>JAJPUD010001669.1:0-106035 GCA_023553655.1 Myrmecobius fasciatus | reverse complement strand
AAAAAAAAGTTTTTTTGCAAAGGTCAATGTTGAAAGGTCACTCATATGTTTTACAAATAAAAAGCTTTATTAAAAAAATAATAAAATTTATGAGACCTGTGTTCAAATCCTGATGAGATTAATATTAACTATATGATCATAGATAATAAACATGATATCTCGAAAAAAAATAAATTACACCCCTGAGTTTCTCAGTCCTTTATTTTCTGAGATATAGTGCCTCCTTTGGGAACAGAAATTTCAAGGAAGCTGTAGAATTAATTATATGTATATATGTGTGTACACATAATTTTTTTCCCTACTAGGTATTGATGAATTGTCTGAGTATGGCTAACTTAATTATTTAGAATACATAATTAATGAACTCCGAATGATGTAGATTATCTGTCTTTGATTCGGATCCATAGTTATATATTGCATTCTTAAGTTCAGTCTTTTAACAAATTATGTCAATCAAAAGGAGAATTGAGGGAGAGAATATGAATAAATCTATGTAAATTTATCACCATTATTGAAAAACAAAAAGGAGGGTATGTCCTCTGAATGGTGAATGCTGGATGAGTAGCATAAGCTTTGTAGAATAATATTTGATGAATGTCTTTAGGGCTATTTCTTATAAGAAAAAAAAAGAAATGACTGAAATATTAGTCTTAGATATTTCTCTAATTTGTCCCTCTTTCTCTCTTCTTTCTTCCTCTATTTTTTGTCTTTTCATTTTCTTTTGTGTGTACAATTGTTATCTTTTCAAAAGGGGAAATAAATATCTGTAGCAGGCCAATTAGTTTAATCCTTAGCCTCTTAAGTCCTAGAAAGTTCAGGATTCGATACTATCAATAAAAAGGTCATCCATTGGCTTTTGTGAAAAAAAGACTTGTCCCTGAAGGATGTTAAAGCAATCCAGATAAAGTGGGTAGCTAAGGACTCTTTGGGAGTAGATTATACTCAAGAGATTTGTATAAACATTTAGATCTTGTGTTTTTTTTTTTAAATAATAAATCAGAGCAGTGGATTCCAGTTCTCTCTTATCACTAACATGTAGTTTGAATGAAATTTAAACAATTCAATGTGAAGTTGACATTAAAGCAGATCTCAGGACATCAAAGAAGAAATAAATGAAATAATTGTAGTGTATTATCAAGTATTCTAGACATGTTTAATGAACAGGGTACTGGCTGAGAGAAGAGCACCACCTGTTGAACAGTCTTTATGATTTCCTACAGGTTTTATTATATTCTTGGAGATTTTCCTTTCAGTTGTTCATCAAACACAGTCTCCCGATTACTTACTGTCCTGTTTTTAAACAATGTATTCATTATTACTAGATTAAATTGGAAGTTGAAATAGTACCATAAAGTGTCCACCATCAGGTCTTTGAACTAAGAGCTTATTTTAATAAGCTTAAATGCTTTAGATTTATTTAGTATTCAGGGACATCCAGCACTTAGGGCTAATTTAATTCAAATTAAAATGCTTTCAAAAAAGTTCTAATTTACAGGGACTTGCAGATAATCTACATATAAGTTAAATGTGTGGTTTTTTTTTTTTAGAAAATTGTACTGAATCCAATTAAAATTGCTTCAATATATAATTTCTGCCATGCCAGAATGATATCATTTGTATCACCTCTCCTCTTTTTCGTTTTTATTCTGACTTCTTTAATATAAATTTTTAAAAAATGTGAATGCTTTCTCTATCTTCACCAAAATGTTTCTCATTTAAAAGTCTGTAGGGCAAGAACCCTGGAACAGACATTTGGATGGAATTCTTTCAATGTCCACCATAACTTAGGTACTTATATGTTTTGAATGAATGCCTTACATTGAATTTCAACAATAATTCAAATAATTTTACATTATTTCAGCTCAATATTGATTCATCAAATTAAGTGTGAATAGAAAAATTATTTTTTAAGAAGAAAAATTATTATCCTGAGCTTATAAATGCAACTGGATAGGTAGGTTGCCATGGTGAATATCCTTATTGGAAGGAAAAATAAAGACAGCATCATCAAATTATATGAATATGCATGTTGCATTAATTGTCAAAGATTTCTATGGCATTCATTCTGTGAATGATTTCTATGTGTAAATAAGGATCATCCTTCTACTAGTTTGTAACTTGAATCTAAAAACCAAAAAAAACCCCTAATATCAATAACCCTAGTGAATATCTTAAAATCAGAGCATTTAGAGCTAGAAAAGCTTAAAAAAAATCAACTGAAAATAAAGAAAGTGAAGCTCTAGTAGGTTAAATGGCTTGTCCAACACTGTACAGATAGGGAAGGAAAGTAGCTGCCATTAGAAACTAGTTTTTCAGTCTTGAGACCCAAGGCTTCTTATATCTGAATTTAATATAACATAAAATTTCCAGAATTGTTTCATATTTTTATCACCAAATACTCATAGTTGATCTAGGAATTTTGTAATAGATATGAAGGCCAGTAAAGGATGCATTACAACACTTAAAGTTGTGGTAATTGGGCTATTTTTGGAATCAGTTAACCTGTGTTTCCATTAAAACATTGTCATTTACTGATTGTGTATGACCATGGCCAAGTTACTGACAAATTACCTTATTTGTAATATGAGGATAGTAGAAAACTACCAATGTCATGTAATTCTTATTCAGGAAAACTGTTTTGTAAGCTTCAGTGCTACAGATTTTTTTCTCGTTTTAAAGGAATAAAAGTTAAGCATTTATAATACGTGCATAATATACATTACAAATCTGTCAGATTCCAATCATGAGAAAAAGTGAGCATTTTCTTTTCCTATCTTGAGTTTTGGAAAATTGTACAATTTATTGTCTTCTGAAAATAAGCTAGGCTTGAGAGAAGGACATCAATATTTGAATTCTTGGTCAACTTGTATTTTTCAATAATCTCAGTTTTTCTAATCTAATTTCTTTTGCTATATTATGATGCTGATCTTGCCATTAAAAGTTGGCATCCCCCAAGGTTTGTCGCTGATTCTTATTGTCTCTAAATACTTTCCCTTGGTACCTCATCAGCTCCCACAGGTTCCACATTTATTTCTCTGGCAATAGGTCCTACATGAATATATTCAGCCCTAACCTCTCCTGAGATTCAGCCCATAGTCTGCTGGCTCACCAGAAGATTCTTTAGACCTTTCAAACTCAATATTTTCAAAATGAAACATTAGATTTTTTTCCTCTACACCCTCCTCTATTTCTGACCTCCTTATTCCCATTTAGTTTGTTGCTATTCATATATTCACCTTGGTTAATAACCTTGGAGATATCTTTAAATCTTCTCTCTCCCTCAATCTCCCTATCCAGCCTTTTCCCAAGTCTTATTGATTCTGCCTCCAAAATCTATTTTATACCCATTCTCTCCTTTCTCCTAACAAAGCCTGGTTTAGGCCTTAATGAATTTTCTCTTGGATTATTGTAATAGCCCCAATTGGTGTTTCTACTTTAGCTTTTTCCACCCTCTGATCTCTACTTAACATAGCTGCTACCTTAATAAAAAAAATAGAAATTTGATCTTGTTTTTCCCCCATACTCATGTACTCAAAAATCTTCAGTGACTCCTTATTAGTTCTAGTAAAATGATGATCCTTAGCCTGACATTTTAAACCCTTTGATATCTGGCCCTTGCATACCTTTTGGGGAAGTGTGGGGCATGGGAACAGATCATATTGCACTGGTTAAAAATACTAGCACACTTTCAGAAAATATATTTTCCTAGTAGCTACCATGATATTGTCAATTTCCAGAGTTATCAGAGTTTCTCTTAAAATTTCTCTAAAAATTATTTCTTTTCTCATACAGCTGACTCCAATGTATTTTCTGAAATACTTGAGGTTGGAAAGAAATAGATTTATATATAGGTATATTAATTCAGCTGTACTGTATTGCCTGATATCTTTTTTCTAGTTCATATATTTGTTTATTTCTTAGCAGATAGAGTTTTTGTAAAGAGCTGAAACTGACTTTCTAAGATCTTATTCATGTGTGCCCAATTGAGGCAAAACTTTTCTGTTCCAAAGAATTTGATTTTTCTTCTTAAATATGGGAAAATCAGTGAAATTAATTTCTGCTATTAATTAATGATTTGGAAATGAGTGATTTAATCTGATCATAATAGATATGGAAAACAAATTTCATTGAAAGTATTTTTGTAATAAATTTTTTGGGAATTATGCAGCAAAATTCTATTTATCATTTATTATACATGTCATTTTCCTTATAGATAATATTTAAGAACTGAAAATGCTTAGCTAGGAAAAAGAAGACTGGGGAAAACAGAGGAATATATCTGTCTATAAAATTGAAAGGTCCCCTCATAGAAGAGAATTGCTTGTTCTGTTTGGCACCAAGAGAGTAGAATTAAGAACCAAGAGAATACAATTAAAACTTTAAACAGAGATAAATAGAGGCTTGTTGTCCTCTATTTAGGTGGTTTCCGAGTGATGGTGATGAAGGAAGAATTTGAAAGGAACAGAGGAGCAAGCAAGGGATATGTTAACTCCCCCTAAGCCTGTGGGTAGTGAGTGTGTGAGATAAGGAACAGTCAGTCTTGGAGAATGTACCAAGAAATTTGTTTTAGTTTCAGGAAAAAGTTAGGTATCGTGGGACACCAGGCGATGGAAGGAAAATGAAAGGGAGAAGTCTAAGATCATAGTATTATCCCTCTAAAAATGGAGATAATCCTGGAGATGATCAAATTTACCCCTTTCATTTTTTATCTTTCATTTTATTTTTCTCCCCATTAAAAAAGGAAAAGGGTATACCAAGTACTCTGAAATCATGTTTGTACATTACATTAGCTTTTCTCAAAGCTGTTTGTCTTTATAATGTTGCTGTTATTGGATAAGTTGCTTTGATTCTGTTCATTTTACTCTAAATCAGATATGATCTGATTTAGATCTCTCTAAAATCATCCCTTTTATCAGTTTTTTTTTATGATACAGTCTTCCTATACCATACTTTTTTCAGCAGTTTCTTACTTTATGTGAATCCTTTCGGTTTCCAGTTCTTTCCCACTACAAAAAGAGTTGTTATCAATAATTGTGTACATATTGGTTCTTTTCCTCTATCTTTGATCTCTTTAGGCTATAGATCTAGTATATTCCTGGATCAAAGGACATGTACATTTTAGTGACTTTGGGGGCAGAATTCCAAATTGCTTTCCATAATAGTTTTCTAGCTCACAGTTCCAGCAGCAATATATTTCTGTTCCTCTTTTCTCCAATCCCTTCAATCTTTGTCATTTTTCTTCCTTGTTGTTTTGTTCAATTTGACCTTCTTTGCCTTAGATCGCTCCCAGAGTTTTTAAATGGGGAAACTGAGGCCCAAAAAGATTAGGTGAGTTGCCCAGATCTCATGGAGACAGTATATAGTAGTCAGGGTACTAACTCAGGTCCTCTGATTGTAAATAGGTGGCACAGAGCATAGGGCTCCAGTCCTGGATTCAGGAAGACTTAACATCCCAAGTTCAAATCTCACCTCAGATAATTACTTAGCTAGGTGACCTTGAGCAAGTCACTTAACCCTGTTTGCCTCAGTATTCTCATCTGTCAAATGAGCTGGAGCAGGAAATGGTAAACCATTCCATTATCTTTGCTGAGAAAACTCCAAATGGGGTCAGGAAGAGTTGGACAGAACTGAAACTACTGAACAACAACTCTAAATCAAAACACGTTTCAACTGACAACAGATGAAGGCTCTAGAGAATTCAATTTGTAAGGAAGTTAAGGGAAGGCAACTGAGTGAGGGAATACAGTGTCTGAGCTGCCTGGTAGTTGGGGCAGAGGGTGCTTTTGGTATTCTGACTTATCAATCATCACATATTGGTAATTATATATTGATTCGGGACATTCTGGGAGTTTTGTGGCTTCAGTTTCCCATTATAGGAGACTTATCAGAAGGGAGACATTCTGCTTTAGGCTAATGAGAGGGCTCTTTGAAAGAGGAGTGTAATTGTTTGGGGCTTCTGGGTATTGGTAGCCCAAGAACTATCCAGGTAATGAGTCTGGGAGATGGTATGATATGGAATGCTGGTATTGATTAGAAGCATGGCCCTAGCATAGGGATTCTTAATCTTTTTGTGTGTCCAGAACCCCCTCAGTAGTGTGGAGATCCATTAGGTTCCTCAGAATAATGTTTTTAAATGCATAAAATAAATAGGATCACAAAGGAAACCTTAATATTAAATTTTAATATTAAAAAGCAAGTTTGTAGACTCCATGTTAGTAATCCTTAGGGGTAGGGAAATAGGGACTCCTATTGTATTTTAGATACATCTCTGTCTCCTTTCATAAAATTGTTCTGGTGCTGTAGAAAGAAGGATGCTGACTCTGATGTCAGAGGATTTGTCAGGTTTAAATCCTGCCTCTCACACTTGCTAGCTCTGTGATCTTGAGTGATTCATATATCTTCCTGAGCCTCAGTTTCCTACCCAAAAAGTTAAGGAGTTTGACTAAATTTCCTCTGAGGTCACTTCTGGCTGGAAATCAATGATCCTGTGATGCTAAATGCAGCAGATCTTTAAATGTGAAAGTGGTCAGTGTGGCCAGTGGCTGGAAGAGGAGGATATTATGCCCATGGAAGGGGCTGCTCAGAATGACTTTAGTGACACTTCTCAGGCCACTGTAGAAAAAGGTTCACATCTATGATGTTGAAAAGGACCTGAAATATTTGTAATTATGGTAATATTAAACAGATGCTCCCCTCACTATCGACTACTTTGTGTGACTGAGTGTCCTTGAGACCTCCTGCCCTCTTTATAGAATCCATGTCAGTTTCTGCAGGTCACCAGTGGATGTGTCTCTGTTGTAATTTGTTTGAATGATATCTTGAGGAGGTCGTCATGGTTACCAAGGCACACTGGCCAGCGGGATAGGTTTGCTGGATAATTAATGCCTCTGTGGCAGCCCTACCCTGCATGTTATACACTCTTAGAAAGGCTCAGCCAGAAATTTTATCACCGTGCTGGCTTTTTTTCTGGTAGGGAATTAATAATGAAGGAGGCGGTATATATCTCTTTTCCTTCTCACTTTCTCTTCTCATCCTCTCCTATACACATGCTTGAAGACTACAGAGCCATGGATTTATGGTGAGAAGGGATCTTGGAGTCTATTGAGACTGTCAACTTTTATTTTACAGATGAGGAAACTGAGGTCCAAAGTAGAAAAGTGATTTTTTCATGCTCACACAGAATAAATACTGTACTTACTTTGGACAAAACCATTTTAGATTCTTAGAAAATAAGTAAAAAATAAATCTTCAAATGATGCTTTTTATGAAAGAAATTGATATAAAATATTTTATATCAATTTCTTTCATTAAAAAGTCATTTGGGGTTTCTTGTTATTAAATTGTTATTAAAGAGTTAACATTAAACTCAATTTACTTTACAAGGACAGTATTCCTATATAAACTATTCTCTTCTACAAAAGTATAACACTCTAATTTAGTTTTTTTATTATTTTATTTCTATTTCAAATGGGATGGCAAATATAAATTTTGCTCTTAATGTACTATATAAATATTAGTTATTGCTGCTGCTGCTGTTGTTATGGTTGTTGGGGACAGCTAAGTGGTGCAATGGGTAACCCTGTACCTGGAGTCAAGAAGGCCTCAGGTGAAATCCAGCTTGAGACATTTGCTGACTGTGTCAACCAGAGCAAGTAATTTAATCTTTGCTTACCTTAGTCTGTAAAATGGGGATAATAATAGCATAACCTCCCAGGATTGCTGTGAGGATGAGATATTTATAAAACACTTAGCAAACCTTAAAGTACTATATGAATTCTGGTTATTATGCCAACACCATCATCATCATCATCATTATCATCAGCCACTGGAAAGAGATAGGTCTAACTCAGCCCGGGGAGGGCTAAAACAACTAAATAAAACAAAGCAATAGCAACTTCCTTAGGAATTTCAAATTTTTTGTAGCATCATAGACTCCAAAATGAGAGGTAATATGGAACTTAGAGATTTTTTAGGGCAGGTGTCCAGCTTTATAGAGAAAGAGACTGAAGCTGAGAAGATTCACTCTTTTCACATGGATCAGAAATGTCAGAGCTAGGATTTCAACAAAGATCTCTGGATTCTGAGTAGTCCTTTTATTTTTTTCTCACCTAATGCCATTCTATCTCCCTTATTCCAACAGTCATATTAAGTTAAATTCTCTTCTTTCTTACAAGAAGAATTAGCCGTGACTGTCATCGTAAGATTTTTAGTCATCCTTTGCTTCAAAAAATCATTTAAATGCTGACACTAGTAACAGCACTTATTCTTAGCTTTAGCAGTGAATGAATATTAATTAGCCACTAATGCTTTTCTTCCTTTTTAGTAAGCATTAACCTATCACATATGACTAAAAGGATGCTTTGCTTTCCCTTTGATTTTTTTTAACAAAGAATTCCCATTTAGCTGTTCAATAATATTAATAAAAAAAGAATATATTGTGTATTTTATCTTTGAGAATTGCAGGCAGCTTTGTATGCTTGGGAGACAATTGCCTTATAATGGAAAAATCTTAGAAGGACAAGGAATAGTAGGTTCAGAGGAAGGAAGGAAACATGCATTTATTAAGCATTCACTGTGTGTCAGATACTCTGCTAAGTATCATACAATTATATATTTGACCTTCATAACAACCCTGTGAGGTATGAAGTGCATGCTATTATTTTCCCCATTTCTACTGATGAAGAAACTGAGGTGACAGAAGTGAAGTGCCCAATTGAAAAATAGTCTTCCAAGCAGAACCAATTAATTGCAATCTAGACCCTTATTCTTTAGTTTTTCCAGAGCAAGGAGAGCAAAGCTATATCAAAGTTTATTTAGGAAATAGCTGAGAAAGTTTTTCTGTAGAAAAATAAAGGGGTAGGTGCTTGTAAACCAGGAATTAAAGAATGATGCAAGGAAATATTTAAAGCAAACCCTTAACTTTCATAATTCCATCATGAGGCACTTGGGTAATGACAGTATTCCAGACATATTAAATTTTAGGGAAATACTTTCTTCTTATTTAAGGGTCATGCAGTTAGTAATTTTCTGAGGCTAGAATTGAACTAAAGTGTTTCTAATAAAATAAAGTCTAATGCTCTCCGAGCTATGACACCACCTAGCTGATTCATAGAGCTAGATCTGGAGGGTATCTTAATAAAAACCATCTAGTTCAACCTCATTTTATAGAATATGGAAACTGAGTCCTAAAGAGGCTAAGTTCCTGAGACTAATCTTGCCTCTGCTATTAACTAGCCATGTGACTTTGATCAAGTCCTTCACCTTGCTGCACTTTAGTTTTCTTATCTGAAAAATGAGAGAATTGGGCTAGATGACTTCCAGAAGTCCTTCAAATCAGAGACATGTTAGTAAGTGTTTAACAACTAGATCTCTGGGGGGGGGGAAGTGCGCATGATACACTTTTAAGATTAATCTGCATTGTTAACATTTTCTCCATCATTTTCTTAAGCCTAGGAAATCAGCAAAAAGGGATTTCGAGTATTTGCCAATTTCTGAGGTAGTACAAAATTTAACAATCAGCTTTTGAGAGAGCCAGTTTGACTGGCTTTAGAACATTTCCCCATACTGTTGGCTCTAAAATTTTATGATATCCCAAGTCTACATGATGTCCAGACACCACTTCTCTCTCAGTTGAAATATAAGTACTAGCAAAACTCATTCCAGCAGTTTGGGGGGAAAGATAGAAGACTATTTTTCCATTAATTTTTTTTTTCAGAAATTTAAGTAAGGAAAAAGTATTTCCCTAAATTCTAATGTGTCCAGAATACTGTCATTACTCAAGTGCCTTGTGATGGAATTATGAGGGTTAAGGGTTTGCTTTAAATATTTTTTTTGTATCATGCTTTGAGTCTTGGTTTAAGAGTACCCTTCCCTTTACTTTTCTACAGAAAAAAAAAAACTTCCTCCATATTCTCTAAATAAACTTTGGTCTAGCTTTGCTTGCCTTTGCTTTGGAAAAGCTATGAAATAAGGGTTCAAAGAATGACACATGCATAAATGCTCTGGATTGCAATTAATTGGCTCTGCTTGAAAGATTATTTTTCAGCTGTGGCTAACAGAATATGAATACATTTCCCCAAAGGGTTTAGTGGCATCATAAAAGTATAAAATTTTATGCCTGGAAAGAACTTTTGAGCTTCTAGCATATCTCAAGCTATGTTCCAAGGGGCCCTGGCCCTCTTTGTGACAAGAATTAAGTTTCCATTAGAAAATTCCTTAGCTAGTGATATTTTCCCTATGTAATATTAAAGATGAAATTATGCATGTATGAGCAATACTTCTTTTACTGTCCAATATTGACATATGCCATTAGGTGTAGTTTCTTACATTTATCCTAAGATGCCTTTTCCTTTTTTATCATAGAGGGATTTCATATGTTCCTGAAACGTCACTCATGAATTCCATCAACATTATTTCAAGCCCAGATATGTCCCATGGTCAAATCAGTTTGGGACATGATCAATTATCCAGCATTTTAATTTTATAAATCAGGAACCTGACTGGGGTGTAGAAATAAAGTGACTTGCTCTAAGCAGAGTAGTGTTACTTGCAGGGCTCCTTGTGCTGAGTTTGCCAGAATTAGAAATGCCTATTTCACCTGGGAGAATTAGCATTCTGCTACTGAAATGCCAGTAGTATTCCACATATGTAGCAGTTAATGTGAATCTAGTATATTAAAATCAAGACTTTAAAAATCAGTTAAGTAACTTATCCTTCCTTGCCTCAATTCCTTTATCTATAAAATGAGCTGGAGAAGGAAATGGCAAATAGCTCCAGTCCTTGCCAAGTAAAACCAAAATAAGATCATGAGGAATTGGACATTACTGAAAGATGGCTCAGCAAAGCATATGAAAATCAGTATTTACAAAATTGATAGTCATATCTATTTGCATCATGATTGTTTTTTAAATATCATAGGATAATTCAATATAGGCTTCTTTTAAATAATGGTTTCTGTACATCAAGGTTCCAAACTCTTTAAAATTGTTGCTCCTTCCACTATTGCATTTTGACTTTCCTTTTGACAATTAGCTTTCTTGTTAAGAGTTCTGACAGTGAGATAAATTTGAAGCAGAGAAATTTGGGTTATCACATTTTGATTCTTAGCAGGCTTGATAAAGGTCTGCAGGTAAAAAAATAGCTTGGGTACTTTAAGAAGTGAATATAAAATGTATATAATAATGTTTGTGCTGATATAGATAAGCTGATTGGTTGATTGATAGTGATAGTGAATCATGATTTGCCTTATGACCTGGTATTTATGAGTAGCTGTAGTCAACATATATCTATCACTGGATGGTCAGTTTTCTGGGTGATAATGTCTCCTTAAATGTAATTGAACTAGCCTTCAGATAACAGAAATTCAGTCCACTAGTGAACTCATATTGAGCTTTGCAATTATGAAGGATTTGTTTGAAGTTGGGTTTTGACTGCCAAACTTTTTAAAAATAGTATTTCATTTTCTCCAGTTACATATAGACTGAAATTTTAATATTCATTTTTTTCTTTTTAAATTTTCTTTTTTAACACATGGAATAAAAAAATAAAAACATAATGTCATACAATAAAAAGATGATTGCACCTGAAAATGCAAATCTATTATGTATAACTTGCTATTCCTTCAAATATATAGCAAAATTATCATGTATATTTATATTGTTCTTAAAGCAATATTGCAGTTACCATATACATTGTTCTCTTGGTTATTCTTATTTCATTCTTCATTGTTTCATTCAAGTCTTTCCATATCTTTTTTTATTAAAACTTTTCATTTGCAAAACATATGCATGGGTAATTGTTCAACATTGACCCTTACAAAGCTTTCTGTTAGAAATTTCCCCCCCCTTACTCCCCACCCTTTCCCTAAATGGCAGGATATCCACTACATGTTAATTATGTTAAAATACTTGACAAATCGAATATATGTGTACATATTTCCACACTTATCATTTTTGTGCTAGAAAAATTGTATCTACAAGAAAGAAAAACCAGAGAAAGGAAACACAATGCAAGCAAACATCGATAGAGAGCATGAAAATGTTATATTGTGGTCCACATTTCACATCCCTCTCTCTGGGTGCATATAGCTTTCTTCAGTGAACAATTGGAACTGGTTTGAAACATTTCATTGTTGCAGAGAGCCATGTCCATCAGAATTGATCATCATGTAATATTGTTGTTGCTGTGTATAATGATCTCCTGGTTCTGCTCATTTCACTCAGCATCAGTTCATGCAAGTCTCTCCAGGCCTCTCTGAAATCGTCCTGCTGGTCGTTTCTCACAGAACAATAATATTCCATAATATTCATATACCATAATTTGTTCAGCCACTCTCCAATTGATGGGCATCCATTCAGTTTCCAGTTTCTAGCCACTACAAAAAGGGCTGCCACAAACATTCTTGCACATGTGGGTTCCTTTCCTTCCTTTAAGATCTCTTTGGGATATAAGCCCAATAGAAATCCTGCTGGGTCAAAGGGTATGCACAGTTTGATAACTTTTTGAGCATAGCTCCAAATTGCTCTCCAGAATGGCTGTATCCATTCACAGCTCCACCAACAATGCATCAGTGTCCCAGCCCTCCCACATCCCCTCCAACATTCATCATTATCTTTTCCTGTCATTTTAGCCAATCTGATAGGTGTGTAGTGGTACCTCAGAGTTGTCTTAATTTGCATTTCTCTGATCAATAGTGATTTGGAGCACCTTTTCATATTTCCATATCTTTTTAAAGTTATTGAGCTAAGCATTTCTTATAGCACAGTAGTATTCCATCAAAATCATATTCCACAGCTGGTTAACATTCATTTAAAAAATTTGAGTTCCAAATTCTCTCCTCCATTTTTTCCAACAAGGCAGTAAGCACCTTAATATAAGCTATATATGTGCAAACATGTAAAACATATTTCTTAGTCACTTTGTGAAAAAAGAAACAAACACAAAGAAAAAAACAAAAAAAATGAAAATGCTATTCTTTGATCTGCATTCAGACTCCATCAGTTCTTTCTCTGGATGCAGATAGCATTTTTCATTATGAGTCCTCTGGAATTGTCTTAGGTGATTGTGTTGTTGAGAATAACTAACTCATTCATAGTTGCTTATCATGCAATGTTGCTGTTACTGTGGACAATGTTCTCCTGGTTTTGCTTACCACACAAATCTTTCTAGGTTTTCCTCAAATTTGCCTGCTTACAATTTTTTTTATGGCACAATAGTATTCCATTATATTCATATATCACAACTTAGTTCAGTCATTCTTCAGTTGATGAGAGCATCACCTCATTTTCTAATTTTTTTGTTAACACAAAAAAGAGCTGCTGTAAATATTTTTGTATAAGTAAGTCCCCCTCCCTACCTTTTAATCTCTTTGGGATGCATCAGACCTAGTAGTAGTATTGCTGGAGTGTCCTTTGAGCTAGTTGTAAATTACTCTTGAGAATGATTGGATCAGTTCAGAAGTCTTCAGTGGCTAAATTTGTAAGAAACCAGTCACCTCCATATGATGATGACATATGAGAAAAGGGGTTTAGTGGAAGAAATTTAGTGATTGCCAGAAATTCTATTTTTACAAAATGTTCAGAAGCCGTTCTTTTTATTATATAAAAAAGGCATTTCTCTGAAAGATCTCTTGGATTTGGACAGATTTCTGAATGCTTTCATGATAAAGCATAATTTATTCCATACATAAATTCATTCTGTTCTTTCAACTTGCATCAACTTGTGTTTTTATATCTGATGGAGAGTGAAATTTCCCATTATTCACACTTAGAAAAATTGGCTTTTGTTTTTGTACTTAATCTATTTGTATATAAAGAGTCTGGTCATGAAAAGCCTGGTCAACTCAATCTTGACATAAAGAAATAGAATGCAGAATTTGGAGGTAGAAAAACCACGGTTCATATGCCCAAAGGTCTATAAAACTGTGCCTTTTCTTTAATCCAGCAGTACCTCTACTGAGTCTGTTTCCCAAAGAAATCATAAAAGAGGGAAAAGTACTCACATGCGCGAAAATGTTTTTAGCAGCTCTTTTTGTGGTGGCAAAGAATTGGAACATGAATGGGTGACCATCAATTGGGGGATGACTGAATAAGTTATGGCTTATGAAAGTAATGGAATATTATTGTTCTAGAAAAATGATGAACAAGTTGATTTTAGAAAGGCCTGGAAAGATTTACATGAACTGATGATGAATGAAACAAGCAGAACTAGGAATATAGTGTAGATAGTAACAGCAAGACTGTGTGATGATCGACTATGACAGACTTGGTTCTTTCCAGTGGTTCAGTGATCCAAGTTAATCCTGGTAAACTTTGGATGGAAAACACCATCAGCATCCAGAGAGAGAACTATGTAAATCAACATATGCTTTGTTCACATTTTTTCTTTTCTTTCTGTTTTATTTTTTCTCTCCTGGTTTTTCCCTTTTGTTCTGATTTTCTCTCCCAATATGATTCATAAGGAAATATGTGAAAATGAATGTACATATATTACCAAAAATGTTGATGTTTTACGTGTAACTGGAGAAAATAAAAATTTTAAAAATTAATTAAAAAAAGAAAGACCAACGCTCAAACCCCACTTCAGACAATTACTGGTTTACAGACCATGAATGACCAAATCACTTTACCTCTTCAGTCCATGTTCTTCATCTTTAATATCATAGGGGTTAGACTACATGGATTCTGAATTTCTCTTCCAGTTCTAAAGTTATGATTCTGTGATCTTTCTTATTACTGTCTTCTGTGTCTTTCTTATTACTGAAGAAATTTTTTCCCCTGAAAGATATTTTGGCAATACATTTAAAATTTTGATGATGTCTCTTGGATAGAGGTGTGAAGAATACTATTGCTATGCTTTAAATACCATATAGAAGATTATTGATTGATACATGGCATCTGGGGATGACCAATTGAGTCAATCATATGGTAAATCAACACTTGGTCACAGTCTTCAAAAAGAACAGACTTAGACAGAGGTGGAATAGAATAATACTGAGGATAGCTTGGAGAGGGACTAAACAGACATCTCTGAAATGATAGGGAGAAGTCTACTTCTTCAAACAGGTTTCCCCTGGCAATGACTTTACCTTCAAATTGTCAATAATTGAAAGGTGATTTCAGAATGGTGAAGGAGATCCTTGAGAAGGATCATATGATCTCAGGAGATACAAGTGGTAGAATGGTAGTTACAGGGGGTAGAATGGTAAGCATCCAGCCTTTAGAGAAAGAAAGTGTTAAGGTGGTAGAGGTATGGTACCAGTCCCTTCAAGAGGATATTATAAACCAAGTAAAGTTCCTAAATCAAAAAGATACATTTTAAGATATGGGGGGACCTGGAACTGGAACTAAGGGAAAGAAAGGGAGAACCTCAATGGTGAAAAGCACACTTCTATAAATTATGTGGATTAGGTGGGTATTTGGATTGACTAGCAATCTCAGTTACTTTTTTTGTCTAGGGATTTTCTACTACAGTGGAATAATTGTACTTGGAGAGCTACAGAGGACCATGAGGCAGAGGAGTTCATTGCAGAGAGAAGGATCTGAATGTGTATATTAACTAAAACTTGTGACTTTTGTGTGCGTATGTGACATGAAATGAAACTTGTTTTACATACAATATTTTGAAAAGTATTTAATATATACATGTATATGACATATATATGTATATATGTAAATACATACATGTATACTGTAGGTGAGGGAGTGGTATATGTGTGTATTCAGTGGAGTTGAACAGTGTGTTAAATCCACTGAATTGTTCCCTGCTATTAAGAATGTGTTCCCTTGATGGACAAATATATCTGTTTGGTTTGTACTTGTATGAGAGAGAAGTCTTGAGGGAAAACACCTGGTCTTTCTTATATATTATACAGTTCATTATCTGAGGTTGGAGAACTGGCTAATTGATCATGTATTTCTTACCAGGAGCAGCAATGATAAATATGATCTTTTAATAGTAATCTATGTAGAAGAAGAGATTTAACAAGATGTGGCTGAGAATTCAATAACTTCTGGTTTTTGCAGGATTTTTTCCTTTTATATGAATGGTGGGGCTTCCAAAAAACATTTATGATTAGTGTCATGACTTTTATAGTTGCTTCTTGTAAGGAAAAAAAAGAATATTTCTATAATAGCTCATTGTGGCCACTTTCTTTGTATAAGTTTACTTGGGGCTAAAAGAAAAAGTGTCAGCAAAGTAAGTATTCCTCCAGAAAAAATGCAAAATGACTGACTTGATGAAACTTGATTCTTTCTCATATTTCAAATTTGGATTTCCTACTCACATTCTATCTTCTGAATTTTGTAAATGTAACTAGTTACTCAGTATGAACACATAAATGAGTGTATCTTCTCATTATTTCATCTGACAGGTGAAAACAACTATTTGTACTCTCAGGGGAGTCAATCTAGTCATTTCAGGACCTGAAACATTTGGAAAGTTTTACAAAGTCACATGTTGTTCCAGAAAGCTAAATATTACACGTGAGGGCTGGGAATGAGCTGAGAAACGTGTCACAGCATTATTGCCAGACTATTCCCTGTGGGTGCCCATCTCAAGAGCCAAAGCTTATTACTTTCCAAGTTGTAATTTAGATTTGTTAAATTACCTCCAGATCCATCCTTTTCATGTTACACAATAGGAAGAATTCAGGGTTTTGGCAACAAATGGAGCTCTTTTTTTTTTTCTAAAACCCTTCTCCAACCCCTCCTATTGAGCCTGTGCTATCATCATTTCATGGGGAATTTGGATGGGAGGATTTCTTTATGAAAACATTTTCATAGAAGAGAATTTTGCTGTTGCATCTGGTATTTGGTATGGATTTTTTTGTCACCCACCCAAATTCATAGCAAATCACATTTTAGCATGTTTGTGGTATGGTGGTGAAGAGTTTTGTAAAGATGCACACGACTGATCTTGGTGAGCACATACATGATTATGTCTCATGGCTTTCCACATCACACCTTCTCACTAAGACTAGTAAACTTTTCAGAAGTTGGATAGACCTACCAGAGCTTCTGAAATTAGATCTTTTATATTCTCTCAATATTCTGCAATTGATGAATAATAATGAAAGCTGACATATAGATGTAGAACTTTATGGTTTGTGACACATTTACATATACAGTCTCGCTGGAGCCTTTCAGAAATTCAGTGGAGGTCATTACTGTAGGCACACTTAGCTCCATTTGACAGATAAAGAAGTCTTCAAGTTCAATAACACAATTATCAGCAACAGACTTCCCAATCTGAAGTTCAGAACTCTATTCATATAAGAAAGTCATTTCAGTACACTGAAACTTGGCATTCTCATTTATAAAATGAGGAAAACAAGTCTTAAGACTACTTACCTCATAGGTCTGTTGAGAAGTTCAGATGGAATCAAAAATTCAAATGGTAGAATGCCTTACAAGTTCTAAAAGTTGCCCATTATTATTGTTGTCATAATGGTGGTGCCATATTGCTTATGCATGACTTTAGCCCCCTGCCTATTCCACCAACAAGACACTCTACTTGTTAGCTGTCTTTGATCCTGGAATTCTCTCATATGATTCAGGTGCTTAACTCTCTGGTTTCCTTTAAGTCCCAATTAAAACCCAATCTTATACAGCAAACCATCCCAAACCCTCTTAATTCTAGTGCTTTCCCTCTTTTAATCATTTTATATTTATAGTTTGCTTTGTATATATTTGTTTGCATAGTCTCCTCCATTAGATGGTAAGCTTCTTGAAGTCAGGGACTGTTTTAAACTTTTTTTCCCCTTTGTATGCTCAGCCCTTAGCATAGAACCAAACATATAGTAGACATTTAATGAATATTTATTGATTGAGAAGTAACCACTTTTCTATCTAAAAACTGAGTTCAAGGAGGTGTGGAAATTTGGAAAGAGTAACTTACTCTTTCATAATTCAGAATATGTTCCTTTAATGGAAAAATTCATATGAGATTAGAGTGTCTATGCATAAGAGGGAGTTCTTGTGAAATATGCTTGGTCCTTCTTGTGTATTTCATAGGTTAATATTTTTAGGTGGAAAACTAACTCATTGATAATTGCTTTTAAACCCATAGCGCAGTTATGATAAACACATGATTATGTGGTTTAATGAGATAGAAGAATATCTTTAACAAGATGTGATTGACATTGCAATAATTAGATGCATATGGACATGTGTGATGGCAAATTGGATTTTCATGGGCACAACACATTTTAAGGGATGGAGACTTCTCAATAATGCAATATTGATACTCATTTCACATTGATCTCCAAAATTTAAAAGTTGTGTATTTCAAGGACAAGAAAGAGGAAAGAAAATAGACTATTCTGGGATTTGCTCAGCCCTTACATCATTAGAACAGGTCCTTTGTCAGCCACCACCTCTTTTTCAAGTCATGATTGGATTCTGGGAAGTCACTGGTAACAGGACTGGAAAAATGTCAAATGTAAATCAGAAGACCTTGTAGTTTTATCCTTCAGTCTCAAAGAGGACCAGTGATATCAGGCAGGAGATGTCCTGACTTGCACATGGATTAGAGTTAAGTGAAGCAAGACAGTGCAAAGTCATCAGCCTTACTCTCTCTTCCAGGATCATCTGAATCCAATGGCAAGACATAGATCAGGATGACTAGAGATGATCTCAGATATAGTGGGAGATCTTGGCCTTTTTAAGCTATGATCTTTCCTAAGTCTTAGTTTGTCTGAGGCAACACCTATTCAGGAGTGAAAGGTTAGGGAACAAATGAGGCAAAAGATGGCTGAATTTGCCTATTCAAAACAAAAGAGAAAGAAGAAAAAAAATCAAACTGGGAGGGGAATACTCTTGGGCTTTCTGGCCATAACAGAAACAATTGTTTTGAGCCATCAAAACCCAAACAATAAGCAAGTAAGGCTTAGATTTGGAACTATTATTGGTCAATCAGTGAGAGCCAGAGTAATTTGGGTTTAAGGCATGATTAAGTAGCTCCATTTGAAACCCATTGGACTTTATCAAAACCTGGTTTTCCAGAGTTCCATTTCAAGAAATCATAATGGAAATTACATGGGACAAAATCATTGTCACAGTTTTTTTAATGATGAAATAAATAAGAGAGAGAAAAAAAATGTAGCTTCTAAAATCCAAGATATCTTGCCAGGTTTCAGTGATCAGAATTTATATTAATTTGGGAAGAGTACCCACATATAAGGGTATGATTCCCCATATGGACAGAGGGAGTGAAGAAAGGAAGGAGGGAAGAAAAAAAAGAAGGAACAAAAGAAGGAAGAAAGAAAAAAATAGAGCAAGGGAGGAAGGGAGAGAGAGAGAGAGAGAGAGAGAGAGAGAGAGAGAGAGAGAGAGAGGAAGGAAAAAAGGAAGAAAAAAAGGAGCATTGTCCAATTTGAACTGGCCAGATGGGTCCCCTGTGGAGCAGCTCTTATTATTCACAGATTGTTGTTTGTCCTTCATTCTCAAAGAGGAGCAATGATACCTGAAGGGTATCTTGACTTGCACATATATTGGATTCAACTGAGGCAGGGCTGTGAAGTCATCAGCCTTACTCTATTTTCCAAGGTAATCTGAGTACAATACCAAGATACAGGTCAAGATGATTGGAGATGACTCCAGATGCAGTGGGACTTCTTGGCCACCAGAAGAGCTAGATATAAATTAAAATAGACCTCTGCTGTCATCCTGATAAACATGTATTTATAGATACATATGTGTGGGAATATACAGATATATATATATATATATATATATACATACATACATTCCTCAGTTAACCAAAATTTTTGAATCCTGAAATTTCTGACCCTTATGGGAAAGAACATGTCTATATAGAAGCAGTTTCATCATTTTGGATCCAAATAAGAGATGATCCATGAAGACCATAAATTGGGGAAGAAGCTGTCAATAGAAACCAAGAAGCCATGTTGTTTTAGATGGCATTCTTGTTCTGGATTTAATAAAGCTTTTGACTTGACAGTAAAGTATAGTCTCGAAGGTAATCCTTAGACATCAGTCTCCTATGTCCAAATTGTTCCAAGTTTTCTGACTTAGGCGACCATCTAGTGATCCTTTAAGTTTTGAAATTTGAACAGTTGCTCTCTGGGGAAACATAAGTTCACTAATGTTGTTCAGTGGTATGATGGATGATATGGAGAGCTTTAAAAAATCTGCATCTAAAACATGGAAGGCGTTGTGATGTTCTGAGAGAGGATTTCCAAATATCAGAAGCTGTTATGGCAACTATGCTTCCTTGAAATCATTGCTCAGTGCTGTTTTCCAAGATGATTTCTAAGTAGTGTGGTCACTAAAATGTAGGCCCCTGAAATATGAAGCAGAGACAGAATCATGTAAATAGGGAAAAGTAATTATGCAAATCATTTTGAGAAGCAGCAATTGAATCTCTTAAGTTTTTTTGTTTGTTTGTTTGTTTAATAAAGATAGGTGTGGGCCTACAAACTCAATTGGCCAGGGGTCTAAGGGTAGTCATTTACTAATAATATAGACTATGAATTTTCTTATAATCACTCTGACTAGGACCTTTTTATATATGTTTTGTCTAAAAAGACAACACCCAACACTTCATCATCTCAGGACCTCAGGACCTTTAGTACAGTGTCTGGGTCTTGGAGAAAAAGCTTTTCTCAAGGAAGGTATCTTAACCTCTTTTATTTAAAACTTATTCTCTCCCTCCTTCTCTTCTTCCCTCCCTCCCTTCCTCTTCATTCCCTTTGCTTCCTCCTCCTCCCCTTTTCTTCCTCCTCCTCCCTTTTTCTTCTTCCTCTTCCTCCAGCTTCTCCTCCTCCTTCTCTTCCTCCTTCTTTCTTCTTCTTCCTTCTTCCTTCTTCTTCCTTCTTCTTTCTTCTGTCTTCTTCCTTCTTCTTTCTTCTTTCTTCTTCTTTTCCTTTTTCTTCTCTCTCTCACACACATAAATACACACACATACCCATTATGTATTTGATGTGTAGAATTATTTTAAAGGAATCAGATATTGATATTGTTTGACAAGGAAATCAAGAATAGAGGTCTGGGGGCAGCTAGGTGGTGCAGTAGTTAGAGCACCAGCCCTGAAGTCAGGAGGACCTGAGTTCAAATCTGGTCTCAGACACTTCCTAGCTGTGTGACCCTGGGCAAGTCACTTAACACCAATTGCCTCAGCAAAAAAAAAACAAAACAAAACAAAAAAAAAAAACAAAAAACAAAAAACAAAAAAAAAAAACAAAAAAAACCCCCCAAGAATGGAGGTCTGGATTCAATTCAGATTTGAGGAGAAGATTTTTCCCTATTTACTTCCTTGGGAAAAAAAAACTTTTTTTCTTAGAGCACCTTCATATTAATTAATTTTCTAGTTGCATGTAGAGAAATCTTTATTTACAATGTATAGGAAATGAAACTGGGGCATGGAGAATGTTTCCAGAGTCATAAGTGGCTATAGACAGAAGAAAGATGACAACCAACAAGAGAAGACCTGGTAAAGAGAAGGGCTGTTACAAATGTGTAAAATTATTTATTTGAAATGCAGTTAGTTATGTCATAAATTTAGGTTTAATGGAAGGAAAATCAATCTAGTCATAAGACCTCTACAAAAGTGGAGCAGGTTGACTCAGAAGGTGGTAGTTTCCCCAGTGCTGGATGTCCTCATGGACATGGATTATGAATATGAATATTATGAAATAATGAATTAGAAGACTATATATTTGATGCATTGGGAATATAGGAAAATGGATTTTTGATCAAGAATTGGATGGATTTGATGGCCTTCAAAGTCCCTTGCAGTCTTGAGATTTGGAGATTTTGAGTTTTAAACATAGATTCTCCAATGTCATTTGATATTGTGGAACAGACAAATATTTGTGACCCACAATTAAGTCTTCATTGTCCTTAGCCTGTGGGCAAGCCTTTTACATGATGTTTAAAGATTGGAAATACAGCCAGCAGAATGACATCCATGTTGGAAACTTTTCAAATACAGACTGTGGAAATGGCAGTTGTTACTTAGGAGATCTTTTCCATGTGTCTAGTCTACTTAAATTCTGCTTTAAGGAATGATAATGATAATAATAAATTCCATGTAGTTAAGCTAGAATAAAAAACCTCAGACTGTGGTTGATTCTATCATACAAGTATTTTAAAAATAATTCAGAATTTAGATGCTATGCAAATGTAGATAAAAATATGCCTTCCTCTATGTCAAATTGTAGCTAATTTGGGGAGACTTTGCTAAATCTTGGGGCCAAGTAAAATTTAAAAATTGCAGAGTAGTAGAATATGAACAAAGAAAAGAAATGACTGTTAGAAGGAAAACTATGTAATTCACAGACTATTCTTTACCTCTATAAGAGTTGGGATTTAACTTTCTTCTCTTTTTTTCCATGCCATAGTAAATAATGGAGTATAAAGAGATCCTCACTAAGTTTCTTACTTAACTATGAAAATTAAGTTATAAATAACTTTGAAAGCCATTGACCAGTTTTCCTTGTTGCTATACTAAAAATCTGAGCTAAACTGCTAACTCTATCACTTAGAATCTGAATGACCACAGTGAAATGATTCAGGGCAATTCCAATAGACTTGTGATGGAGAGAGCCATCTGCATCCAGAGAGAGCATTATGAGGACTGAAAGTGTATCACAACACAGTTTTTTTCAACATTGTTGTTGTTTGTTTATTTGATTTTTTTCTTTCTCATTTTTTTTCTTTTGATCTGATTTTTCTTGGGCAGCATGATAAATGTGGAAATATGTTTAGAAGAATTATACATGTTTAACCTATATTGGATAACTTCCTGTCAAGAGGAGAATGGAGGAGGGAAGGGAAGAACAAAAATTGAAACACAAGATTATGCAAGGGTGACTGTTCAAAACTATATTTGCATGTATTGTGAAAAATAAAATAAAAAGCTTTTATAAAAAAAAACTCTCTAGGTCTATGTCCTTCTTCCCTTGGACAGGCCATTTTCATTCTATTTTCCTAATCAGAACCCACAGAATTCTTACTCTTATGCCTGCATTGCTTGATCCACTAGTTGAGACAAAAAGCCAAACAAGTTTAGATCTTCTATCATGGTGTGATAGCATCTTTTGAAGGCTGGTTATTTTCACTATGGCATGACGAATCTTATAGATGAATGCCTCAGGTGGGCAACATTAGGTTATGGGATGGTGTGTTGGGGGGAAGTGATATAGGAAGTTGTGCTAATTCCTGTAATAAAAATTCTTCCCTTTGGGGGATTTGTAATGAATTTGCAGGAATATTTTCACTAATTTAAGGAAAGGACTACAATGCTCTTAGAGTATCCTAATCCTTGAAGATTTCTGGGAAGCAAAAACAGGATGTAGTGTATGTGAAAGTGAAAGCCATAAAAATGAGCTATTATTGTTATTATTAAAAAATGCTTTAGGCAAACAGTTTAGAGATAGAGTTTGCTCATATATTTAATGATTTTATTGTATTTTTAATCAACTTTAGCTGACATAACCTGTCTTTAAGACATATTGTAATCCAAATCTTGTTGCAGCTTCCAGCTTGCAAATCTATTTCCTTTGTGCTTGTCATTTGTGGGGGTGAGAGTGGAGGGAGAGACGAGAAAACAGAATGAAGACAAAATGGAACCATGGATCTCCCTGAACTGTTCTTGACTGTGACCATTTAAATTCTAGCTGATGAAGAATCCTGTTCAGCATTTCAAAGGCACTGAAGATGGTGAGTTGTCTTATGGGGTGAGAATTGAAGCATCTGTTTAGCAGATGATGTGAAAACTTCTCCAGCTTCTAACAGCAAACACAAGAGCAGGTGGAGTCACTCCAAGTGTTGAGAAACTCACTAGATTTAGGTCAATATCTCAACCAGCCTGGACTTTTGAGGAAAAATTATGTTTTGTGTCAGAGGAAGGAAATCAGCAAGTGGGAATATGATCATCCTTGATGCTTTTGAACAGCACTGAATAGGATAGAAAAGTGAACTGCTTCCTAAGGCATAGGAGGTCCAATAATATCACTTCCCTGTTCCAAAAACATCAGTGGTTCTTTATTACTTCAAAGATGAAATGAAGAATTCTCAGCCTGATATTTAGAACTCTCTCTGTTTTGGCTTCAAAGTGTATTTCCAGTATTATTTCCCATTACTTTATATATTACCTACGTAAACTGGGCTATTAAATGATGCAGGAACTTGGGCTGTCTACAGCCAGCTTATATACTTTCATAAAATCACCTCTGGAATATACTCTCTCTTTATTCCTTTTTAGAAACCTTCACTTTCTTCAAGGTTTAGCAGAACTGACATATACTAAATGAAGTCTTCCTTAATCCACCTGACTGGAAAGTCTTTTCAGCCTTCCTCCAAGTTTTCTTAAAACACTCTACATATGTTCTTTTGGCCTCCATTATTTCTTATTTTGTGTTCACTTATATCTCCAGTATGTAAATGTAATTTCCTATTCTTCTTCAAAAGAATGTAAGCCCCTTGAGAGCAGGATTTGATCTTTTTTTTGTTTCTAAAGAATCTTATTAGAGAATTAATGATGAGAAATGGGTCTTTTGCAGTGCATATTGTGAATATGGGTGCTATGGGCATGACATGTGATGACAATTGGATTTGCTAAACTTTTTCTGTTACCAGGGAGGATACTATATATTTGAGAGTCTGCAACTGAAAAAGATTGTGATGGTAAAAAAAAAAAACACAACCTAGTAGCCCTTAATATAACTTTTAAAAAAGGAATTGAATTAATTCACTATTATTAAATTTCAAACCAAGTCAAGTAAATTAATTATTGTGATAATTAAATACATCTCAGATATGCTGCCTATTTCATTTGGAAGTAAGAATTATATCATTGCTATAAAACATAGAAATATACAAAAATCAGTATTAGACATGTTTATTGATGAGATATACAAAGATACACACACATTATATATATGTTTGTATATATCTTTCTGTCATGGAGAACAAAAAAATCATGTATCAAGACTCAGAGGGGATGAAATCTACATTAACAGAGGGAAAAACTATGGATTCTTTAAGTGCTGAAGAATAGGGTGACAGTGTATAGAACACAACCAATTTAGGGCATTAAAAAGTCCTAGAAATAAAACTTGGCATCAGAAGGGATATACCACCAAAGATATATAAATGATATATAATGTTGTCTTTTTTATTTTCAGACAGTTACAAGTCAACTGGCAATTTAATGTTTGTTGTGATTTTTCCTGTGGTATAGATAAATTTGTGTTTGTATTTTCCTGATGTCCTTTGCAATCACAAGCTTGGCTTGTGAACCAACTGTCCAGAGATAGTGGGATCTTTTGTGGCTCCAGAATAGAGATCAGAGGTAACTGGCTCATAGTCAGATCTGGAATTTGTAATCATTGTTAAGATTTCTTTCTCTTTCCAAAGCTAGTTAACAATCAAGGGGTTTTTTACTCCATACCTCTTCCAGGAAGGTTCATTTTGTGGATTCCTAGTCACACACACACATACACACACAGGCTGTATCAGAGTTCAGGTTTGAAATTTGAATGTACTGCATTCATCCAAATTGAAAGAAGCTATTCATGCTTTTAAAAAAAGAATGCTCAAGTTGTCTCTCCTATGGAAAATGTTTCAGAATCTGCAATGTGGTCATGAGATTGGGACGATCATTTTGGTAGGGATGTTTCTGAAGGGTAGGATGCATTTTAAAAGGATTTAAAATTTTAATTTCTTACTCATTTCCTTTCAAATTTAATGAACATCTAGTAGGCTGTTCTCCTTTTCCCAAAGATGAATCATGGCAAACTAAGCAAATGTTAAAGCTG
Source organism: Myrmecobius fasciatus (assembly GCA_023553655.1). Lineage (NCBI taxonomy): Eukaryota > Metazoa > Chordata > Mammalia > Dasyuromorphia > Myrmecobiidae > Myrmecobius > Myrmecobius fasciatus. The sequence goes on along the minus strand of JAJPUD010001669.1, from coordinate 80,255 downwards.
ATATGTCCTTCTGATGCCAAGTTTTATTTCTAGGACTTTTTAATGCCCTAAATTGGCTGTGCTCTATATATTGTCACCCTGTTCTTCAGCATTTAAAGAATCCATAGTTTCCCCTTCTGTTAATGCAGATTTTATCCCCTCTGAGTCTTGGTACATTTTTTTTTTGATTCATCGTGATAGAAAAAAAACCCCAAAACAAAAACTTCATTGCCACATGGCCAGTCCTTTGGGGATGAGCCCTCTGAATTTAGTTTGGCTTTGTGTCAGCCTCACACATAACATCCGTCACTGGACACACACTCAAAGCCTTTTTATCTTGGAGCAAGACTGGCCAAAACTTGTTCCCTACTGGCAGAGCCTTCTTAACCTAAGGTTATTTCTATACCACAATTAGGCAATTAAGTCTATATTGATATCCTTTACTATCATGAGACTTGGCAGCTATAAATAATGTTTTGTGTATTAGGAATCACCAATTTATGGATGAACACGAGTTAAGAATTTGAACCTTTCATTAGGGTAATGAAAAAATGTATGTAATGTAATAAAAAAATAACATTAGATAAATTGATAGATTTTTAACTTAAATTCTTATGGTTAATTCATTAGAGAGTGGAGTAGCTTGTATACCATGGGAAAGCTCCTTTGGATTTATAGATGATTTCAAGAATTCAATTTATCTTCTTACATTTCTATGACAAGAGCAGATCCAGGTTTTCCTGTCCCATGTTGATTGGCCTTGGATATATATGACTTAAAGTTGGACAAATTGGAATGAGAGAATTAGGTTTATCTCTTAAGTGACATTTCCAAATTAGTGTTACTTTGTAGTCATTCAGTAACATTGGTGAGAAAGTTCTGTAGAAATAATTATTTCTGATTCCCTGGAATTGCTACTCTTTTACATACCATCATTAAGGGAGTCATGCCTAGTTAATAAATATTGTAGTTAAAGGGGAAAGGACCAACATGCACAAAAATATTGATAACAACTGTTTTTGTAATGGTAAAGATTTAGAAATCAAATGGATGTCCATCAATTGGGAAAGGACTGAATATAATGGAATACTATTGTTTTATAGGAAATGATGAACAGGCAGATTTCAGAAAGACTTAGAAAGACTTGCATGAACTTATGGTGAGTGAAATAAACAGAACCAGAAAAACATTGTGCGTATTGACAGCTACATTTGTGATGATCAACTACGATAGTCTTCTCAGAAATGAAATAATAAAAGACAGTTCCATGGGATTCATAATGGAAAATGATGAATACATCAGAGAAAAAACTGTGAAAGCTGAATGCAGACCAAAACATAATATTTTCACTTTTTTCTTTTGATTTTTTTCCTCATTTTTTCTTTTGATTCTTTTTTCAAAACATGACTAATGTAGAGATATGTTTAATATGGTTGTGCATATTTAACCTAATAATAACCTAAGAATAAATTGTTTATTCTCTTGTGCAGGATAGAGAGAAGGAAGAAGGGGAAAATTTGGTGCTCAAAATCTTACAAAGATGAATGCTAAAAACTATTTTTATATGTAATTAGAAAAATGCTACTAAGTAAATAAAGAGAAATATTGTATTTGTTAAACAAAGTCAATAAGACATAAAATTCAATTTTTTATGCCATCAAGTGGACTGAAAAGAGTCCAACAGTTTTTGTTGTGTATGTGTGTGTACATACACGTGTGCATGTTTAATGGAGCTTTCAGTCCTCAATGTTTTATGTTGACATAATTCAAAACCACTGGAAGAGTTCACTAATGAATACCTAAACATTCAAAATGTGAATCTGGTTGTTTTCCTTAGATGAGATTTTAACAAAATTTGTTTAATAAACTTTGAGCAAATAAATAAACAAATAAAAATCCTGTAAGACTTGTGTATAAGAAATGTGACTAACACCCAATTTAAGATCTTTTCCTAGAGTTAAAAAAACCCTACAAATTCTAGTGGGTTAACCAAATAGATATTATAAGTAAAAATATTTGTTTTTTGAAACCCTAGTTCTGTCGTTATATTGGGGTTCTGCCCTTATATAATTTCTCTTCACAGGGTTTTTTTTGAGAAAGGTATACTGCAAACCGTAAAGCAGTATATGAATGGGAGCTTTAGTGATACCATGAAACACGACTCACCATCCTCTGCAGAATGCAGAGCATTCATTCAGTTTTTGCTCAGTCAGTTTATTTTTCTAAGACTAATGTCTACCCAAGCTGTTGGTACCATGACAGTTTGCCCTTTCTAGAGTCCTAGAAGTCCAAACCACCCCAGAATACTCCAGATTGTGTGGACATTCATGACAAGATTGCTTCTAGTTTCTTATTCAGAGAAACTTAGAACCCTGTGCAACACTGGAATATTATGGGATCAATAAATTTGATACTGCATTCTTTGGATATGTCTCAGTGTTCAGGTGGTTCTAATTGCACTGTCATCTCATAAATATAGAGCTGGGAGGAACTGTGGAGATCATCTAGTCCAGTGTGCTCATTTTATAGGTTAAGAAAATGATTTGCTCAAGTTCACATAGACACAATTTCACAGTTTTAGAACTCAAAAGTTTTTAAGATGTCTTTTACAGATGGGGAAACTAAGGCTAGAGAGGCAAAGTGGCTGGCCTTCAGTAATAAAGAATTAAGTGACTGAGTCTTGGCTTGAATCTGTGTTTCTAACTCTAGCAAAGTGTTCTTTTTCAACTCTACCGTATAATAGAGTACAGATTTAAACTTGGACTCTTTAATTTCAAATCCAGCATTCTGTTTGTTAGACTTTACTTTTCTCCCCATTTTGTTCTCTTTGTTATCATTGCCAGATATAGGGTGATTTTTGACAGTTAACTGAGTTTTTGGAGGATAACTCCAATATTCTGACTCAACAGGTTGGGTCTATTGATGTATTATAAATCTATGCAATTGATATTTTTGGGAGGGAGGGATAGAAAAAAATTACTTTTCCTTATATAGCAGACACAAGCTTGAGTTCTCCATCCCTAACCCTGGAAAGTGATCATGGAATCCAATTGAGCCAGAATGGAAAAAGAGGGCTCTGTTATTAGACGAGGGAACCAAGGAAAGAATCTTTGCTTGTTTACTTCCTAGATACATACAGGCACCAATCTAGGATGATGAGCATAGTCAAGCAGTACATAAATCTTTGCATTTGCTAGGTTTGCATATTAGCCTATTAAACAGATCTGGGAGAACATAAATATGAATTTAAGCAAAGATGTGTACCTATGATTTAATGATATCTTTATTAATCCAAAATGTCATAGAAAATAAATCTTTGTTTCATAGATCCAACACTATGAACCAGTATTGATTGTAATATTACAATGATGTTTCTCTCTCTTCCTGTTTTTTATTTATCATAATGTGATGATTTCTTTTCTGAATAAGATTTTTTTAAATCCTTGGAATCTTAATTGTTGTGTTAGATAATGACAGGTAACTTTTCATGATCCTATTGAATATCTGACTAAGAGTTTGTGTTCTTTGGAGACCTCTCCAGGTGGTAACTGCACCATGCCAAAACCACCAGTCATTTCAGAGGGAGAAAAATGAATCCAGCTCTTACTGGGCATGTTATATACTAAACAACCCTTCTGATAGAATATATATTTTTAAAATTTCAGTTGGTTCCATTAGTGCACTTTAGACACAACATAACCTATCAGTGTTTTAGAGTCCATTCCATGCCCACAAACACATCATGCAACTCAAAATAGGGAGTTTGAATTGTGAGGTTAGCAAATAGCTATAGAAATCTTCATGAGTAAACAGTCTTATTAATATTCTTTGGTCTTACAATTTTATTTATATTGATATTATTCCAAAATAAAAGTGAAAAATCATTTTCTCATCCATAAGAATGAATACTAGACCTATGAATGTTTTCATGGGTTTAAAGTGAAGAAACATCTTCTACCCTTTACCTACCACTTATAGTCTTGGACAGTATTCTTGAGCACTGAAAATTCAGTTATATGAAGACTATTCTCATAGTCTAGATAGATAGATGATAGATAGATAAATTATAAACAGATATCCTATGTCTGATATGCTTATGTTGATACTCCTTTATGAAATATATTTTCCCCTCATTTCCAAATATTCAAATCTTATTCTATCTTTCTTTGAGACTTTCTTTTCATACCTTTTCTCCTTCCTGCCTTCCCCCCTCCCCAGTCAGGAATCCAGCACAGTGAAATATACCTAGTAACAGATGTTCAGCTAATATATCTTTTTTCATGAGATCACTAACCATTCTTTGATCTCCTCTCTATATATGTATACTTCTATATACATTCTATACTTCTGTCAGTATACATTTTATACTTCTATAAATATTATATTTATACCATTCTTTTGTACATGAAATAATCTTCTGTCCAATACTGTTTCCATTTCATAGATGTTTGTTGAATTCAAATTGAAGCCAATTATGTTTTACAGAATCACAGAATTTCAGAATTGATGATCACAATATCAGTTTCATCCACTTGATACCTGGGTAAAAAATCCCCCCCCATACATTTTCCAATTGGTAGCCATGCAATCTTTATTTATAGACCTTCTATATAGAGAAACATCAACTTTTGGCCCTTTGGGGATCTAGTTATATCTATAGCTTGTCAAGGTGATGATGAGCTGTATGGTAATTGAGCTATTATTTAATTATGTAGGATGGGAAGTTGTGCTGTTTACTTTTACTCTCTTATCTAAGTCCTGATAGCTCTAATAGTTAAGAAGTGTTTTGTATATCAAGTAAAAAACAACCTCTTTGTAACTTCTCATTGCAAAGGGTAAAAGCTAATGTTCCTGATTTTATTTTCTCATCATCAACTCTGAAATTCTTTGACTTTCTGCTACACACATGAATTTAATTTAATTAAACAAGTTTAATTTGCCTTTCACATGATAGCTTTTTAGATACTTGAAGTTTGCTATTGTTTTGCCCTTGAGTCTCTTCCCAAGTTAAATATTCCTAGTTCCTTCAACTAATCATTATTATGTGATTAAACTCAATAGATACTTATTAAGTGCTGACTATGGGCAAATAACAGTATGGAAAAATAAAACAAATTAGTGTATCTCTGCCTTTGAGGAGTTTCAAATGAATATTAAATTCCTAAAAGGCAAGGGCAATTTTTTTGACTCTCATTCATTTACTTATTTAATAGTTTGATGCTCCCTTCAGTATCTAGCTTAGTACCACATCCTGATAGTTGTTCATTGCATCTTAGATGAAGGGATCTCTGCAAGAAACAAAGATGTTCACCATACTTTAAGAAAGCTAAACCATTTACCAACCAACATTTTTCAAATGTTAATTAGGTGCAAAACAGAAAAATCTGAAATATCAAACTCATAAGTTTTTCTATTTGTTACAAACCATTTTTTACTTTGCCAAAGTTTACTTCAACAGGGTCCTTATAAGTAGAGCCTTCCATACTGCATTTAAATATAGTTTAATTAAGTATTGAATATTGAAGTGAAGATAAAATATCTAAATGAGTCAGAAAATACAGTTCTATCTGATCAGAACTTTCACAAACTCATTGAAAGTGAGGTAAATCTCTCCTTTCCAATGAGAGAGGATGGGAATGATGGTCAGGGAATAAGTTCTTATGCTATCCCTTAGGACCCAGAAATATGCCAAACAAATTGCTCTAATGCCTTTTATCATGAGGTAGATAGTTTGCATTTATATCTGTTAGAGAAGTATCTAGTTAAAAAGCAGTTATCAGGGGCCTAATAGACTCCCAGTATTCCCTGGGTATGTTTGGTTCACTGAGTCTTAATGTCCTGCAACCAAATTTGCCCTAAACTCATCTACATAATTAAGGTCTTTTATTTCACATCCTGTTCTCAGGTTCCATAATCTGTTACAACTGGAAGAAAGCCAGGAATCAATACCACTTTCTATAAAATTTGAAAGGAAATTATCAAGAACATGAGGCAGAATATCTTCCACCTTTGGTTAGTCAATCAATTTGGGTTTATGGTGAGTGCAGCCAACCCAATTAGAGAGCTATTTAACTTTAAATAAGCTTCTGTAAAAATTAACACCTCCAACTACGATATAGTAAAGTAAAACAAACAAAAAAAGAACTTACAAGTCTAATCAGCTCAATGACCAATTATGACTTTTTAGATAGTGAGAATGAAGCATGTCTCTTGTCTCCTAGCAGAGGAAGTGGAGTAGATGTGCAGAATGAATCATACTTATTTTTTTTTCTTTCAGACATGACCAAAATGTTGATTTGTTTTGCTTGGCACTAATAATTTGTTACAAAGGAGTGTTCTATTAGGGAGATGGGAGATGGTGAGTCAGTGGGAAATTCAGTGACAAAAAGGTAATAAACATTAAAAATGTTTAAATTATGGAAAATACTAAATAGCAGATATAACGCTAATGAAGTTTCAATAAAATGTCACTGGAGTATAGTTGAAATTCTTGTGCTTAGTATTTGAGGCGCTCTTCAATCTGGCACTACGTCCTTTTCTAGGCTTAAGTCAGATTGTTTCTAGCCATGTACTTTATAGCCTTACCAAAATGGGTATGTTTTCCAGTCCTCTTGGTTCTATGTTTTTGTGCTCTTACATTTCCACACCCTTCTTTGATCCATTCTCTAATGCTGGAATGTTCTTCCTGTCTTTACTTAATGAATTTTTGCCCATTCTTAGCTCAAATACTGGTCTTTATTTTTGTGAAACCTTCTCTGATCTCTCTACTTGGGAACAATTGTGTATAACACATTGCTACATCTGTAATGTACTTCTCATGTAATATTGTGTATTGCAGCCATTAGTGTTGGCTTTTTATCTACTTTACTAGTTTGAGGCTATTTGAGAGGGCTACTCTCATCTTTGCATTTCTTCAGCATCTAGAATTATAAGAACACAAAGATACTTAATGTTTGTTGCCTTGCACTATATATTTTATAGCATTGCATTCCATAATCATTCTGAATATCATTATTAATGGAAGGACATAGACCTTTAATTTACTTAAAAAAATTCCAAAAAGACCATCTTTGAGCTATTACATATTAATTTGCATTTGAATGTAAAGAGCTGTCCAAATGATATGGGTGATCATTTCATTATTTTCTGCCACTAAATATATATTTATCCTTCTTGAACGGTATGAAAAACCATGCAGACATGGACAGAATGTTAGCAGCAAGCTCTGTGGTGAACTTGACCTAACCAAAGAGATTGCCATTCACAATTTATCGTTTATAGACTGGTAGTCATCAATCATAGATTATCATATATATGCATATATATGTATATATTAGAGAATAATATGTATAGGTACAGTTGCTGATGTGATTCAGAGTCTTTAAATTATGATTGATCAATCTAGGTAAACTATGGCTGAGATAGATAGCTAGGTGGTGCAGTGGATTGAATTTGGGCCTTGGAGTCAGGAAAACTTGAATTGGAATCCTGCTTTAGACACTTACTAGCTGTGTGACCTCAAGTCATTCACTATGGTTTTTTCACTCACAGTAAAATGGTTATAACAATAGCACCTGGGAAGGATCTAATGAGAGGAGACATATATAAAGTACTTTGTAAACCTTAAAGTTCCATATAAATGCTAGATGCTGTTATATATGATGATGATGTTGGTGATCGGGTGATGATGATGTTCAGTCATTTTAGTTGTTTCTGACTCTTTGTGACCTTTCTGGGTTTTTCTTGGCAAAAGTACTGGGCCAGTTTGTCTTTTCTTTCTCCAGCTCATTTTACAGATGAGGAAACTGAGGCAAACAGGATTAAATGACTCAGAAAATGAGAAACTAGTGTTCAGAATAAGTGTCTTCAAAGACCCTTCTAATATACCCCCCACATGCACACACACACAATTTCTTTTATGAGTGTTTTGAAAACCACAGAAGTTTTCATCTAGTACAATGTTTAACTGCTAATTTCCATTCTGTCTTCTTGACATCTCTGAAGTTTGGGGCTTTTTAGATTAGTTCTTTCCTCCTGTATTCTCTCCCTTCTGTGGTTCCATTCTTGCTTGGTTTTTCTCCTAGATTTTGACATAAAACTATCCAAATTTCCTAGCTCAGAGAGGAAGTAGAGTCAGTTAAACCAAGCATCTGCCTCCATTTTAAAACACGACTCAAGCCAAAAATCAGCTATGAGTATGTCAGTGCCTTATAGCTGCATATCTTGCTTTGGGGATGCTGAAGACTGCAAGTAAAGACACATATGATGCAGGTCTGTGCCTGCCGAAAGATATGGAGTATTTGATTTGAGGTGAAAAGCATTACTCTTTTTTTTATTGAAGCTTTTTATTTGTATAACATATATATGGGTAGTTCCCCAACGTTGATCTTTACAAAGCTTTCCATTACAAATTTTACACCCAGTCCCCTCCCCTCCCCTAGATGGCAGGAAGTCCACTACATGCTAATAATGTTGAAATGCTTGAGAAGTTATGCAAGAAAAATCCTATCTACAAGAAAAAAAAAGAATCAGAGAAAGGCAACACAATGCAAACAAATGTCAGTAGAGATCATGAAAATGTTATGTTGTGGTCCATATTTCATTTCCCTCTCTCTGGGTGTATATGGTTTTCTTCAGTGAACAATTGGAACTGGTTTGAGACAATTCTTTGTTGCAGAGAGCCATATCCATCAGAATTGATCATCATGTAATACTGTTGTTGCTGTGTATGATGATCTCCTGGTTCTGCTCATTTCACTCAGCATCAGTTCATGCAAGTCTCTCCAGGCCTCTCTGAAATCGTCCTGCTGGTCGTTTCTTACAGAGCAATAATATTCCATAACATTCATATACCATAATTTATTCAGCCACTCTCCAATTGATGGGCATCCCTTCAGTTTCCAGTTTCTAGCCACCACAAAAAGGGCTGCCACAAACATTCTTGCACATGTGGGTCCCTTTCCCTCCTCTAAGATCTCTTTGGGATATAGGCCCAGTAGAAACGCTGCTGGGTCAAAGGGTATGCACAGTTTGACAACTTTTTGGGCATAGTTCCAAGTTGCTCTCCAGAATGGTTGGATCCGTTCACAGTTCCACCAACAATGTATCAGTGTCCCAGTTTTCCCACATCCCCTCCAACATTCGTCGTTATCTTTTCCTGTCATTTTAGCCAATCTGACAGGTGTGTAGTGGTATCTCAGAGTTGTCTTAATTTGCATTTCTCTGATCAATAGTGATTTGGAGCAACTTTTCATATGACTACAGATGGTTTCAATTTCATCATCTGAAAATTGTCTGTTCATATCCCTTGACCACTTATCTATTGAAGAGTGGCTTGAATTCTTATATATATGAGACAATTCTCTATAAATTTTAGAAATGAGGCCTTTATCAGAACCATTAAATGTAAAGATGATTTCCCAATTTGATGAAAAGCATTACTCTTTGAAGGATGGCACAGGAATCTAGAATGATACATTTTCCCTTTTTGGAGAAGTCTATAGAGCAGAAAGCCTCAATAAGACTGCTAAACTGGACTCTTAAAACATCTCTTGACAGGATTGCCCTATCAAGAACCTGCTGTTGAGCTACAGATACTTTGGTACTCTGTCTCTGAAAGGGCTCCCTTTTGATTGGCTGCCAAGACATGATAGTGATTTAGCTAAGCTAGGTGAACTCACATTTCAATTCATCAAGATGATAACTGTTTTTATCTTAGTGTTTCTTTAATTCTAAGGTGGATTTGGCCTAAGCCAAATCCTAAGCAAATCCTTGCTCTGTGATGTTTCTTACTAAGTGGGACAGCTCTGTTATGGTAATAGGTTCCATACTTTGGCAAGCAAGCTAAAGAAATAGCAAAATCTCTGGCAGGATTTGTAAGTCTTTTATGACCCTATCCCAATACATATTAGAACTTTAAAAAGTTATAGAATTGTAGAACGGGGAAAAACCTTAGAGCTCATCTAGCATCAGAAAATAGGCAGAAGGAAGGAACCCAAGAGATCATAGAGCCCAGCACTTCTGTTTGACAGATGAGAAAAATGAGATGCAAAGACAAAGGCTTTTCTTTAAAAAAAAAAAAAAAAAAACTTCATTTTATTTTTTGAAATATACTTCACTTTTAATTTATTGAATAAAACATTTCTATAACATAGTATAATAAAAAGATAATTATATATGAAAAGGTTTAAAAACCTGTTTATTTAAATTATAATTTTATTATATTAATATTAATATTTAAAAATATTAAGCATGTATTTTCTCCCATCTATCCTATCCCCTCCACCACTCAAGGAAAAAAAGAAAAATAGTATCATTTTATTATTATCATATTATAATAACTATATATTATTATTAATGTGGATTAATATGGATAGTTAAACAAAACAACATATAGACTGTTTCCAAAAATGTGTATTTCCTCCTACATATTCAAACATCTCTCTGTCAGGAAGTAGGTATATTTTCCATCATCTGTCTACAAATCATAGTTTATCACTGTGTTGATGAAACTTCTTATATCTTTCAAAATTACTCATTTTTAAAATGTATATATGTTTTAGTGTAATTTACTCTTTTGACTCTACTGATGTCACTGTATCCATTCATACATACAAGTCTTCCAAGTTTCTCTACAACCCAGCTTTTTCATCATTTAAAAAAACAGATCATCATTTTAAAAAAAATTACATTCACATACCCAACATTCCCTAGTTGAAGAGCAATCCTACCATTGCCAGTTTTTGCTACAAAAAAAAGAGCTCCTATAAAAATATAAGGCTTTTCCTTCTTTCTTTGATTTCTTTGGGGTTTAGGTCTAATGTTGATATCACCAGGTCAAAGGGAATATACAATTCAGTAATTCTTGGGGCATGGTTCAAAATTGATTTTCAGAGTGGCTGTACTATGATAATGTACAACTATTCTCAATCCAGCAATGTGTTTTTCTACACCCCTCCAATAGTTGCAATTTTCCTTTTTTGTTACCTTTGCCAATCTGATGGCTATGAGGTAGAATCTCAAATTTGTTTAATGTGCATTTTCTCTTATTATTAACTATTAAGAACATTGTTCACATCCATCACAATTTTTCATTTTTTCCCCTCTGTAATCTTCTTTGTTCGTTGTTTGGTCATGTATTTTTCCTTGTCCATAGATCCAATAGGTAATTCATTTTTTATTCATCTAATTTTTTTTAATGATGTGACCTTCAAGAGTTTTGTCATATATCTTTTGAAGTTAATCTTGGTATATGATGTGAGGTTTGATCTAACCTAATTTTTACCAGGCTTTTTTCCAGTTTAAGTAGTAGGTTTTGTCAAATAGTGAATCCTGACCTCAATAGCAGGCATTTTGGGGTTTATCAAACTCTAAACATAGGTTTATATGCTTTAGTAATTTATCCCTCTTATTGGTGTTCTTATTTAATCGATGCCAAATCATTTGGATGACTGTTGTTTTGTATTGTGGTTTGATACCTCATTCTTCTAAGCACTTTTCCTTTCCCCTTTCTTCATTTATTTTAAGATTTTTGACTTTTTTTGTTCTTTCAGAAAAACTTCATTTTTTTGGTTGTTGTTTGGTAGTTTGATTGGTTTTGCACTAAATAAATACATAATTTTGATTGTATTGTCATTGTTATTATATTTGTTCAGTCTATCTATGAGTAATCATTTTAAGAAATTTTTCAAATGACTAACAGGAAATAAGACTCCAGATCTCCAGACCCTAGATTCATAGCTTTTTCTCCTTTATTATACTGCATCGTTGTTTACTCAAATTACTGTAAAGATAAGGAAATGATGTTCAGGAAAGTTAAGTGACAAGTCCAGAGTTACATAGTTCTCTTCTGACACAGTCAGAATTACAACCCAACTCCTTTTTCAATACTCCTATTTTTTTGGATTGTTAATATAATGACAATTCTTTTATCCATAGTCAAGCGTTAATCTAATCTGATTTAGTCAATATTATTATGCTGATTTTTAGAATCTAATTGTACCAAGATGGCCTTCTGTGTTTATCAAGACATACTTGTGTCTAAGCAGAAAATAAAGAATAGCTATCCATGGCCCAGACTGACTATCTGATTTTAACATGAACAAACCAATCTGCGAATTCCTAAGTAAGAAAAGATGCAGTTTTATTACAGAACATTTTACTGGACTTCAGAATCAATTGGTACCCACATCATGTCAAGATGACCCAAATAAAGGATATCAGAATGTGTCTAAAGAGCATTTTGTGGCACCCTTATGAGAGGTTCTACACTGGAGTCACTTAGGATGGGTGGATATGGGTGATGGATTATATTCTATTACAACAGCTAGAAGAAATAAGGAATATCCACATGATGAAACCATTGGTGTATTAGAATGTGAAAGGTATGGTTTTTGCCTGCAGGAGTTTACAATGGAATTGGGAAAATAAGACTAGTGAAATTTAAGTACTATTATAACAGAACATTTAAATAGTAGTTTAAAAAGGAATAATAGAAAAATTGGCATAAGGCAGCAGATGATTAGTTTCCAAATATATCATCCAGATAATCACTGATGTCAAAACTCAGAGTTATTAAGATCTGATTTATTATTTTAGTTTTTAAAATAGCATGGTAATATTTGTTTTCAAATGAAATACTTAGCTATTAAAAATCTTTTTATACATTTCCCAGACCCAGCCTTTCTACTGAAATAAATTTAAATAAATTGATTTTATTATCATCCATCCTACATTAAACATATCCTATTGTTAGGGGTAAGGATATGACCTATAATGTCATTTGTACAGGATAAAGAAATTCTTATCAGGTTAGTATCTTTTTTTATAATTTATAGTCCTACGTGGCTGTCTTCAACAATGAGATTATTCAGACCAGTTCCAGTGATCTTGTGAGGAAGAGAGCCATTTGCATCCAGAGAGAGGACTGTGAGAACTGACTGTGGTTCACAACATAGCATTTTCACTCTTTTTGTTGTTGTTTGCAAGCATTTTATTTTCTTTCTCATTTTTTTTCCGGTCTGATTTGATTTTTCTTGTGCAGCAAAATAATTGCATAAATATGTATGTATATATTAGATTTAACATATATTTCTACTAGGTTTAACATATTATTGGACTACTTGCCATCTAGGGGAGGGAATGGGGAGAAATTGAAACACAAGATTTTGAAAGGGTTCATGTCACAGAATTATCCATGCATGTGTTTTGAAAAATAAAAAGCTTTAACAAAAAAAAGTAACTTATAGTCCTAGTGAGTTGCCCAGAGGATTGAAAGGTGATAACCTACCCAAGTACATGATATATATTAGAGACAACACTAGAACCTGAGACTTCTTGGCTTTGAGGCCAGCTTTCTACCCACTAAACAGGTACAACACTGTTTAGTGTGCACCTCCATTATGGAGATGCTATTAATTTTTACCTTTATTTAAAGAAAATATTTTCTGGGAAGGGTCCTATAATGCATAGGTTAAATAGGTAAATTAATAATAAAAATAATATAAATAATGGACAGGTGCCAGCCTGAAATAACAGTGGAAACAAGAGTCAATGAATTACTTTAAAAATAAGAAGCTGCGGATTTTGGCAGAAGATTCAAAGTGATTGTGAACTTTGAGGAACATCACAAGAAACAAATAACAAGAAGAACATCAAGATAAAGAAAGTAATCATAGGGACATCAAGATAAAGGACTATGAAAGTTAAAGGATTGAACAAATTAAAAAAATCTAGCTCAGAATGCTTGCCTTCATGGCCCACTGGCTTGGACAAGATTCAGAAGTAGGAATGGGAGATAATGAGTCAACGTGGTGCTGTTTGAGGTGGGATTCCAGGTTGGAGTGTAATGCAAAGGCATTTGAGGTGGTGGGCTCTCTGCATTGAATCCTTTCTCCAGTGTCTGATAGATAGTATTTATTCCCCCAGCCTATTATTTGGGGAGACATAGCTTGTAAATAAAGGGTTTCAGTGCTCGTCCTTCATCGAACCCCAGTTATCTTCTCCCATCCTCCAGATAGATATCTGTCAAGGACCAGGGCAAATTTTGGCTGTAAATCAAGGGAGTGGTGGGTTCCCATCCGAATCCAATGTGGTTTCCAGAGGGTCCTTATTAAAAGCTTCATCTGAAGTAGTTCCAGCCTCTCCCAGCATTCTCTTTCACCCCCACTATTGGCCCTGCTTGGGGGTGAGTCCTTAGTAGACAGCCTTACAAATGACCCCACTGTGCAGAATACAAAGTACCCCATTGGTCATGGTTGCTGAGCAAAGTACTTGACAGATACTGGGGTTTATTCAGAAGTGTCTTAGTCACCACATTTGCTGAAAAGTCTCTTAAAAATTATGATCTGCTGAGGAGAACATAGTGAGTTTGTACAGGGAACTCTGACAGGGGGCTGTATGCCTGCCAAATGTTAATGTTGCTGTTACAGACTTCCCCGGATCCGCTGGGCTTGCCAGGACCCAGGTAAGCTGAGTGGAGTGTATCTGACTTGTAGCACTGAATGGCTAAATCATGGGATTCACTATGGCCCAGAAGCTACTTATTCATTATCATTCATCATCTTCTGGATCAATCTGGTTTGCTATTGAACTCTTAATTCAATAGGCTAGAATCTGAGAGTCTAGTACCTTTCCCAGGCTTGAACCAGGTGGAAACTCATAGATGGCAGAGTTCTTAATTCATTTTTTGGGTATGGAAACAAAATCATGGAAAGAGGAGGGAAGGAAATCTGGAAAATATGTCTTAGTCTTAAACTGTTCACTGTTTCAGAAAAGTGGGTGACACAGTGGTGATGAGTCATTGACAAGGATTTGTTATATGGGTGAGCTATTTTTACATGTAAAAAGCTGTCTTCCATAAGGATGGATGTCACTGTTGATGTGTGGGCCATCTTTACTTCTCTCTTATCTTGTCCAATTGCTTTTTCTCTGGATTGGGTCTTATGTGAGCCTGACAGAAAACCTGTCTTTAATTTTAAACAGTTGCTTAAATGTGTCTTATAAGAGTTGAACTTTGCAGTCACAATGAAACAAGAAAGGTTCATGAAATCCTCCCAGTATGGAAACATTGCAACCAATGTCTGACTTAAGTACTAAGTTGCTCAGTATCTAGTAGGGGCCAGAAAGAAGCAAAATTTGAACCCAAGCTCAGAAGTACATTCACTCTGCTAGATTTCCCTTTCTCATATAGACAATAATAGGGCATGGGATACACCCACACACATACACACAGAGGGAGATTACAAAGTATCCTCTATCAGTCTCATTCCTAGTTCTTTTTCATTTCTGTATTCAGGATATTTTTACCTCAGAATGAAGATACCTCTTATAATCTCAGCCCACTGTTTTCATTTTTGCTGTTATATGCCTAATACACAGGGGGCTCTTAACAAATGTTTAATTTGCTCCTCCCCATTCATTAATCTAGTGGCTCCCTATAACCTACAAGCTCAAATATAAAATCCTCTTGTAGAATGTTCTTCCAACCTTAGTTTCTTGTTTCCAGTCTTCTTACAACTTATTCTTGCCTCCCACCTCACTGTCCCCCTTCTCAGTGGACTCCCTGGCTCTTTATCATACAAGATCCTCCATCTCCAGACTCCAAGCTCTTTCCCAGACTTTCTCCCATACCCAAAATCTTCTCTGTTTTCATCTGTATCTCCTGGCTTTCTGCAATTCCCTGCTAAAATTCCAATCTCTACAACAAGTTTTCCTGATTCCCCTTAATGCCAGCACTTTCTTACTATTGATTATTTCCAATTTATTCTATACACATATTCTCTCTATATAATTGTTTTCATGTTATCTTCCCCATTAAGCTATGAACTCCCCTAGAACAAGGACTGACTTTTACCTTCCTTTGTATTCCTAGAATCTAGTACAATGCCTGGCACATAGAAATTACTTAATGTATTTGCTTGATTGACTGACTGATAGTTGATTTTTTGTGGCATCCTCATTCATGTGATGGATCTTCTAACAAATTTTTTCTTTCTTTGAAAGTAACTAGTGCCAAATACACATCTAAATCTGAAATAAACTAAGCTTTTCATTTCCTGTATAATGTATTTGCTTTCAAATGTTTCACTATATGAAGGTCAGCAGGCAGTCAGATCGCTCCCTTTTGAACAACAAAGAGCACATCTGTGAATAACAAAAGGAAACAGGAAGAAGTGAAAATGAATATTGAAGTAGGAGAAAAAGAGAAAAAAAGAGTGACTTGGATGTATCCCGAGTTCAGGTTAAATTGTAATTAAGCAGTTTCTGTGGAGTAGTTTATTCCCAAAGATCCACACCTGGCTTCTATCTAACTTGCTGTAAAAAGACTTTTTTGAGTTGGTTTGGCCTTAGTTCAATTGCCCCTGTGACTGAAATATGTAGAAATTGTGAACAAAGTTTTGTGCTTCCTGAAAATCCCAGGGTATCAGCCAGTATTATCTAGTATAATCTGGATACATGTTGTCCTGTGGAGTAGAATCACTATTTACTCTGACAGAAAGGTAAGCCCAGAGTAGACTTTCTGCATTTGGGAAATAAACAGATCAGAAAGCCAACAAGTTAATTGTAAGAATGATAAAGAGGATGATGATGATGATGATGGAAAGGGGAAAAGCAATAAACTCTAAAAACAACCTTATGAGTAAATTGCCTTCATCTGCCAAAGAAAACAAGTTGTTAGCTCCTAAAAGTCATTTTTAATATGGAATCTGTAGTATAAATGATTTGGAGGTTATGCTGGACCAGAAAGAAGGAAGCCACAAATATAGTCACCAGACTATGAGATAAGAGGAGCATAATGAATTATACAATTGAGAAGGATCATTAGATTGGGAATCAGTGGGTCTAAGAATGAAGTTCTGCCATTTACATGATCTGACTTTGGGCAAGTAATTTATCCTTTCTTGGTTATCTATAAAATAAAAAGGCTGGACTTAATGGTCTTTAATTGTTTTTTTCCAGTCCTAAATCCAGTGAAAATGACTTCAGATGCTTTGCTGTATATATAACCCTTTCTCCCAAATGATACTGTCTTTAGTTTGCACTAACATCCATGTCAAAGGCTGTGATTTTGTCAGTCTGGGACCTCCTATCATCTCAGGTCATTGTCCATAATTCTAATTACTATGAGGGATCATAAACCTAACACTAGTTAGAGGGGCACCTGAGATTTGGCAAACTTGAATGACTTGTCCATGTTCACATAGTTGGTGTCAGACGTGAGATTTAAGTATAAGACTTCCTAACTTTGAATCAGAAAATCCAGTCACCATATTTCACCATGTCTTGGTTACTATTTTATGTGATTTTTTTTTTTTACAAGGAATGTTCTTTTCACAGAGAAGTGGGAAATAATGGACAATTAGTTAAAAACTTGAAACTTTTACTAGATTACTTTAAAAAAATAGGAAGTCAAGGACATTTTACTATTAAAATACCATTTCTTTCATTTATTATTTACTCATTCATTTGGCAAATATTTGTTGGATAGTCATCATGTAAGATATTATTTGAAGAAAACTTCACAGGATTTTTTTTGCAGTGTTCATTGTACTGTGCATACTTAATTATTATTAATAATGTACTAATGATCTCCAAGGCACAAGTAATTTCTGGTAGCATGTAAAGGGCAGGCTCCCTTCATGTGAGAGAAGGTTGGGGTGTACATCATTATTTTCATTTTTTTGTTTTCTCTTAACTTTGAGAATGCACTATTTACCAAATAAAATGACTGTACCTATTAAGAAATGGAGAGGATGAAGATTGGAGCGTTTATGGTTTCAGTCTAGATTTCTGGCGATATTTGCATGTAAAAACTATGCGTAGGGTCATCCTTCATGAAGTACAGAATGAATCACAGTGTGTGTATCCTGATTCAAAAGTTTTATGCAATATATAATTAGCTTAAAAGAATTATCAAGGGAAAGCTGAAGGGAAGAAAGAAGTCAGAAAGCATGCAATCTTGTGGGGTGATGGGAGGCCTCTGGGTATAGGAGGAGGGATGGCAACTCTGCCTACTTTGTTTGTAACAGGGTTTGAGGAGATTTGCTGAGTTTTTCTTCCTCTCATGCCTTTTGCCTTCCTCCCTCCCTCCCTTCCTTCAGTCCTCTCTCTCTCTCTCTCTCTCTCTCTCTCTCTCTCTCTCTCTCTCTCAATCTATTTGTCTTCTCTGTTCTAGTTACCTCTATGAATAACCCAACTTCCCACTACTGTCACTGTAGCAATATGAGGTCTGGAGGTATTCACTCCACTTCAGCCTGTTCTATCTGGGGAAGGTTCCAGTAAACAAAATTCCAATAGCCAGACCTGTTTTGTTGATATTATTGTCTAGGATCGTAGACTAATAGATTTAGAGCAAGAAGAAATTTTTAAGGTTATTTAGTCCAAATGAGGAAACTGACACTAAAAATCTAAGCAACTTGCACGTGGCCATGCAAGTAGTAAAGAGCAGTGCTGGAATTTGAACTCAAATCCTATGACTCTGAATTTGAAGTTCATTCAGCTGCCCCACACAATGGCTCAATTTTAGCACCTACAAGATGTTTCACTGTGCTAGACAGCTATTCAACTTGGTTGATGACGGGTTCATCAAGGAGGGCAGCTGGGATACTTAGTCTTTACTTATCTTGGATTTCAATTCTCTGTTAATCTTTTGTTGTTGTTGTTGTTGTTGTTGTTTGTTTGTTTTTGTCCAGAGACATTGGGAGGTGGGGGGGGTGGACAAAAAAAAGACTGCTCAGAATCAACATGATGGATTTTGCATATCCTAGATATCTTACTTTCTAATAGCTCAAAGAGGTTTAGTTTTACAATATGGTTTATGTCTCATTCTTCCACACTAGCATTCCTATCTGCTAATCAAATTGTTCCAACTCTGCCTGCTATTTTCAGCATTATTAGATAATATTCTCTCATCTAAAGATTTAATGCTCTACTTCTGTACTCCTTTTTCCATACTTTCTCATTCTTGTGTTTTTCCCTTATGTTGCCTCTTCCCCTTCTGGAGTCTCTCTCTCTCTCTCTGTTTCTCTCTCTCTCTCTCTGTTTCTCTCTCTCTCTCTCTCTCTCTCTCTCTCTCTCTCTCTCTCTCTCTGTCTGTCTCTCTCTCTCTCTCTATATATATATATATATATTTCTTTCTCTGTCTCTGTCATTGCCTGTCTCTGTCTCTCTTTGTGTCTTTGTCTCTTCTTTCCTCCTTTCTTCCCTCCCTGCCCCCCTCTCTCTCTTTCTGTCTTTCCATCCATATATCTATAAAATCTTTCCATCTGTCATTGAGGTAGATAACATCTGAGATTGCTTTCAATTTTTTATCCATTATCCCATGAAAATTGATTGAATCAATATCAGTTTCTGCCCTCAAGTAGCTTACATTTTACTGGAATGGAGGTTATAACACACATACCAAAAAAGTAAATAAAGATTTATTTTTGTGGGGATGAGGAACATTAACACTTGGGGGAATCAGGAAAAGCCTCCTGTAAGGTATGGTCTCTTATTTGAGTCTTGAAGGGAACAAAGGATACTAAGGAGCATAATATGTGGGGAAGGAGGTAGTAGTCAAATTCATATTAAGTGCATTGCCCACTGCAGAGCATTTATGTATCTCTATATGTATGTTTGTATGCATCTCCATATACAACAAGAATATATAAGATGTAATCTTTATATATTTTGTTATGTTACAAGTTTGGTTAATTTTCTCATAGGATTGAACTGCCTTTAAAAAAGAGCTAAATTTTGTTATTTTTTTAAAAAAAATTTAAGTTAAATTGACTGATATTTACATTTGACCTAATCATTGGCCCCAAATGTTTCCATTTATAGAAAATAGTTATAATATGATTCCTTGTTACTCAGTTGTTTTTTTTAACATGATATAGTCATTAGTCAATATAAATTATTTTGTGCCCAGCTCTTTGCAAGACTGTAGAAAATACCATATCAAACTCAGACCTGATTTCTTCCCTGAAAAAGCTTATACTCATGGACTAAGAATTGTACAGGAATGAGAGAATAATATACTTCCTTATATAATTAAGTGTTAAGTTACATGCCATGGGCCATAAAACTTTAAATCATAGCTCCATATGACTAAAATGTTTGATGGTCATCTTACCTCCCAACACCGGCATTATAAGACCCTATCTTTAATTATACTTTTATATTATTCAATTATTTCTGGTTTTTCATTGAGCAGCTATCTTAAGATCTGAACATCAAGTCATCTTTGACAAACACAAGAAACACTGGAAAATGTATAAGAGTAGGCCTTGTGGGATTTCAGATTACATTTCATAGGGGTTCAGAAAAAAATTTGTATGAACACCCCAGCTCTTAAGTGCCTATTTAAATCGAACCTTTTGAGTTCTGCCCATTGATATTCTTTCTGTCTTTCTACTTCAGTATTAAAAAAATATATGTTTGTTAGCTGCTGAGCAGAGAGGGAAGAAAGTACTATGTAGATTTTAGCAAAGGAATAGTGACTATACTACAATTATATAGGATAGTTTGACAAATTTGGGGAGCAGCACACCTATGTCATCAGTTGAGAACTTCTCTTATTATTTCTAAATAGAAAATTTTGTTCTTTGCCTCACAATATCATTTTTTTTTTGCATAAGTCTGTAAAAGGTATTTTAGTTTGGAAGAAAAACTCATGAAGCACTTGCTTCAGGCAGTAAAATGCTATTTTAGGATTCACATATATTTTAACTTCCTTTGTCAAGTCAATATTGATAATTTTTTGGAGCCAGGAAGACATCTTCCTGAGTTCAAATCCAGCCTCAGAAACTCAGTATTTGTTTGAATTTCTTTGCCCCAGTTCTTCTTCTGTAAAATGAACTGGAGAAGGAAATGGCAAACTGCTCCAGTATCTTTGCCAAGAAAACCCAAATTGGGGTCAGGAAGAGTCAGACATGACTGACCAACAACAACTAGAGCACAATGGGTACACCTCCAAAGAAGGTTATGGGAAGACATAAAGAGTCATGCAAGACAGACAGACATGAATAAATTTTCATCTCTATCCTTGCAGGGAATATCTAGATTGATAAAAAAAAATGAGGAAAGGATGAACTTGAGATTCTAGATCACAGAGCAAGAGATGAAAGAAACTTTAGAAGTCATTTAATTTAACCCCTTCATCTTACAGATGAGAATGGCAAAGCCCAGGAAGATTAATGACTTGTCCACAAGTGTCATGCAGGTAATATGCACCAGACATTGGATTTGAACACAGGTCCTCTAACTCTAAAGTCAGTATTTTGGAATTATGCCAGAATTGAAATGTTGAGAAGTATTCACAAAATACCCGAGTTAATATTTAAATTCCCAGTCAAAGCCAGCCAATCATATAATGATTAAGGTTTTTGACTTTGATTTGTTTGTGTTGTAATGTTATAACCAAAGGTATATGCATGGAGTAGCTAGGTGGAGCAGTAAGTTGAATTCCTGAAGGCAAGAAGACTCATCTTTCTGAACTCAGACACTTAGAGCTGTGTGATCCAGCTCAAGTCACTTCACCCTGTTTGCCTCAGTTTCCTCATCTATAAAGTGAACTGGAGAAGGAAATGGCAAACCATTCCAGTATCTTTCTCAAGAAAACTTCAAATGGGGTCACAAAGAGTCAAACATGAATGAAATGATTGAACAATAATGGATAGCATCTATCAAGGCTACTTTAAAAATAAATGCAAATCCAGTGTAATTCTACATAACAAACAACCTCAGGCAAAAAAAAAAAAGTTAAAACAAGTTTTGGGCATTTTTGTGTCTATTTTTTCCCCTCCTTAATAAGGGACACCTTCCAGGAGCTAGGTAGCACAGTAATCAGGAGGAACTGAGTTCAAATATGACCTCAGACACTTAACATGGTTTAGCTGTGTGACCCTGGACAAGTCACTTAATCCAAATTGCCTGAGGGGGAAAAATAAAATAAGGGACACCTTCATTTAGAAGCAGCCAAGAAGGTTTTTGTTTGTTTGTTTGTTTGTTTGTTTTGTTTTGTTTTGTTTTCTCACGTGAGTTACTTTACTTTATTTCCAGGCTCACTTTATGGGATTCTCCCTTTAAAGCTGCTTTAAGGCTTCATTTGTTGTAGCATTATTCTTAAGCAGTAGTAGACTCTGGAATGTGGTTATTTTTATAGAGATGCCTTATTTTTGGTTTAACAGGGAGTGAGTTTAACAAGCTCTTTTCACAGCTGAGTTCACAGCACTGTAAGATTTATGGTGTGTTTCATATGTTCTTACCTTCTCTCTACTTTTAAGTTGTTTATTTTTCGTGACACATCTGAATGGATTTTTGTAAACAGGACTCACGTCCTTCAATCCAGTGGTGGAATTATTAGTTTAAGATTAAAACACATGGCTTAGAAATTATTTTATTTTCTGAGCCAATATGTATAATACTGTTTTTCCTGTATCAACCAATCATTCAGTCGATCAACATTTATTAAGGGCCTGTTATTTGTCATATAGGGCAGCTTGGTGGTGTAGTAGATAGAGTACTGAGTCTGAAAAATCTAAATTCCAATCTGACTTCAGACACTCACTAGCTAAGTAACCCTGGGTAAATCACTTAACTCTTATTTGTCTCAGTTCTTTATCTGTAAAATGGGGACACATTGGAAAATGAAATGGTAAATCACTCCATGAAAGTTAACAAGAAGACCCCATGGACAAAATCCACATATGAAGTAAAACACAACTGATCAACAGATTTGCCATACAAAGAAAGGTTTAAAAAAAACAAAACAAAAAACAGTCTTTGCTCTAAAGGAGCCCACAATCTAGTGGTACATATAACTCAAAGAGTTTTAGGAACTGGAGAATTTGTGAATGATTGTGATGTTTGACCATCTTGCTTCTTTTACCTCAAATCCTTATCTGCCAACCTAATCACAATGTACATTTAAATAAAGATTGAAAAGAAAAAGAAATAATATAGGATCTTGAATCTTTTGACTCTTGATCCATTGGGTTTTCTTTTTTCCATTATATCAAATTCTTTTCCCAGGAATATCACACAAATGCCTCCTCCCCATAATATGGAGTAATACTGCTTTCTTGAAGGCTCTGTCAACAGTCACAAATTTGGGTAGCTTCTATTACTCTGGAAAGGTCCACTCTAGGTGACAGAATGAGCTTGTAGTCTGAGGAACCACTCTAGTTAGGGATAGAGCTTAAAATGATCTGTAGTTGATGAATATTCTTTTGATCATGTCAATACATAAAATTTACAAAAGGACTTACAAAAAGGACCCTTTCATTTTCAATGATGGTGTCTGAGTGGCAGAAAAGGAGACCCAAGATACTAAGAATTACATTTTGTAGAATGTCTAATATATCTTTAATTAAAAGTTTTTAATATCATGAACCTATTTTGTATTCTGGTAAAGCTCTCTTCCAAATGTTTTTAAATGCATAAAATAAAATATATAGGGTTTCAGAAAATAGGGTTTCAGAAAGATGTAATTTATCCTATTCAACTTCATGAACCTACTGAAATCTTTTTTTAATTCCTTTAGATTATTCTTTGTTTTAATCCTATCTCCTTTTCAATCTAGAATAACATTACAAATGCTGTAGTGCTTAAAAGTAATAGCTTCTTATGTGATCCTGACTGTGGCTTCATGATATCTGAATTTTGTCTTTCAGATTGCTTATACTACTTTCTCCTTCACCTAAGAGTTCTAGATTTTATAAGGACTATGCCTGTGTTTTCATTTGGGGACTTTTTCTAGGTCTTGGTCAATGGCTTCTTTGAATTTTTACTTTTTCCTTGAGTTTTAAGGTATCTGGCCAGTTTTATAATTGCTTGATATACATTTCTTGATAGACACTTGATAGATAACTTTGTTGAAATCTATCAACAGATCATTTTGGGGTTCATGGAGGAGAGTTAGGGACCCCAATTTAATCAGAATTCAAACAATTAAACCTGAGATCAGGTTATGTCAGCAAAATTTACCATGGGGCAAGGGGTAGGGCAAGAGAACTATACATTATATTTGTTGTATGATACACCTATGTGCATTTATAAATAATGTTTGTCCATAGACTATAAATAGTTGATATCTTCCTTGATGATGATTCATCAAAGGAAAATTGCTCATCAAATATTCTTTCTTTTTTCCTCCAAGTAAAAAAAAAAACAAAACAAACCAAAAAAACAAAAAAAACAAAACCCAAAACTATAGATTATCCTCATTTCATTTAGCAGAGCTATTGCCTCCCAAAGAAGTTATTTATATTACTGCTGATATCATTCCAAAATGCCATATCATCTTATTCCAAGTAATGAAGGAACTAAATTAACCACTGAAGGAACTAAATTGGTTTGTATGAGTTGTCTCTTTGATTAAATCTAATGTCCTCCTCCCCTTTTTCTCAATAATATTCTATTTTTCCAAATACATGTAAAGATAGTTTTCAACATTAATTTTTGTAAGATTTGATGTTCTACAATTTTTTTTCTTTCTCCATTCCTTATTTTCCCCCTCCCCAGGGCAGCAAGCAATCTGATGTAGGCTATACATGCACAATTCTTTTAAACCTATTTCTATATTTGTTATGTTGTGTAAAAAAAAAAAATCAGACCCAAAGGAGGAAAAAACACAAGAAAGGAAAAAACCCCAAAGAAACAGAAAGGTGAAAATACCATGTTTTGATCCATTTTCAGTCTCATAGTACTTTCTCTGAAATGTGGATGACATTTTCCATCCCAAGTCTATTGGAATTGTCTTGGATCACCACATTGCTGAGAAGAGCTAAGTCTGTCATAGTTAATCATCATACAGTCTTGCTGTTATTGTGTACAATGTTCTGGCCTTGTTTACTTCATTCAGCATCAGTTTATGTAAGTCTTTCCAGGTTTTTCTGAAATCAGCCTGCTTATCATTTCTTTTAGAATAATAATATTCCATTACAGTCAAATGCCATAACTTATTCAGCTTTTTTCCCAAATGATGGGCATACACTCAATTTCCAATTCTTTGCCACCACAAAAAGAGCTGCTTAAAATGTTTTTGCAAGAGTGGCTCCTTTTTTCTCTTTTATGATCTTTTTGTATTACAGACCTAGTATTGACACTTTTTGATCAAAGGATATGTACAGTTTTATAACTCTTTGGGCATAGTTTCAAACTGCTCTCTACCAACAATATACAAATGTTAGTTCTTTCAAGAAACGTTGAGATATAGGTCTTCCTTGGGTAGAACTTTTAAGGATTCCATTGCCTAAAGTTTACGAAGTATGTGTTTCTAATACAAAGAGTTATGCAGCTAAGTGTCTGATGCTATATTAGACCTCAGGTTGAAATTGATTGCAGATACCCTGCTCTATCTACTGCACCACCTAGGTTCCTCCCAGAAAAGGGTCCTGATTTGGAAAGTCATGATATTTGCAATCTGTTTTTATTTATTGTAAACAATTGTTTGGCTTTAAGTAATTAATGAATGATGGATGAGTGAAAAAGCATATATTAAGCATGTGGCTGGCTTCAAAGAATTTACACCCAAAAATCAGGTGAGAAAATATACTTAGGGGACTGGTAGTCAAAAAGGGGTGTTTTTGTTTGGAAAGTGACACAGATGGAGAGTGGAGCTATTGGAAAATAAATTGATTCTCCTTCTAATTAGTAATAGAAGCTATTAATTTAGTAACTAGAAATGGTTTAGAGGGAAGGTGGTAGCAGCTGATGGTATATGCATGGCAACAAAGTGGTTGATGAGAATATGGCTAAAATATAAAGTGAAACATGGCTAGGACGGCCTAGACATGGTGAATAATCATCCTAACATGTTTGAGCTTCTGTTTCCCTGTATACAAATGAGGGAGTTGGCCATTTGGACCTTTCAGATCTTTTTAATTCTTAACACCCTATTTCCTATGTCTGCTATAACCTATGACTGTCCAGCCGGAAGACTCTGGGTTCATAGTTTTATATTGTCTCATCTTGACTAAGAACTTGACAAATCACATTGGATAGAATTAAATGAACCTGAAAGGTCAATAGTCTCCACTATTTTCCAAGTGATAGATATATGGATGCAAATGGAGGTCCTGGTGTGGATTTGTACAAGTGAAAACAAGCAGTTTTTGTTCTGTGGTAAATTAACAAAATGTTGAAAAGGCCAATTGAACATGTACAAATTTTCTCACCGAAAAATGATCAGGATATATATAGTACATAAGACTATAACAATTTAATGTCCATAATGAGCATCTTGGTGTGGTTGGAGAACTGATATGAAAAAGCATTTATTTTTGTGCCACTGAAAGGAAATCTCTTGATTCCTTCATTTGTGCTAATTCACTCTTTAATTCTCTCTCAGTGATAATAGAATTATAATTGGATTTCTGCAGGGACGTGCATAGAAAGCAACTCCTAAGTGACTTTGGTGGTCAAAAGTCTCTTAGCGAACTTTTAAAAGGGGCAAAAAGCCTGTAATCACTGTCCCAGAGGGAGTGCACTCTCCATACTCTGGCAAAGTAAAGAGTTGGTTTGGGGGTAAATTGAAGGAAATCTTGCCACTGTAAATGTGCCCCTCTGAGGCCTGAGATTATACCATTTCATATGTAACACTTTGATTTTAAGCATTTCCTTCAGTTCTGTTTTGGGATAGAGTGTTTCCCTAACCTAACATTTTGTAGCAAATTGGCAGTACTTGGTATTAAAAAAGAAAGAGGGTGACATTAATCTTCAGTGCCTCAATAGGGATGAATTTCGCCATCCCTTTCTGTTGCAGCTAATATAGACTACAACTTCTCTCTGCCTGCCCATACTGTTCCAGCCTCATCCATGTTCTCCCCACATGCAGGCCATTCCATGTACCAGGTACCTTATTTACTTTCTTCTGACCTTGTGAAGATACCATTGGAACACTCAGGCTACTCATCAACTGTCCCCCTAGGTCTCTGTCTTATGACCAGCCTCTATTCTTCCTGACCCCTTCCATCTTATATTCCCTACAGTTCTCTGAAGTTCCTGCATCATTCCATTATGGCTTACTCACATGCACCCTATGTTTCTCCTATCCCCTCAGAGTAAGAACACATTTTCTAATTTTCCCAGAGACTCTTATGTTCATACTTTTCAGACATAGAAGAAGCAGAAATGAAAGGGCAAAAGATGGCTTGCTCTTGATTTTAGAATACATATTAAGAAAGAATAGAAAAAACATCACATAAACAAAAATATTTTAAATAAAGATGCAAAAGAATTCTGTACTAAATATTATATAAGCATGTGGACATTAATGTAAATACATTCGTTACTTTTTTGTGTTTTATAGAGAACATATTTCAGACATACATAGATATATTTACATGCATGTATATGTCTCTATAATCTATACTATATATACTGTGTATATTTGTACACATACATGTGCACAATATGTGGGTGCATACAATCCATACATGCATAAATATATGTGTGATATGTATATATATGTATATATGCTTACATATATACATATATATATATAATCTATATTTGTCTGTCACCTATTTATCTAGTCATCTTAGAACAGTATTTCTCAAAATAGGTTTCTGAAGTTTTAAGACATCTGTTCCAACAAATTATATTATACATATCTTCTCAGCATAATACCATATATATTATTGGTATTTCCCTTCTATCTTCTTAGTTACTTGTCTTTTGGGAAACCTTCTTTATCTGATAGCAACCAGATAGTACTGGATAGAGTGCTGGACCTGATGTCAGGAACTCTTCCCTTTCTAAGTTCAAATCTGGTCTTGGACACTAGTTATGTGACCTGGGCATGTCACCTAACCCTGTTTGCCTCAGTTTCTTCATCTGTAAAATGAGATGGTAAATGGCAAACTATTCCAATATCTCTGCTAAGAAAACCTTATGTGGGGTTATGAAGAGCCAGATTCAATTAAAAAAAAAAAACAAGTGAACAACAGTAACTTCAGACGACAACATTCTGGCATTTCTTGTCTCTACCATCTTCTCCCTCTTCTCTCTTGGTTAGTTGAAACTTCAAATCATAGAATGTCAGAATTTCCAAAAACTCGAGTCATCTAGATCAAACCCCTTATTTAAAACATGAGGAAGTTGAGGCTGGGAGCTTTTCCTTGGTTTGTTCATTGTAGCACAGGGAGTTAGTGGCCAGGAGCCAGGTCTTCTGACTCTGAGATCATTGTTCTACTCTACCACACTGGAATTTTCAGAGTATCATATTTAGGATTTCTTCAAGCTTGTCTAAATGTAAAATTAGAATGTATTTGTTTCTATCTGAGGTACTCATGTAGTCAAAAGGGGAAAGAGAAAAGACTAATCTGTTTACCATCTAACTAATTATTCCAAAATATGCCTAAACAAGAATTATTTCTACAGCATATCCAGGAAATGGTCAACCCGACCTTTTCCTGGGGATCACTAGTGAAGGGAAATTAAAGTGCTTTCTTCCATCCCAGACTATGGACAGTGTGAGGTTTTAGATAATCAGAGAAAGAGAGGGATAATGTCAGAGAAAATTAGCTATGCTAGATTAAAAATAAAGAGAGGTAAGCAGAACTCCCATCTCCCTAATTCTGGAAACATCTCATAGCAATACTTTGGTTAATTTATTTCTCATTTAACATAGGTAGAATAAGCAAGATATGAGAGGCAGCATTGCAAAAAATGATGCATAAAGGGGTGGCCATTGAGACAGGAAGACTTTAGGATTCAAGATGAGCTCTTGAGACATTCTGGCTTCTTGACCATGGGTTATCATTTATTATCTTAAGTTCTCAGAGCTCTAGGCAGTCCTTTAACACTAGAAATGAAAGGGAAGGTGAATTGCTTTGATGAATGGAATTTCCTCATCCAAGAATGAAATGACAATCTAATTTCTATGCCTAATATCAATAGGATGTGAGATAAATGAGAATATAATCAACTCATTAAAACTTCTTATTTCAGTAGAATTTTGTTTTAAGAACTTTAAAACCTGGAAACTAATTTTTATTTGGGCAAAGCAAAATGGATTTTCATGAGTCATCTTACCTCAAGTCATGCATGTCCTAAGGGTTTGAAATAGCCATACACTATCTTGTGAATAGGGGAGGGACTACTACAGATAGGCTGTGTGTTGATTAGCATTTCCTTTATTCTTTATATTTACTCCATTAATCCATTAGTATAATATAATTTAGAGCTAGAAGTGACCTCCCAAATCATTTAGTTCAGCTCCTTTTTAAAAATCAGAAGCCTGAGGGGGAAAGGAATTATCCAGTCACACATTTAATAAGCAGCAGAGCTAAGATGTCAATTTGATCCAAGTCTAGAGTTATTTCCATTGTGTCTATATGTTATTGTATGAGAAATTGTGAGGAACCCAAAATAATGATGATGATAGATGGCTTTCCCATTTTCTTCCTCATGGAAAGAAAAGATTTATTCCCAAATGAATGCAATGCTCATCACAATATTATACATGAAAACATTTCAGGAACATAGTATAAAGTTTTGGGAAGATTTGGAAATTGAGGAATTCATTCAGAGGGAGCAGTGGGGTGGTACAGTAGATAGACAACTGGACTTAGAGTCAGGAAGATTCATTTTTCCGAGTTTAAATCTGGTCTCAGGCACTTACTGGCTGTGTGATCCTGGATAAGTCATTTAACCCTGTTTGCCTCACTTTTTCATATATAAAAATGGTATGAAGAAGGAAATGTAAACCATTCCAGTACCTTTGTCAAGACCCCAAATGGGTTCATTAAGGGTTGGACATGATTGAAATGACTTGACAACAGCAATGAAATTCAGAGGGGGAGTTGTTAAATTGGAGCGATGAAACTAATGGCTCTGAAATGGAGACTGCTTTTAGACTTTGCAGTTCATTGCTCAGGGTAGTACTGATAAGTAAAATGATGGTTCAGAGTAAGAAGCAACTCAAGGAGGCTGTAGGAGCTTTCTGAAGGGGAGTTTCTTGAAGAAAGAGACTAAAAGAAGAAGTAGACTAAAAATTGACCTTATGAACTACCCATCCCCAGGTGCACCAAGTCAGTTCTAAAGTCCCAATTGCATAAGCTTTGAAGGATGTATGAAATTTGGATAAATGACAAAGGATAGAGATGCAGCATGATAAATTAGTTCAGTTTTATAGATTCACCATGTTGATAAAGGAGAGAGAAAAAAGAGAGAGTAAGTGTAAAAAGGAGTGGTGATCTGCAAACACCTGCAACTCAGTTAAGAGTTGAAAATCACGTCCCTTGATGATAGAATCATGGGAAAGGGAATACCTCTCACTTACTCTGAATGTGCTGTCCAATGGATAAACCAGAATCCAGTTGATCTGGGAGTGTTTGGCTGGGATCTTTCAATGAATAATACTTTTAGGTCATCACTATTGCTACCAGAGGGAGTTACTAAGACTGTTTTCCTGAGTGTAGACTATGTTTTATTTGTGTAAAATCCTCTTGCCTTTCTCATCCTCTCAAAAAAAATCTCATGTAGGTCAGCTGTATGAGTTGGTTATAGAAATGTCTGAGAACATATGTATCTACATGGAAAAGTTTGTCTTGTTTACCAGAAAAAAAAATTGAATTAAGTGGGCAATAATGCCAAGTTAATGATAGAGCAATATGATTGATAGTCCCTGTTGAATTTGCATTTTTCATGTAACCTTTCATCCCTTCATAGGCAAGGACCTCTAAAAAGAATTAGAGATAAGTGAGGGTTACAGCTGGGAGAGTTCTTGGTTAGTATTGTCTAATCCATCTTCTAGATTTAGAGGTAAGAAGACCCACCTGTGCAAAAATGTTTGCAGCAGCCCCCTTTGTAGTAGCAAGGAACTGGAAACTGAGTGGATGCCCATCAGTTGGGGAATGGCTGAATAAATTATGTTATGTTATGGAATATTATTGTTCTATAAGAAACGATGAGCAGACTGACCAGAAAAGCCTAGAAATACTTACGTCAACTGATGCTCAGTGAAATGAGTAGAATCAAGAAAACATTGTTCACAGCAACAAGATTAAGTGATGATCAACTGTGGTGGACTTGGCACTTTTCAACAATGAAGTAATTCAAGGCAATTCCAATAGATTTGTAATGGAAAGAATTATCCACCTCCAGAGAGAGAGAAAACTATGGAGACTGAATGTGTATCAAAGCATAGTATTTTCATCTTTTTTTGGTAGTGCTATTGTTTGTTTGCTAGGTTTTATTTTCCTTTGTTTTCTTTCTCATGATTTTCACCCTTTTGATTTTATATTTTATATTTCTTGTACAACCTGACAAATATGAAATTATGTTTAGAAGAATTGCACATGTTTAACCTATAGTGGATTGCTTGTTATCATCTAAGGGAGGGAGGGAAGGAGAAAAATTTGGAACATAAAGTTTTGCAAAGGTGAATGTTGAAAAATAACTTTGTATATATATTTTGAGGGAAAGCTATTATAAAATATAAAATAAAGTTTTTTTTAAAAAAAGAAAAGGCATACTTTTAAAAGAAGAAGAAGTAGGTGAATGGCACAATGGAAATTAGTAAGACCTGAGTTCAAATCCTGCCTCAGATATTTATTAGCCATTGAATTTGAGTAAATCAATTAAGATTCATCAACAGTTTCCTCAGCTGTAGAGTGAGGATGATGATAGCGCCTCCCCCACCAGATTGTTGTGAATGTCCAGTGATATCAGCTATTCCAAATGCTTGACAAACTCTTTAAACATCAGCTAGTAGTAATAATTCAAATTGGTGGTTGCTTTTTTTTTTTTTTCTGACTTTCTAGTTCCACTGATTTGGAAACATTCTACTTCTAGTCTCCTTTTTAAATCCTTACAAACTCATAGCAAATCTGCAGCTCTGCAGGTTAGGGTTGAGTCAGAAATTATGATTCTATGACAATCACCTTATTTATATTACAAGTTCTTTTCCATAAACATAATGTTTCCCCAAATAGAATGTAATCTCCTTGAGGGCAGGGATGATCATTTTGTCTTAATATCTCCACTGACTAGCACATTTCCTCTAGTGGTATATGGTATATTTTATATAGTACATAGTATATTATAAATGCTTCTTGATCAATTGATTTTCATTTTTTAGTACAAACAGGCCAAAGGGAGGATCTAGAACAAAAAAAGAAAGAGGCAAGACAGGTATAATCAGGGGAGCACTGAGCCTAGAGATCTGGCACTGTGACCTTAGACAAGTTAACGTCACGATTTCCTGGACTTCATCTTCCTCTTATATTAGAGTCTGAGCTTAGACTACATGTCCCTGAAGTGTCTTAGAGCTCAAAGCCTGTGATGTTATTAACCCCGCTCCTTATCAGTGGAAGTCTATTTTTTTTTGCTGAGAAAACATCATCCAGTGAATAGATTGGCCTGTTTCTCCCAAATCCTTGGTCTGTCCTGCTTGAACTTCCTGTTTGTCATGGATACTGTACTTTTCTTTCTAAGTAGATTAAAGTATTTGGTCAGAGCACAAAATAACAAAGGAGAAGGCATTATTCTATACTCAAGGTTAGCATTCAAATGTTCTGATTGAAAACAGCCTTGTGCAAATTATTTAGAACCACTTTGTTTTCTTTTGGGAGACCTGAACTCCAGGATCTGGATTCACTTTGCACTTTTCACAGTAATTAGAGTTGGACTCAGATTTAAGTAGGATAAATCAAATCGCGACCTCTGACCAGGAAATTGCAGAGGGAGCAGCTCACGTGCATTGCATATTTGGTGTACAAACTCACTGCAAACAAAATGGTGCTTTGCAGACTTGGGGGACCCCGGGCAAAAATAACCATCTGCTTTTTCTATTTCCCCACCTTGGAGCACATTGCTGTGATCCACAAAGAAATAAATATACCTTTTCTTTGACAATAA
Source organism: Myrmecobius fasciatus (assembly GCA_023553655.1). Taxonomy (NCBI): domain Eukaryota; kingdom Metazoa; phylum Chordata; class Mammalia; order Dasyuromorphia; family Myrmecobiidae; genus Myrmecobius; species Myrmecobius fasciatus. The sequence goes on along the minus strand of JAJPUD010001669.1, from coordinate 47,426 downwards.
GTTGGATTTCCCAGCTGATAGATCACATATCACTGCCTCTGGTACCAAGGATGTATGGTCATGATTTAGTAAGAGATTCTTTTTGCCCAGGCCACATTGCTGCTGAGAATGCATTCTATGGTATCCTGAGCATGAACAAAGTCATATGTGATGCATTAATTGTGCATTCCGTATATGTTTAGGCTTGCTGTCTTTAATTAATGTGCCTGCCAAATATTGGGGAGATTTCAGAGTAGAAAAGCTACAAAAAGAGTTCCCTGGGGAAATAGAGTTGGGGGAAAAAGCCTTTTAAAAATTTGTTCCCTAATTGGGAAGACAGCATGGAGTGTTGCTATGAGAGAGGATTAAACCTAGGAGTTAGCATTGATTCAGAGGTGCGATGATTAGATTTTCCTTTTAAATGGATTTATGGACATGGGCATCTGTAATCCCCTTAGAGCATCAGATATTGTGTTCTATGAGGGACTATATAGTTGGTACCCTAAGAAAGTCAGTCTGGTTTGGAGTCAGGGAGGCTTTAGTTCAAGGCTGACTTCTGACAGATAGTAGTTGTGAAACAGTGGCCAAGTCATTTAACTACTTAGTGCAACCATGTTGCTGTTCATTTGTTTTTGAATCATAGCCAACTAAGCAAGACCCCAAATGGGATTTTCTTGGCAAAGATACTAGGGTGGTTTGCCATTTCCTTCTCCAGTTCATTTTACAGATGAGGAAACTGAGGCAAACAGGATTAAGTTAATTGCTCAGGGTTATACAGCTAGTAAGTATCTGACGCCAGATTTGAACTCAGGAAGAGGAGTCTTTTTGACTCCAAGCCCAGTGCTCTATATACTATGGCACTACTTAGTTGCCCCATATAGAGCATCTGTACAATTCTGTAAAATTCTAAATTGTAGAGGAATTGTTAATCCATAGGAGTGGAGAAAGATTTCTGTTCTAAGAGTTCCCAGTACAGATGAAATCACAGGTCTAGACCAAAAAACCCAAAAATAACAACAAAACAGAGGAGAAAGTAAAATAATATTAGTTGATATCTCTCTATCTATCTGTAGATCTCTATCTCTTTCTACATACATACACACATATGCTGTACATATAACATAACACATTGTATATCTTATAACATCCCTGTGAGGTCAATGCTACAGTAATTTTTATCCACATTTTATAAAAAGGTTAAGTGACTTTCTCATCATCACATAATTAGTGTTTTGAGTCAAGATTTAAACCCAGGACTTTCCAATTGGAATTGAAAAACTATGTCATTAGGATGATGTCTGATGTGGATAACTACTTTAAGCTCTTAGGCTAAATTGAGAATATCCTAAAAATCTTAATGTAAGTTTAAGGATACACTTGTATTTATTTATCATCCCTGACATGGTGTATATATATAATCATTACTGTGACCTTTGCCAACAAACAAAAATAAAAACAAAACAAAATGTAAAATTGGGGCTAGGAGCAAGCAAATTCAGGCATTTTTATGCCCTATTTAACTATCAGCCAGATGGATGGAATTGAGAAATAGCATTGTGTTTTATTTTTCCCTCAGGACATAGACCTTTCCTGACAGTGAATTTCACATATTATACTGAGAATTCAAGGGTCTTTTCTTACGTGTAATTTTCCTTCCTTCCTTCCTTCCTTCCTTCCTTCCTTCCTTCCTTCCTTCCTTCCGTCCTTCCTTCCTTCCTTCCTTCCTTCCTTCCTTCCCTCCTTCCCTCCTTCCTTCCTTCCTTCCTTCCTTTCTTCCTTTCTTCCTTCCTTCCTTCTTTCCTTCCTTCCCTCTCTCCTTTCCTTCCTTTCCTCTCTCCCTTCCTTCTTTTCCTCTCTCCCTTCCTTCCTTTCCTCTCTTCCTACCTTCCTTCCCTCTCTCCTTTCCTTCCTTTCTTTCTCCCTCCCTTCCTCTTTCCCTTCCTCCCTTCTTTTATATGAGTAAATGCAGTATTTTTACAAAGCAATTTCATAGGATGAGAGCATTATAAATGAATGGAAAAGCATGTGCCAATTCATTCAAGCCTTGCTATTCTGACTAGATATCAAAATTCTTGAAAAGGGTAAAAGATGAATAATTTGATCACAGAATGAAAAAGCTCTTGCTATTGCATAGCACATAAACACTTGAATGCTGTATTATGGGTGTCTCAGCCAAGTCACCTGTCTGGTTTTTGTCATTTCCCATCTTTAAAAATAGAAGAGCCCAGTATTCAAATGTGTCTGTGTAGGTTGAGTTCATGATAGCTTAGGGATTCATTTAGCAAGGAACTAAGGAGATGTATGAGAAGGGGTATCTTCCCTTCTTTACTCATTTTCTTATTCATTGTTTTAGCTGACCCTGAATGCCCCTGACCCTTACTTTTGAGGAAAGTTGATAGCAGTCATGTGCTGTCCCTACCAAAGGTATTTTTAGTTATAGTGATTTTTTTTTCTTCTTCCTGGCTTGAGAAGTTATTCTGCATACAAAACCAAAGTCAAAGTCCACCAGTATCCTTGGAAGTGATCAGGTAATGATGAAGGATACCTCACAGCAATCCTATAATCTTTTGTGTGGATGTTGTAAGCATATTTGGGTGTATGATACTAAGCTATCTTGTTCAATTTTGCTTTTGGTTTTTCCAACCATTGAACTTTAAAATTGAAGTGGGTGCCTGAACCACCTACTTTGCTTAACTTGGGCAGATGCGAACTAACACAAGAGATCACTGTGGGCTTAGAGGACTGACTATTCATTGTAAAGTCAAATCCCACTTAAAGGCTTATTGCCCAAGTGTCCATGGGTGTACCATTACCACATCACTCTGAGACTTGTCTTTAAAATGGTAATTGCACCCAGCTCACAGACTTGTTATGAAAACCAAAAATATTAGTGCATGTAAAGTTCTTTACAGACCATAAAGATCTATGTCCATAACATCTATGACTGTTCTTGGTCTCACACTTAATGGAGTACAAATAGAAGTAATATGAGGATAGCTCAGTATCCTATAATTGTTCTTTAATGTTTGATATTAGACATTTAGACATTGATTTAGGCAGACATTGACTTTCTCTGGTAGAAATAAAGTAAGAGGGCTTCATCTCATCTGTAGGCTCTCTGAAAATGTCTTATTGTCATTATTTTTGTTTTCCAATTTTGTTGCTGCTATTATTTTCTCTAGTTTTTTTTTTCCACTATGCTTCTTAGTTATCTCACAAAATAAAATTTATACATACCACCCATGGTATAAAGTTTGTTAATGTAATTCCCCATCTGTTTTCTGTCATCTTATTTTTATCAGAAGGCTACCATATGTGTATGTGTGGTGATATAATAATGACAATTCACATTTTGGTAGTGTTTGAAAATCAACAAAATGCTTTCTTCAAAACCATGTTAAGAAGCACATAGTACAAGTGTTGTTACCTCCATTCTTCCAATGTGGAAACTGAGGTAAAAAGAGTTTAAATTTCGTATGTACCCACATAGCTGTATGTTGCTTAACTTTAAGTCCAGTATTTTTCTATTTCAATGAAGGTATAGCCTAGCTTAAGCTCAGGAAGAATCAAAGAAGAAGGAAGGGAAGAGAAAAGCAGAGAAAAGAAGGGAAGGGATCCAAAGGAATACAGGGAAGAAAGGAGGAAGAGAAAAAAGAAAGAATGATAGTAATTTAAGTAAGGCAGAATGAATGGAAAATGGAAGTCAGAAATCTATTGTTTTCTCAGCAGATCTCAATTCTCTCAATCCAAGCATAATTCTAGACAGTCAGTGTGTATGCTTTGACTTTCCTATGTCTTCTCATGCTTCACAGTGAAGCAGAAAAAGGAAAGCATTATGTCAGTCAATCAATAAACATTTTTAAGTACTTACTATGTGATAGGCACTGTGGTAAGTTCTGGGGATAGAAAAAAAGGCTCTGCTTTTAAGGAGCTCACACACTAATGAGGGAGACAACAGGCAAACAAAGCAAATTATATACAGGATGAGTAGGAAATAATAAACAAAGGGAAGACACTAGAATTGAATGGGATTGGGAAGTTTCTTGTAAATGATGGGATTTTAGTAGGAATTTACTATGGCAGTTATGTAAAGGCAGTTAAAATGTAATATAATCACATTAATTTGTGAAGTCCTTTCAAAAAGTTTTTTAAAATATCCTAATTGTCAGGTTTCCTGACCATCAATTTTTAAATATATTTTCTTCTACTTAAGAAATCCTTATCAAGACCTTAAATGTATGTAGTGAAAAGTAATATTTATATCCAATTGTTTTCATAACATATCTCAAATTCTTTCAAAAACACCCCCTCTTTTCCATTTATGAGTTATTATATAATAACCTTATAGAGAATTACTAGATTTTCAAGGATAAGGTTGTTGATGTGAAATTTTTTTCTTTCCTTATTCCTTTAGAATTTAGCAAAATATACTATTCAGAAGTAAAATATGCAGGAAAGGTCAATTTCCTCAGTATAAGAAACTCACTGAATCAACAAATTGGTAGTCTGGCTAAGATTTACAAGATAAGACCTCAAAAAAAGAGAAAACAGATAAAAGTTAAATGACATACAGAGTTCTATAGCTAATCACTATCATACATAGGATTTGAGACCATAGCTCCTGACTCGAAATATAGAACTATTTCCATTGTCAATATTAAATAAGAGAATGTGTATGAAAGTCTTTGGAAAAATCCAATGAGCTCTCCAATTGAAAGTTCCATATTATTTAGATGAGAAAAGCTTTTGAGCCTCAGATCATTAACTGAACTCTTCCCCTCTAAAGTTCCCAATGATGTCTCAATTGCCATCTTCTTTCTCATCTTCTTAACCGCTCTGCAGCATTTGGCGCTTGCTATCATTAGTTCCCAAATTTGGCCTCAGAATCTTACTAGCTGGGTGATGCTGGGCAAGTCACCTCACTTTCCTCATCTGTAAAATGAGCTGGAAAAGGAAGTGTTAGATCACTCCAATATCTTTGCCAAGAAAAACCCAAATGGAGTCATAAAGAGTTAGACACAAGTAAAATGACTACACAAAAACAACACAAAATTCATTTGTTCCACATGTATACTTTCATCTCTCTAGTTTTTTTAAATGCTTTTCTCGTCTAGCTATTGTTTAAAATAGCTAGGTACAATTTACATGACTAACATTCATCCCTTACAATTGAAATTCTCTGTCTCATCTTTAAATTGTGAAGCCTCTTTTGGGCATCCCAGCAGGTACTCATTTATATTTTTTAGATCATTGAAAGGAAAGGCATTGTTTCCTGTCACAGCATGAATAATATGATTTCAACTCTTTACAAAAGAGATCTTCAAATGTATATTATACATGCATCTATATTGAAAGTAAGTAATATGATATGATTTATAAAAAATTATCTTTCAAGGATGTTTCTAATTGTGAGCAGGTCACTGAACTTAGCCACAATTATGTAGCTCACTAAAGACTGTGCAATATAAAATATGGAAAGAATTGGACCATCATGAAATCCTTTTGCTTTAGTGGTTACAAGCTTTTGACCTCTATGTTATATTTCATTTTTGACACACAAGTATTAGGTGAATTTTTTTTTCTCTTTGGACTTTCTAAAAGATTCTTTCTGCAAGGATCCTGCTGTAGTTAATGAGTTAGGTTTGCTACTGAAAGTCATAGTTTTCCTTGGCTTTATTGCATTGAGTTCCTTGAAATGCAGACAAAGGTCGATTGTGTGTTTCTGCTGGAAATGCTTACATACTTACATATCTTTTTCCCCCCTTTTTAAATGCTTACATATCTGATCATCTGACTGGAGACAAAAGGAAGCCTCTTTATCACTGAGCTCAATTAGTAAATGTTCATTTTTAGCTTTTTGTAATTTATTATTAGTATAGCTATTATATATAACATAGCTATTATTAGTTTGTCCTGCAATACAGATTTTTGTAGGAAATCTGTTTTCTTGCCTCTTTTCCAAATGCCATGTCTCTTCTCCCCTTCATGGCTAAATGGCTTGAGAAAATTAGCCACATTAGGTACATCTAGTCCCTCTCCTCTAACCCTTCTGCAGTCTGGTTTCTGGTTTCTGATTTCATCATTCAGTGGAAACTGTCCCCTTCAAAGTTAGTGTTGATGTCTTTATTGCCACATCCAATGGTCTTTACTTATTTCTCATCCTTCTTGACCTCTCTCCAGCATTTGACATTGGCTGTCCTTAATTATTCCTGTATACACTCATTTATCTAGTTTTTCATGATTCTTCTCTCTCCCAGTTCTCCTGCTACCTGTCTGATCCTCTTTCATTCTCCTTTATAAGATCTTGAGCCATGTCATGCCCATTACCATTATTCTATGATGAGTCAATTCTTTCTATATTTTATATTCCTCAACATTTAGTGAGATACTTGATGGATATTCATTCCCCTATATCCCAAGTCCTAGGAACCTCTTCCTTTCTTCCTCTATAGTAGGCCATTTGGTAATCTCATTGGCTTCCTAGGTTCCAACTCTCGTCTGTAGGTAGGTGATTTCAAAATCATATATCCAGCCCAAGTCTCTTTCCTGAGTTCCATTTCAGCATCACCAGGTGCCTCTTGGATATGCCAAATTGAATGTCCCCCACACACCTCAGACTTAATAGTCCAAAACAGGGATTATTATCTTTTTTCTCAAACATTCCTTTCTTCCCAACATCTTTAATACTGACAGAATTACTATCATCCTCACAGCCCACGGTCACAATATCATCCTTGACCTTTTACTCTCAAATACTCCAAACATATAATCTGTTGTCAAATCTTGTTAATTCAACATTTTCAGGATTTCTCACATATATTTCCTATTCTTAATACATTCACCATTCTAGTACATCACTTGATTATCTCTCACCTAGACTAGTATAGTATCTTTCTCACAGATCTCCCACATCAAATTTCTCTCAACTTCACTCCATCCTACACTCATACTTAAAGGTAGTTTTCCTAAAGCATAATTCTGGTTTCATTGTTCCCTTTATCTCCATCATTCTCATTCCAACTCATTAAACAATTGTGGCCTCTGTATCTCCAGTATCAAATATTAAGTCCTCTATTATTTAGAATTCTTCCCATCTTGACTCATTCCTACCTGTCCAATCTTTTCTACATTTTCATCCCTTCTATATACTTTACTCTCCAGCTCTGCCAGCCTATTAATCGTTCTTTATGTAAATTTATAAAATATTTTATTACTGATGGGCAGCGAGGTGGCACAGTGGTTAGATCACCAGCCCTGAAATCAGGAGGGCCTGAGTTCAAATGTGGTCTCCTAACTGTGTGACCCTGGGCAAGTCACTTAACCCCAATTGCCTCAGCAAAAAGCAAAAAAAAAATATTTTATTACTTACAAATTATTTTGTATACATTATCTCATTTGGTCCTTAGAACAACTCTAGAGATAGGCACTATTTTCACTCCTTACAGATGAGAAAATTGAAGGAAAGAGAAATTATAAGATAGGATTCAAACTCACACTTTCCTGACTCTTAACTTCATCACTTTTTTCATTAAAACACGTATCCTATCCATTCCACCTTCCTTCTCTTTGCCTTTGTAATGGCTATTACCCCAATCCTTGAATGTTCTACCTCCCCAATTTTATCTCTTGGACTCCCAGGTTCCCTTCACGACTCTGCTCAAGCATTACCTTCTACATAAAGCCTTATCTGGTCCCCTAGAAACTACTAGTATCTTCCCTTCTTCCCCCTTCCCAATTTTAAAAACATTTTTATTTAAAGTTTTAGTTCCAAATTCTATCCCTTGCCTCCTCCTTGAGATAGTAAGCAATCATATATGTACAATTATGTAAAACGTTTCCATGTTACTAATTTTGTACAAGAAAGCCCAAATTAAAAAATGAAAGAAATAAAGTTAAAAAATAGCATGATTCAATCTGTATTCAATCTATATCAGTTCGCTCTCTATCAGTATGCTTCATCATTAGTCCTTTGGGATTGCCTTGAATCATTATATTTTTGAGAATAGTTAAATCATTCATAATTCTTCATTGAGCAACATTGCTATTTCAGTGTACAACATTCTCTTCTTCTGTTCTGTTCGCTTCACTAAGTATCAGTTCATGTAAATCTTTCCAGAGTTTTCTGAAATCATCCTGCTTGTCATTTCTTATTGCACAATAGTATTCCATTACAATTGTATACCATACCTTGTTTACCTATTCCTTAAAGAATGAGTATCCCTTTGATTTCCAATTCTTAGTAACCACAAAAATATTTGCTATAAATACTTTCTTTTTTAAAAATAATTTTTGCTATAAGTTTTTCATACAAAGAGGCTATTTTCCCTTTCTGGGGGACACTTTTGGAATATAGACTTAGCAGTAATATTGCTGGATCAAAGAGTATGCACAATTTTATAGCCCTTTCAGCATAGTTTCAAATTGCTTTCCAGAATGGTTGAATCCACTCACAATTTCCCACGTTTCCTCCAACATTGAGCATTTTCATTTTTGGTCATATTAGCCAATCTGATAGGTGTGAGGTGGTACCTCAGAGTTGTTTTAATTTGCATTTCTCTGGTCAATAATGATTTAAAGGATTATTTTTATATGATTATAAACAGCTTGGATTTCTTTGTATGAAAATGCCTATTCATATCCTTTGTGCATTTATCATTTTGGGGAGTGATTTCCCTTCTGTTGAACTTTGTTCTATTCTGTACATATCTCATATATTCCTAACTTTAGTTATTCTGTTGTTTTCAGTCACGTACTACTCTTTCCTTACCTCATTTGTAGCTTTTGTGACCAAAGATACTGGAGTAGATTGCCATTTCCTTTTTCAGTTCATTTTATTTATGAGGAAAATGAGGGAAACAAGATTAAGTGGCTTGCCCAGGGACACACAACTAGTAAGTATCTCAGGCCAGATTGGGCTCTGGCACTCTATCCACTGTGCCACTTGGCTACCCATGTAGCTAACTATTTCCAAGTTATCTTCCATATTAGATTGCTAAGTTCTTAGGGGTAGGAAGTATCTTTTCTTTTGTTTGTATCCCTAGCTATTAGCATAGTGCTTGGCACATTGTAGGTACCTGATAAATGTTTATTGACTCAATTATTGATCTTTAAATGGGAGCAGTTTCATATTCTAGACCTACAGCCCTGGGCTTTTAAGACTGTGATGTCAGAATGGATTGGAGTCAGAGCTGACATTTGATGGGTGGGAAAAATAGAGTGGAAAAACTGTACCAAGATTCTTGGTCACTTTCTCTATGGATTTCCTGAATGATTTAAGCAAATTATGTAAGTTCTCATGACCCTCTTTCCCCATCTGGCATGAGTACAATAATGATGGTAATGCATTTAGTGCCTTTCATTGATCTGCATTATAAAACTAATTTTAATTATCATGGTATCATTTATTGAATGTAGTAAGTGATCTTCTGTCATTAGAGTACTTGGGGACTGGAGTTCTTCAAAGGGAGACAGATTGGCAGATTCCTAAAATGACAGTGGAAGATGAGAGGAAGAATAAAAGCATCTCATTTAGAAAATGAATGCTTTGATTTCTTTTTTGACATTAGCTTTGAACACCAAAGGAAAAATCAAATATATTGTTTTTGGGTCATAGCCTTAATGAGAGATAAATGGCTTCTTGGTTAGATATCACACTGTTTTGATACATATGTTGGGGGGTTTTATTCCCCTGTATTGCCTGATTAAGAATGTTTCTCTGACCTCTGACATACCCAAAGAGAAAATATAGCCAAATGTGAGATAACTTTGCTTTGAAAATAAACTATTGATAGGCAAATAAAGGCATAAATAATAAATATTATAATCCAGTTCCATACTATCATGATAATGAATACTTCAGTAAAATTTTTGGGTTTTTTTTGTTTCCCAGTGCTTATAAAAGTTATGTTTATATCATATTATAGTCTATTAAGTTTACAATAGTATTATGTCTAAAATATACATAATTCAAAATATATTTTTGGTAAAAAATGCTAACCATCATCTGGCCCTTCAGCAAGCCATAATCTTTTTGGATGGCTGCTGACTGATCAGAGTGGTGGTAACTGATGGTTGGGGTGGCTGTGGCAGTTTCTTAAATAAGACAATAATGAAGTTTCCTACATTATTTCAAATTTCTTGTTGTTATTGAAAGGTTTTTGGCCTTATCTGGAACATAGGACCCTAAGGATGAGGCTTAAATAATAAGCAAAAAGTTCTTATAGCAGCTGAGGAATTGAAGTCTCTTTCAAAATCTGTGTCTTCACATTTGTTATTAATCAGTAAGGTAATTATGTTTGGAAGTGTGGGGGAAACCACTTATCAGGGAAGGTCCTAAGAACACTGTTTCTGTTTCCTGTCAGTGTAAACTTATCTGGTGAGTCAGATTAGTATTGCCAGCACCATCATTTCAGGTTAACCTCCAGGCAGAATGGACGGCTGTCAACACAGTTACCAGTTGGAAAGAAAAGCTGATTTCCTTTCTTGCTCCATTTATGAATAATGGCAATATTGGATGCTGATGCTCCAGGAGACTATTTCAACTTCATTTAAGTTATTCCCATATGGGCACTGGAGGAATAATAATAAAATAAAAAACCGGAGGTGGCTGGTTCATAGAGTCAACTTTGTTTTGGCTTGAAGTCTGATTGTGTCACCTTTTATCCTATTGTAAACCTCTGGCATGATCACTCAAGCAAGAATATTCCACCATGCAGAGGTTTAGTTTTGAGCATGTTTGTAGCAGAATTCATTGTTCTGTGTCAGCCAGCAAAATGTAAATATTTAAAGGGTACGATTGGAGGGTGAGCTGTTTCAAGAGCCTTCTGTTTATAATCATTCACCAAAGTAAATGTTTCCTATTATACATGGAACATGTGGTAGGTTCCTGAAGTTTAGCAGTCTGCTTAACGTAAGATGAAAGATTGAAAGTGCTGGTATCTGCTGTGTTCTTTGATTATTCATTGAGTGCTTATCTGGCTTTGAGTCTCCATGCCGTAAGACTTGCCACCCCCCCACTCCTGTGTCAGGGTCCTGGGGTAGGGATGGAGGGCATTATTTGAGGAGTTGAATGATTCCCTGTCTCCTTTTATGACCTTCCTAGAAGTCTCAGAGTGAATGGCTCAACATACACAGGTCAGTTCTGAACAGACCCTTTCAATCAATCAATGAATATTTAATAAGTGTCTACTATGAGTGAGATAGTATGCTAAGCAAGAAGAGCTTTGTTCAGACTCCTTGATTAAATTTCACTTTTCCTGCTCATACAGACCAATCTTTTCAGGACTAAATCATTTCTGACATTCCTTCATAGAGTGATGTTTCAACCTAAGCATTTTGGCTGCTTGAGTAACGGATGATTTTGAATCTTATCTGCAAGCCCGGAATTGTCAAGACTGTCATGTTTTCCATTTGTTCACATACTTTATTTATTTATTTAAGCTAGTGTTGGCCTTCTGCCTGATTTTTTTGGCTCTTGTGAATTGCATTTGTTCTTTGGGGCTGATATTAATTTTCATAGCAAGACTGATTCACCCTTTGGGCAGGAATTCTTGCCTTTATCTAATTTATCATTCTGTTACTGACCTTACCCCTGATTTTCTCCTTCATTGTGAGTAGTAAGTAGTTATTGGTAACTAGGCTACTGCTTCATGACTTTATAGGCTGTGTACATGTGAAGAAGAATTGCCACCTTTTATGTATGGGAAATAATGTCACTATATTGTCTGGTGGAGCCTTGTGCCTAGAGAGATACTCCTAGCACCCAGGACAGTGCTCTGCAGATACTTAAGACATGTTTCAGAGAATCACAGAATTTGAGATTTGGAAGGGACTATAGCAGCCACGTAATCCAAATCATACAGAAAAGAAATCCCCACTACTTCATTGATTGAAGACTTTCTTGACTGAGGAACCAGCACCCTATTGAGGCAGCTCAATTATAATTGCCTTATCAGTTAAGCAACTAGGTGCACAAGGTAGGAGGTGCTGGACATTGAGTCAGGAAGATCTAAATTTGAATATTGCATAAGACAGTTACTATTTGGGTGACTCTGGGCAAGTATGTCATTTGATATTCAGTCTGCCTCATTTTCCTCGTCTATAAAATGGGGATAATAACAGCACTTGTATTGTAGAGTTTTTGTGAGGATCAAATGAAATAACATATGGAAAGCACTTCATAAAAATTATCTACCTCTTGGGGCTTCAGTTTTCTCATCTTTCAAGAAGGGAGTTGGACTAGCTGACCTCTGAGATCCCTTCTAAATCTCAGTAGGGTCCATGCAACATACTGGAATACCTCTTCTATCTTTTTTAACCTTGGATGATCCTCAAAGGAGCAAATAAGCCATTCAAGTAGGTCATTGGTTATCTATTGCTCTCAATGTGAGACAATATTGGATAAATCCATCTTTTTAAAAATATTACAATACTTCATGCTATATAAATGCTAGGTATTATTTTATTGTTACTCTTACTACTCCTCTATTACTAGTTCTGTGACAATGATGATGACCAAATACTTCTGACTACTCCTACTCCTAGTATTACTACTACTACTACTATTACTACTGTGACAATGGCAATGATTACTACTCCTACTACTATGATGATTATTGCTCCTGTGACAACTAGTACCACTATCATTCTTCTTCCTCCTCCTCCTCTTCTTACCACTGCCATTACCACTACCACCACCATCATCACTCCTCCTTTGCCTCCTCCTTGTTTTCCTCTTCTTACTATATACTATTTCATTTTCATCTTTGTATTATCTCTGCCTGAAACATAGTAAATGCTTAATAAAAGCTGATCAAGTTGAGAACAGTTGGAGTATTTGATAGATTAATGGGTTATGGAAACTCTGTAGTTCATTCTGAATTTGAAAATACAGAAAAACTAAGGACTAGTGAAAGTAGGATCACTGGTTACCAGAGTTGGAAGGAAACATAAATAATCTAATTCATTTTCATAATATAGATGAACAAACTGAATCCCAGGAAAGGAAAGAGATTTGTCCTCTCTTTACTCCTACCCTATTTCTATGACATGATTATTAGCTTACCAAGATTGAATTTATAGTTTTGTATCCTCGAACCTTAAAACACCCTGATACCAGGAGTCTTTCCAAACTTAACTCATATCAGATCTCTAAGAAGTTTCACCATGACCATTCTTGTTTTTGTTGTTTTGTTTGTTTTCTTTTGAAGTAAAAATGCATTTTATAGAGAACAGTGAGTAAAATAAAAGCAGGGAAGGTAAGCTTTGTTCTGATACTTTCTAAACAAAACTTTTGTGATGTGGCTTCAGTATAATAAAGAAGGACAAGTTTCCAGAGAAGATTCACTTACAACATCAATTATTTTAGCAAATATCCATTTGAAATTTCTGGAGAAAGAGAGAGAGTTTGTGTGCCAAAAAGCAGAGTTCATTTAAAGAACTTATTTTGTTTTTAAAAGTTATTGTGCATTCCAGACCAAAGCAAGTCTGCAAGTCAGATCAAAGTGGTAGGGGTCTGGGGTAGGAAAGTAATCTTGGAAAGCTTAATAGTGCTTGGGAATCCTTTGGATAGTAGTTCATCTTTACCATTACTCATTTTTCTGTTGCAAAGCTTTCTTGCCCAAAAGTTTATTATCTGTCTTGATTTTTCTTGTCTTATTGGCCCTTCCATTGGCCAGAGGTCTTTAGTCGTCTTTTTGAAACTGTTACTGTTAAATCATTCTTCAACTTTTGGATTGTCCACTTGGCAATCTTTCCTCCTCTAAGAGGCAAGAGACAGGGTAGGTCTGCGAATAATTTCATGTGCACACTTCTCTCTATGTTCTGACTCCTCTGTCTCCTCTGTCCCCACAAGACCCATTCCCTCATCTTCCCTAGCATACATTTTTGGTCTCTCGCTTCCAAAATTCCTGATGAAAGGAAAGGAAAAATATGTGCTTGTTTTCCCTCCCTAAATGGTAAGAACTAAATTTTCAGACCCTGAGGTTCCATAGAGTGCTGCTTCTTATTAGTAAGAGAGTATGGGAAGAGTGCAACAGAATCTGGAGACAAAATACCTGGGTATAAATTCTGCTTTGAATATTTATTAATTATGTGATCCATGGGCTTCAATTCTCAATTTTCTCATTTGTAATCAATGGCTAATGTTACCTATAGTATTAGTAATAGTAGCAGTTATAATAAATTATTTAAATAGAGCTTTAAGGGCTCCAAAGCACTTTACATATGATCTTCCCATCAGCCCTGTGAAGTTGGAGATAATATTATACCCATTTTACAGGTAGGAAACTGAGGCACAAAGAAGTTAAATAATTTTTCCCCAGGGTCACACAGATATGATGTGCTTATGACAGAATAGAAAGTCAGAATTTCCTGACCCCATATTTAATATTCTACCCATGATGAGTTATTAGGATCAAATGAGAGAATATTTACCCCATTTATAAACTTTAATATACTACAAAAATGATAGTGACATTCATTGTTGCTGTTGTTTTTATTATCAGGAAGCAGAAGAGCAAGATTCAGAACACAGATCTTCCACTGACTATCTGTGTGACCAAGAACAAGCCACATCAGCTTTCAGATCCTCAGTTTTATTATCTGTGAGATATGGGAATTGGATTCACAAGAGCATAGAACTGGAAGGGAAACTTAAAAGCCTCTCATTTTATAGAGATGAAAAAAAGACTTTCCTCAAAGAGCTCCCAGTGAAAGGCAGCATTTGAACTTTGTTCTTCCTAATTTCTAGTCTACTTTTCTCTCCACTATACTCATACTGTCTCTCAATGATGAGGTCTAAGATTCATCCTTTCCAATTCTAATTCTCTGATTTTCTAATATGAAAGAAATATAACAAAAGAACTTTTTTCCTCTGACTTCTTGTGCCATACAGAGGCACTACCAGGTCCTATGAACTGATTCAGTTCAATTGAAGAGATACTTGTTGAACACCTGCCTTGTGCTTAAGATTGACTCTCTTTTTCAAGTTCTAAGAGTTTGTGAAATTAGAATCTTCGTACTTTAGACCCTGAGGAACTTAGGGGAAAAGCAAGTGAGGATAAAGACAAAGTTAATAAGGTTCCTGATTTCCAAAAGCTCATCTCCTAGTTTGGAAAAAAAGATGACTTGTACACTTTATCTCCATTTAGGTCTAGAAGGACTTCTTCAGAGTCCTTCTGTTCTAAGCCCCTCATTTTACTGCTGAATGAATTGAAATGCAGAGAAAAGAAAGTGACCTATTTAAAATCACTCAGGTTATCAGCCAGTGATCAGGCTATTGAATGGAGGTACTTTTTCCAGCAAATTCAATCCTCTTCTCATTATTCCATGGCGCTATAGTATTGTTGTGAATCCTGAAGACTTGAAGTGTTATCAATGCTGGAGTGGATATAGGTTTTATGGGAAAGCAAGGGCAGTAGAAGGGCCTTCAAGGAGGTGAATATGTGAATGGGTTAGTAAATATGGAAGAGTATGCCAGGTTAGGGGAACAACTTGAAAGTGAGCGAAGAGTCAGTAATAACGTACTCATGGGATAGGGAGGATCCAAGGACAATTAGCTAATATGATATAATTTAGGGAGTAAGGAGAAATAAAGATAAATGGGGAAGATTTATGTAGGACCTTAAAAGCTTTACATGGGAGTTTTGTTGCTATAGTAGGTAATCCATTGGCATGTTCAACTCTTCATGTCCCCAATTGTTTTGTTTTTTTTTTTTTGTTTGTTTTTGGGTTTGTTTTTTTTTTTTTTTGGCAAAGACACTAAAGTAGTTTGCCTTCCTTCTCCAGTTCATTTTCTACATGAGGAAACTGAGGTACATGGAGTTAAATAACTTGCTTAGGGTCACACAGCCAGTAAGAGAGACCAGATTTGAAGTGAAGAGAATTTTTTTTTTACTCCACACCTGTTGCTCTATCTACTGCAGCACCACTTAGTGATATTGAAGATTCTTGAGTAGAGCAATTTTGTAATGAAATCAAATTTATGATTTAAGAGCAAATCATCTAGTCGAAGTATGTGGGATGGATTGTGGTAAAGACTAGAGTAAGGAAAGCCAATTAGAAAACTGACAATGATCATGTCATAAAATGATGAGGGAAGTGGAATGGGTGAAGTCTTTCTTATCAGTTTCCATGTTGTCTCCCCCACAGGAGAGCTTCCTGGGAGCAGGAACTATCCTTTGCCTGCCTTTGTATCTCCTCGGTTAACACAGTCTCTGGCACATAGTCGGTATTTGTTTATGGACTGATTGATCCATGAGATTCCAAGATGGAGTATAGAGAACAAAGGAACCAATTTTGACATAGCAAAGCCCTATACTGAGAGAGAAGGAGATTTAAGAAAATCTAGGGAAGGAAACAGGAGTTTTTTGGAGGGCAACCCCCAAAGAAGTTTATTTCCCAGGGAGGAAGACAGTTTGATTAGTGTTAAATTTCATAAAGAGGTCTGGGGAATCATAACCACATAAAGGTAGTTGGATTGATACAGATAGTAATTTTGAGAAAAATATCAACAGAGCTTTAGAAATATAATTCTGTGGCTAAACAAGTTATGGTATAAGAATATTATGGAATATTATTGTTCTATATGAAATGATCAGCAAGATGATTTCAGAGAGATCTGGAGATATTTACATGAACTAAAGCTAAGTGAAATGAGCAGAACCAGGAGATCATTATACACAGCAACAGCAAGATTATATGATGATCAATTCTGATGAACATGGTTCTCATCAACACTGAGGTGATTCAGACCAGTTTCAATAGTCTTGTGATAAAGAAAGCCATCTGAACCTAGAGAGAGGATTATGGGAACTGAATATGGACAACAGCATAGTATTTTCATTCATTTTGTTGTTGTCTGCTTGCACTTTGTTTTCTTTCTCATTTTTTCCCTTTTTGATTTGATTTTTTCTTGTGTAGCATGATATTTGTAGAAATATATAGAGAAGAATTGCACATGTTTAACGTATATTGGATTACTTCTCGACTAGAAGAGGGAGTAGGGGGAAGGGAGGGAAAAATTAGAACACAAGGTTTTGTCGGGGTGAATGACAAAAATTATCCATGTATATATTTTGAAAATAAAAAGCTTTAATTTTTAAAAAGTCCAAAAATAAATAAAAGAAATACAATTCTGGTGTTATTAGATTAATAAGAAAATAGATAGGGAGGAAAATGAAATATTAGGCATTCATTATTCATTCAAACAAAGTTTCCCTAAAAGGAAAAAAAAAGAAGCTTGCACAATAGCTGGAATGAGTTTGTTGCATATTGGGTATTGGGTAGGGCATTAGGATAAGGGCCCAATGAAGATTTTCTGGGAAAAAATTTCATAATAAGTCCACCAAGAATTTATTAAATTTCTGCTGTATGCCAGATACTGTACTAAGCTATGACAAAACAAAATACTTCTTGCCCTCAGGAAACTTAATACTGAAACAGAAGAGATGACACATAAATGAATATATGCAAATATAACCAAAATAAATAGGATAAGTGTAAACTAGAAGATATGCAAATATAAATAGAATATATAGAAAGTAAATGAAAGGTAGTTTGGAGAGGAGTTTGTTATTATCAGCTGAGAGGATCAGGAAGAGTTCATGTAGGAAGAGATACTTAGCTAAGATTTGAAAGAAACCAAAAATATCAAGAAGCAGAAATGAGAGGGAGTGTACCCCAGTTATGGAGAATAACCAGTACAGAGACAAGGAGGATGAGAGATGAAGCACCATGTATGAGAAAAACTGGGCTGGAATGGTGATAGCATGGTGGTAGAAAATGTGTTCTTGATGACAGATTGGAAGGAACCAGTAAAATGAAAAGTTTGCAAGACCCTGGCCATAGAGAAAGATTTCTCTAGGAGGACTTCACTGAAATCAGAGGTTTAAGGGAAAAGGTTAGCTTGGAGAATCACTACTAGATGAAGCCTCTGAATGGATTTGGGAGTGACAGAAGCCACAAATATTTGGAGTGTAACAAATTTCTAGCAGAAGATATCTTGGAAGGACTTCAGGAATAGTCTGTCTTAATCAGGCAGGGGGGAACCTGGCCCAATGCAGACACAGTTCAGGGAAGTCCAGGGAAGAG
Source organism: Myrmecobius fasciatus (assembly GCA_023553655.1). Lineage (NCBI taxonomy): Eukaryota > Metazoa > Chordata > Mammalia > Dasyuromorphia > Myrmecobiidae > Myrmecobius > Myrmecobius fasciatus. The sequence goes on along the minus strand of JAJPUD010001669.1, from coordinate 29,357 downwards.
AGGCCAGTGGAGGGAGGAAGCGGGGCAGCAAAGAAGAATTTGAACTGGTCTTCAATTCAAAAGGCTCTTTTGGAAAATTTTAAAAAAGGATCTTAAAAAGAGAGTTAGAGGAAAGTGGGGAAAGAAAATGAGAGCTTTGCAGGAGAGTTTGGAAAACAAAACATAGAAATTAATTAAGAAAATCACTTCTTAAAAATAGATTTGGCAAAATGGAAAAAGAAAACAACTGCTTAAAAATAGAATTGGTGAAATTGAAAAAAAAATCCAATGAACAAAAGAATTCCTTTAAAAGTACAATGCCCAAATGTAAAAAAAAGGTTAAAAAACACCTAACTGAAGAAAACAATCCATTAAAAATTAGAATTCGACAAATAGAAGTGAATGACTTGAGGAGACATCAAGAATCAGTCAAACAAAACCAAAAAAATGAATAAATAGGAAAAAATGTAAAATACCTCATTGGAAAAACAACTTATCTGGAAAATAGATCCAGGAGAGATGATCTAAGAATTATTTGACTACCTGAAAACCACAATGAAAAAAAGAGCCTAGACAATATCTTTCAAGAAATCATCAAGGAAAACTGCCCTGATATCCTAGAACCAGAGGGTAAAATAGCTATTAAAAAAACATACTAATCATTCCCTGAAAGAGACCCCAAAACAAAAACTCCAAGGAATATTGTAGTTAAATTCCAGATTTATCAGATCAAGGAGAAAATACTGCAAGCCGCCTGAAAGAAACAATTCAAATATTGAGGGGCGATAATCAGCATTACCAGGGACATAATAGGTTCCACTTTAAAGGATTACAGGGCCTGAAATATGATATTCCAAAGGGCAAAGGAACTTGGACTGCAGCCAAGAATTAACTACCCAAGAAAACGAAGAATTATATTTCAGGGGAAAAGATGGACATTTAATGAAATAGGAGATTTTCAAATATTTTTAATGAAAAGACCAGAACTGAACAGAAAATTTGATATTTGATATTCAAATATAGAGCTCAAAAACATAAGAAGGTTAAAAAGAAAGGAAAAAAATGTTTTTTTAAGTTTAAAATGTTTGCATACCTATGTGGAAGATATGTGTAACTCTTGATAATTGTATCTTTGTTGGGGGGTATACTTAGAGGGTGTAAGTATAAGTTGACTTTAAAGTGAGGATATAAAAATACTGAGGATAGAAAGGGGTTTGTATTGGAAGAGGAAAAGGGAGATAAATGGAATAAATTATATTACTTGAAGAGATAATATCTAAACTAATATTTGAAATAGTTTCATTTTGTTTGCACAAATAGCAAGAAGCCAACTTCATAAAATTTCCTAATATAAATAATGGTTATTATCAGTATAGGGACAATTAACATTCCATGTGGGTAACATGATTAGAAATCCTTTGTGGATTACAAAGTATCCTTGTGGATACCTTCAGATTTCAAATTCCTTTAAGGGAGGGTCTGATTTCTCTGTATATGTCAGGCTCCCATTATTCAATTTTGTGTAAACTTTTAAAAATATCTGTTATAGGCAAATGCCCTTTGCTGGGTACTTGATAAAATTTGGATTGGCTTCAATTCAACAGAAGGAAAATAAAGAGTAGTGGAAAGACAGATTCATAGCTGTTTGACTTGGGTCTTCATTTAGAAGACATTTAATGGTTCCAAGAGTTCCCATGCCTTTTGCCATTCACATTTTTATTTATCCTCCTTGGGAGGAGCTCAATCCATTTGTCATGTTACCTTTTTCTCACCATTCATTTATAGCTAATCATCAAAATATAATTTCTAAAAGCTACTTGATATCTAGAAATCTCTCCTACCAGGTTAATCAGCTCATTTAAACCATTCCTAATTAAAAACAGGAGGTTATGTTTTACATAGAGGAAATATTATCTGACATCAGGACCAACCTTAGAACTTCAGCCTGATGGACTTTATGATTGTATTAAATGGAGAGAAAGAGCTTCTCTCATGCCTGGAGAGAGACATATTTTCCAAATAAAATCTAGTATTTTCTATACTCACTCCTGTTGTTTTACATCTTTTATTTATATTTGATTTAAATAGCTATTTTACATGTATGTATGTGTAGATCTGAACTCACAGGAATTCTTATTTTGTATCTGGCAGATAAGTTGTTTGTAGTTTGGTTGACTTCACAACTCATGGTTCATTGCCCTTTTTAAGAGTTTTCTGATTTCTCTTATTAGCAGGCAGTTCCATGTCACAAAATTTCTAGTTAGCAACTAGACACACAGGACAATTATAAAGAACAGTTTGATAGAATATGGAATTAAGTGTATTTGTTCAAGTTCTACTATCTTCAAAAAATAAGCATTGGTATGTAGTTTGCCTTTTTATAAATCCATTAAAAGGCAAATGCAAATCAGATTGCTTGTCAGCCTGGAAGAAGATGATTTATTCTCTAATGATTTCTCTGTTAGAAGATCCTTTGTAAGAAGACACATTTAATTGGTTGATAAAAGTAGACAAATTTATTCCAATCATAAGGGAACAATGTTGTCAACCAACACCTGCCTATATAGTATTTCAATACTGAATGGGATGTGTATATGGTTAGGTTCCCTGGATCATATTGCAGTCTTGTAAATGAGTAAAAAAGATATTTTTGTATAAATAGTTGATTTTTGGCTCAGAGTGTGTGGTCCATTAAGAGACAAAGGAAATATATCAAAGATTTAGACAAAGGCAATGGATCCTGGATTTAGACCAAGGGAATGGATTTTGAATTTAGACAAAAAAAAATGGAACCTGGATTTAGACAAAAGGAATGGAATCTGGATTTAGACAAAGGGAAATTTTCCAGAATGTGGACAAAGGGAAGGAATCTAGGATTTGGATAAAGAAAAGGGATTCAAGATCTAGAAAAAAGAAAATACAGTATGAATTTATAATTATAAAGGATCTTAGAACTCATAAAGAATTAAATAAATAGTGCAAGCCCCTAGGTGCCTTAAAAATATCCTACATTGCCAATAACAATTTAAGAGGAAAGGGAAGCCATCTATAATATATAATGAGACTATAGGGTCCAGATTGTGAAGGGTTTTAAATAGCAAACCAAAAAGTTTATGTTTTATCCTCAAGGTAATGGGGAACCACTAGAGAGTCAGTAAGGAAGTGATACGGTCACACTTGGGCTTTCAGAAAATCATTTTTGTCCATCATAAAAGTTGATTTGAAGAGGGGAAAGTTTATTTATAGAAGGAGGCCTACCAGTTGGTAACACCTAATTTCAGAGAAACCTCTTGTTTTCAAACCAGGTTAATTTTCTGTTCCTCTATGGTTATTATTGTTTCCAGAATTTTAGGGTTTGTAAGACAGCTGAGTAGAATTGAACAATTATAGACTACGAATCACTGTGTTAGAAGGCCCCTGCAGTATTCATCTGGTACAACTCATACTTGAAAAAAAAATCCCTTTATGATATAACCAAATAAAAATCTCCAATGAGAAAAAAACTGCTACATCCTGAAGAGGTTCACCCCATTTTTGGAGTGCTTTAATTATTAAGAAGTTTCTTTTTATGTCAAGCCTGATTTTGTTTCTTTGAAATTGTACCAATCCTGCTAGTTCTGCCCTTTGAGTTCAAGAAGAAAAATCCTAATCCCTTTTCCTCATTGATACCACTTCGATACTTGAAGCCATTTGTTATGGTCTCTTTAGTCTTTTCTTTTCCATACTGACCATCCTAAGGCCCTCCATTTGATCCCCATTTAGCATGAACTTGAGGGATCAGTGTCCTTTCCTCTCTGGAGATAGTGTGACCTTAGGAACATGTATTCTACATCAAGCCCCAGGATTGGGCAGCAAGGGAAGTTTCAAAGAGAAGTAGAAACATTTGTGCAAAATTGACAAAAAAATGTTTTAAATTTTTAATTTAAATTAATTTTTTGGTGTAAATATATGTTTTTAATGTATAACTTTAGTTAAGTGATGGCCCTGCTTGAATTTAAGTTTAAAAGAGAGCATCCCTACACAACAAGATTACCTGCTGGAGATTATTTCAACCCAACCTTCATTTTATAGATAAGAAAATTAACCTTTTAGACTCATCCAGGCTCACTCAGATGACAAGAAACAGGATCTCAAACCCCAAAATTAATATTCATTCATTATACTGTGCTGTATCTATAGAAGTTAAACTCAAGCAGCAAAATTTGGAAAAGATTATTTGCTGTATGATATAAAATACCTACCCCTTCTCAGAGCGAGCCAACACTTGTTAATTGGTTTCTTTTTAATTGGGTAGAGCCATTTTTGAGTCACAGTGTCAAAAAAATAAAGGCATAAAATAACAGCAGTGGTTCCAGGAGGGGAACCAATGTGACATTGATCACTTAGCTGTTGCCAGATTGATGGAATCAATCAGATTCTAGCTATAAAAATGGGGATAAAGCTGACAGGGAGGGAATGTAAGCACTATTGACACCTGAGAAGACTCGTTTCCATTGCCGTGGGTTGTCAGTAACTTGGGTTATAAAGAAAAATGATGGGCTATTTGATAGCTCCACATTCCTCCTCTTCCCCATTCATTCCCAAAGGGGATGTAAATAGTGTGACTTTTTAGGGAATAAAATCTAAATGGATTTTGGGAGAAGATTGTGATAGATACTCTTACAGGCACTGAGGGATAATGTTGAGAACAGAAACTCTGAAGTCATATATATGATGGCAAGTTTCTTAACTTGCCTAAGTGTCCTGTTTGAATCCATCTGTATCTGTGTGAGAGTGAGAGGTGAAGTCAGATTTTTAGAATTTTCAAAAGATGTCAGAGGGCATGAAATATATGAAAAATTGTCTGTTTCTTTCTGTTAACGGAGAAATAACTCCTCTAGTAGTGTATTTCTTTGCCAGGCAAAGGTGAAATTGTGAGTTATTCCCTTGGGTGAAGGTAGATGCATAGACAGCAGGAGAATTTGTGTAATTTCAAGGAACAAAAAAAGCCTCTAGTCAAAAATTGAACCCTTTGGTCTCAGAGATAAAATCCGTAATTGTTTCCAGTAACTGGAATAGGGCTGGGTCAAGAAAAATCAGAGACTATCCAAGCAGATTTTCTCTCCTCTCCCAGCTGCTTTGGAAGCAGGATGCCAGAAATCCAGAATGCATTCTTACTATGTTCATATATTTCCCAGAGATACATGCACAAGTACATAAAATAGTCCCCAGATCCTACTACTTTTCATAGCAAGGGAGAAAAATGAATCTACTCATTCATTTTCCTTTCTTTTAATATAAAGAGATGGGTATGGTACTGCATTTAGGAAACTATTTATATGTTGGTCTCATAATGAAAAGAAAACTTTTAGATTTGTATTATTAGTGTCTTCTCCTTCCTGAGGCATAATGACCATTCTCTCTCCCTTCCCTGTGCTTACACACTGACCAAAGTCCCATGGTTCTGAGTTTGTTGTTGTTGCTATTTGTTAGTTTGTTTGTGTTTTCCTGGCTCAAACCCTTTAGTGTCTAGAAGGTATGGGAGGGAGGAAGTTGCTCTGCTCTACGCACAGTAGGGACACAGAATCACATTCATCACTTACTTATTAAAATTCTACTATATGCCAGTAACATTATATTCTTCAAGAAATATAAAGCATGCACTGAGTCATGATGTCAGTGCCCTCAGCCGTATGGGTTATCGGAGAGAGATTTTCTTTGGCCAAGCTTGGTTTCTCACCAACACCAGTCCTAATGAGAAATTTGGTTAGACTTAAACAATTCTCCATAACTTAGATTTTCTACTCACTTCTTTTATTTCAAGACAAATTGCTGAGTCTAGTAGGGCAGGTGATAATATTCCCAATTTACAGATGAAGAAACAGGTACCTAAGAAACTTTGCAGTTTTTCTAAGACTTTGAGGTTAGTCACTGACAAGACATGGACTAACTCTCAGATCCTATAATGTTCTTTCCCCTACATTGTGTTTCTCCATAGTGCTATTCAATGGAGCCAAAAGATTTTATAATGTAACAAACACAACAACAGTAACAATTTATGACAGAATGAAGTTAGATTGGGCTTGGAGTAAAGAACACCCAAGTTCAGTGCTAATCTCATAAACTTACTAGCTGTGTGACCTTGGACAAGCCACCTAACCTCTGTTTTCCTCAGTTTCCTCATCTATAAAATGGGAATGATAATAGCACCTGGATGCTATGATGCATCGAGAAGAAATAGCAGTTTAATATACAGTAAGGGATATCTTCCATGCATATCTAAAAATGTTTTGCAAACTTTAAATTGCTATATAAATACTAGCAATTATTATGACAACCATATGAGAAAAGTGCTACTTTTATTCCCCATTTTACTGATGAGGAAAGGCAGAGGTAAGATTTGAATCCATACCATCTCTTGAGTCCAGCAGTTTTCCCACTGCTTTACCACATTGAAAGTGGGTTTCTGACTTTACTTCTCACTGCAACTTCTTTCTTTAGCATAACATAGCTGGGTCTCTACTGCAGGTAACAAGTAACAGTCTTTATCTTGGTCTCCAATATTCATTTGTCATATGCCATGTGGCTTCAATCTCTCTGATGTTGATGGAATATGGAAATATTCTTCTTTTTCCTCTCATAATGCTGACTGATTCTCATAAGAACTTGCTTTGTTGCTTGTTATATGTATTAGCTTTCTATTTCCAAGGAATATAAAACTTAGGCACAAATTTTAATGACAGTGGGTCAATAGCACCATCTCCATGATTGCACCATTACATCTAATTAGGCAGAAGCCAAGGTTCAAGTTGTTTAGCCCTCCCCGTATCCTATGTTAATCCTTTGCCAATTCTAAAACTAGCATCCTTCCAGCTTCTCATTGACAGTGCCTTTGAGACTTTATCATGCCTGGAAGTTATTGAAAAGGAATGATGGCAGTGTACTTTAAGAAGACACTAAGCGAGGTCTCATGTATTTTAAAGAAAACTTTTAGAGCTTCTTGTATGCATTAACTGTCCTGATGTGGGTAAGTCAGCCAAACCCACCTTACCACTCTAATAGACCAATACGTTTATTCGGTCATGTAGCAATTCTTTTGTTGGCCTGCTATAATTAAGTGGTAGCTATTTTATTGCTTAATCAAGAAGAGATGGTAGTTTAATGTTCAATAAGGGATATCCTCCATATACATAATATTTCCCATAAGGAGAAACCTGTTCTTTTCCTGATAAAGCTTCTAGATAGGACCAGCGAGGTCCTGCCCACATGTGTAAAAGCACTGAGAACATTCAAAACCAAGCTGAACATCAATGGCTTCTGAAGAAGGCTATAGTAATTAAGATGTCATTACCTATTATTTGAACTGAGCTGAATAAGCAAAACAGAGAATCCATTAGATGGCACTTGTCTGAGATACAGGATTTGAGAAATTTGCTTTGGTGACTGATGGAAAGGCTGGGATCATTTTAACTTAGGTTGCAGCTTTTAGGTCATTAGCTAATGGCTCTAAATAGTTCTTTTAAATGGTGTAAGCTCATTACATTACTCACATTTTCATGTATATATCTTCAAATGAACCTGAAAACTACTTATGTACAAATTATGGGTGTGTTCAAGCTGAGGGAAAGTTGATGGATGTGCTCAGCATTCACCCCTATTTTGGCCATTAGCTGAGTCTGGGGAAATTTTTGTACAGTGGTAAGTATACTGGTCTTGGAATTGGGAAGACCAAGATCAAATCAGACATTTCAGAGCTGTGTAATTCTGAGCATGTTGCTTAATCTCTCTCAACCTTAGTTTCCCCATTGGTAAAATGAGGATAGTGATAGGTTCACAGATTTGTTGGGAGGACCAAATGGGATAACATATAAAAAGCACTTTGTAAATCTTAAACTGCTATATAAATCATCATCATCATTGCTATTATTGATACTATGCTATATATATATTTTTTACTTTGATATGAGTGTATAGACATGCTTATATATGTATATACATATATTTCTTGTTTATGAAAGAAAACATACATACATAGATATGTGCACAGATAGCTGTATATGTGTGTTTATATACTTTTTATTCATATTTATGAAAATATATGTATAAAAGATCCATGCATATATACATAATTGAATAAAAGGGACACAGACATGCATTCATAGATACTGGAGTACTCTCCATATGTCAAACGTTGTCCATTGCAGGGAAGAATAATGAAAAATTTAATGAATTTTCCCTTATTTTATGCTTCCATTTATGTGGCTTCATTTTATTTTGGGCCTTTTATACCTTGATCAGATATGTTTCTGAATGAAAGTTGTCTGAGCTTGGCCCTTTCAGGAAATGCAGTTGTTGGAGAATTAAAACATATTTATGGAATATAAGAATAATTTTATTTATTAATGATGACTAGTGGCTTTAAATCATGGTGTAACCTGAAAGAATGAACGATTTGTTTATTTGCTTGAAGCATAAACAGGTTAACTCATGAATTTTCATATTTCCTTTCCTGGTACAGACATTTGGTTATATTTAGCCTTTATCTATGCAAACAGACTGGTTTCTGCATAATGCATACATATGTCCACACTACTAAATATTGAACACCAGAAAGACTGAAGCTTCCATAATTCTGAATTTGGTATTACTAGTGATGTCTATCAAAGTATATGCAGGCTGATACTTCAGCCTTATCTCATCTCTGCTCCTCTCCTGCTCTGAGCATACATTCCTGGACCTCACTTACATTTCCATGCTGATCTAGTGACTTGACCTTCCCACTCATGGGGCTGCATGCCTTCTTGATATTTCAGATGAGCATCCAGGAGATTGCCCAAGCTCAGTATCAGTCAATGCAAAAAATGTTATTAAATCATAACCAGTTTGGGGTGCCTTCTATAAAATCTTCCCTCTTAACCTCACTACCAAGTTTGAAAGGCTTTTAAGTATAGGGCCACTAGCAGACTGTGTGGGCCAGAAAACCTGGTGCTTGAAATTTCCCTGTGATGGTATTCAGAGCTATAGAAGGGGGAGACTGTTTTGTCTTAGGAAAATATTCATCACATCAGGCATTTGGCCAAATATGAATGAAATTTGTCTTTAAGCTGATTTCTTTCTTTCTCTTTCTTCCTTCCTTTCCCAGTTTCTCTCTCCTCCTTTCTCTCTTCTTCTCTCCCTCTCATTCTCTCTCTCTATTCTTTTTTCTCCCTCTTTATCCTTCCTCTCTCTCCTCCCTCCCTTTCTCTCTCTCCCTGTTTCCCTTTCTATCCTTCCCTTTCTCCCTCCTTTCCTTCCTCCTTCCCTCCCTCACTCCATTCCCTTCCCTTACTCTTTTCTTTCTTTCCCTTTCTCCCTTCCTTTCCTTCCTCTCTCCCTCCCTCCCTCTTTTCCTTCCTCCCCTCCCTCCCTTCCTCCCTTCTTTCCTTCTTCCCTCCCTTCCCTTCCCTCCCTCTTTTCCTTCCTTCCCTCCCTCTCTTTCTTGCTCCCTCCCTCTCTTCTTTCCTTCCTTCTCTCCCTCCCTTCCTTGCTCCCTCCCTTTCTCCCTTTCTCTCTCCCTATCTTCTTCTCTTCCTTCCTTCCTTCTGTCCTTCCTTCTCTTCCTTTTCTTTTTCTTTTTTTTTGTCTGAAGTCAGACCATCTGCATTTTCCTCCACAAGTCTATCTACTGACTCCTGGAGGAAAACATCATAATGCTTTCCCCAGCATCTGCTCTTAATAAAGATTTGTAGATTTATTAACTTAGAAAGACAGTGTGCATGTGCACACGTGTGTATGTATGTGTGGATTATTTTGCCTTTAACATATATCCATAATATGAACTTTTAAAGAGCCCAGAATCCTCTATTATTATAAAAACAGGAATTATTTTGACTAGACCCTATGGCTTAGTAGCCAAAACTTATTCCTGCTAATTAGGACCTATGGTTTTACTCTAGCACCCACAATAGTAACTTTGGCTGTCAGTTTATGTAGCTAGCTTTCCTTCCCCACCTGGAAGTATGACTGATGATTCATATCCCCTATTCATAGCTCCAGGGGTATTGTTAGTGTAGGTAATGTCATGTTGTTAATCACTGGGGAATACTGGGGTTACAGAAAGAAGTATCACCTATGTTGGCTACTGTGATTCTAATTTGTGAATTGGTAGATAGGAAATAGTGACCTTCATCTGCTTCCATTTCATGGAAGAAAAACTGGGAGTTGATAGACCATTTGGATACCAACCAGGCTGTAATTTGTATTCCCCCCTAGAAACAAATGATGGGAAGGAGAGGATGGTGAATGACAGCTTTTATCTGATTTTCCTGGTAGCCCACAGATTGAAGACTGCTATCTCTCAGACCATCTGGGAATTCATTGGTGTGGGGACTCCCCCTCCCAACTTGATGCAAATTTCAGCCTCTCTGCACCTTACTTTATGGTTTTTATGAATTTCTGAGACTAAAAAGAATTTCATCAGCTGCTCTGTAGCTTTCTAGTAATGAGCCTATCTGCTTCTAGCTAAGCTATTGCTCAGAAAACAGATCCAATATGCCAGTTGTATACTTCAGGCCTTGTCAGCTTCCTAGGATTTGCCACTGTGAAAGGTGGGAGGATAACTCCATTAAAAGATCCCATCCTTGATCATTTTTTTTGAGAGTATAGATAATCTAAGTTATTCTTGAATTTTTCTGACATACAGAGAGGAAGTTAAGTATCCGTGGATAGAGTGGTGGACTAGGAGTCAGAAAGATCTCTGATTAAATTATCCTTTGGATACTTGACCAGGAATGTGATCCTGGGAAATAGATCTTTTTCAGCATATTTCCTCATCTGTTAAATGAGGATAATGATAGCATTTACCTCAAGAGTTGCTGTGAGGATAAAATGTAATATAAAGTGTTTTACAAATCTTAAAATTCTTCACAAAAGTTATTATCATCATCATCATCAATATTATTATCTAGAGCTATGCATCTTAAATTCAAGGTTCCATTCTTGCATACATTTTAGAAAGAAATGTAAATAACATAAAACAATGATGACTTCTTTCCTACTGGGATATGTGGCGTCATTCATGTGGGTATCGCCTCTGTTAAGGTTTATAGCACCCTCATTAAGCCTTTGTAGAAGAATAACAAATTTATCTCCCCTTTCCCTTTCCCAATAAATATCTACTTTTCAAGACCCTGATGCTAAATCTTTCTGAATTTAGTTAGCTAGATCAATGAAGAACCAACATTAATAGGGGGAAAGCTTCTGACAACTTGATTTTGGACAAATTACAACTACTCTTAATTTCAGTTATCTTATAGTAAAATGGAGATAACCATACCCATGTAACTCACCTGCCAGGCTAGTTCATAGGCTCTAAAGAGATATATGTAAAATACTTTCCAAACATTAAAATATCATATCATGCCCAACTCTTGTTATTAATTCTGTCACCAAGACAATATCCAAAGATTTTGCCAGTTAGATCAATCTCCTAGAGTGTACAGTCAGCTGGCACACCTTTAAGATCCCAGGATTACCTTTACACCACAACAAGCCATCTTATTAGGACTTGAGTAAAGAATTTATTCCTATCTGAATAAATCAATTGTCTATTTTTTGGGGAAAGTTTTATATCTGATTTTAGAATCTATGTGTGTGTACCTGGTTTATTAGGTAGTATGTAGCTGTATTGTGTGGTAATGAGGGAAGGACTTTGTTTTTGTTTGTGTATTATAGAGAGATTAGGAGTTTTTTAAGTAAGGTCTGCTAAGATTAGTAGAAAATATATTAAAAAAAATCTCTAAAGAAAGCCATTCTTGTTTTGGTCTCTGGAGTCCTCTGTGGGATTAAATTATTACAGCAAGGGGTGAAATGTTTACTGGTATTATTCATGAAGTACATGTTGTATCTTCTTCGCCTTAGGAAAAATATTATTGTTGTTGTTTTTCTCTCTGGTCTCCCTGAGCTCCCCACAACCGAGAACTATATGTCAAAAGAAGGTATTCATATTCTTATCATTTTTCTTATCTTGAACTCTTGCCCAGATTCTGGGGCAAGAGTTCTCTATGAGGTCTCCAATTAGGAGCTTAAACTTGAAAGGGAAGGAGACTGGCTTTTGGTACTCTCCTCCCTCTGTATTTTATCACTAAGGAGAGCTTTTTCTTCCCAAGCACATTCAAAATTAGACCTTTATTCCTTCAGGCTATGAGAAGGAGGAGAAAACTGTAGTTATGGAGCCAATGACTGGCATCTGGTTATCATTCTCTTGAGCTCTCCCCAGTTAAAAGATAAGTTTGGATTCATTATACTCAATAATGCTCATGGTCACCATCTGTTTACTGGACACAGCTGCCATTTTGTTCTATGCCTCTGACACTTTTTCTATTACAGATTTCATTAATAATCATCCCAAGTGTATCTTAGATTCTTTTTGGAACCAATATTCAAATGGAGGTGTGTTTTACTTCCTTATTGTGGTCATACTTTCAAACCATGAGTATTCAGTTTATACAGCTTTAATAGAGCCATTATCAGTGACCCTCTCAGATTTCTCTTTAAAGATAGAATTATTAGAGTTTATCTTTTAAATTGATTATGCCCATGTACTCTGCCAAGAGAGACTAATAATATGTTCTGAATGAATGAGTCAAAGAAAAAACATTTAAAAGGAACAATGCTATCAGAAAATAACAGTAAAACTGCATGCTAAACCCTATGGGGAATAGGTAAAGCAGACTTAAGTGGAAATTTTTTTATATCTCTAAACAAAGAAGAGGAAGAAGTGATCCCACAGAATAAAGCTAGAATCTAAAAAGAATCTAAATGCCGCTCCCAACAAATGCAAAAATAGAAATTTTGAAAAACAATGAAGAGATAAATAAAATTGATAACTGAGAAATAAAATGATCAGATTTTTAAGAAAAGATCAAATTAATACAAATTGTTTGCTAGTGAAAGGGAGAGAGATATAGACAAAGAGAGGCAGGGAGTGAATGAGAATAAGTACAAAAATGAGATGGATATTGTCAGACACACTAAATATGTTGTTACATTCTCTTTATACTTTGTTACAAGGGAGGATTCTATTAGTGGGATGGTGATTAGAAAGTGATGATGATTTATTTTTAGAAATCAAAACATTTATTAATAGAGAGTTTTGTACAGTTGTGAATGTATGTCTATGACTTAGATATATGATTGCTATTTTCCTGTTTGGTTTTTTTTTTTTTTTTGATGGATTCCCACCTCTCCACCCCCAAACATTTGGTATCTTCCGGTCTTTAAAAAACTGCAATTTCCTCTGGCGCTGATATCTTTTTGGTATGCTTGGTCTAGTTCTGCCCTTCTTCCCCTGTTTCCTTCAGTCTCATTTTTACTTTTTCATAGAGCACATAGGGGACTGTGATATTAGTCTTCAGCATGATGACTCATTTTTCAATAATAGATGAGTAGAATAGAAATCTTTATAAATCTTTTCTAGAGCTTAACATAACACACCAGAATGAGTTGTCTTTATGAAATTGCATATTGCTGTTAAAGACCCCAAATCACTCCTTCAGAGAGAGGTTTATTTTTTTACCATCAATATCCTTGCAGGAATGGTGTGAATCATAGAGTTATCTCAGGATCAGTCAGTAAACAGAAATTCATTAAGCACTTCTTGTATGATAGGCACTATGGTAAGTCCTGGTGAGATAAAGGACCACCTTTCCCCAGAAAGGTTCCTGCACCCAAGGAGGATACATACATAAGAACTTCTGACTTGGTATTTAAATAGTACTTATTTGTCAAATAGGTTTCATTTTTCATGAATCTCTAAAATTTTCTGCTCTCTATTCATGTGAATTTGGGGGGGGGCAGATAAAGGACTTATTTTTTCTTCCAGATTAATGTGACTGAGCTGAAGTGTTCAAAGACAGCTCTATTACCTGGGTATTTTTATGAGCCCTCTTTCAAAGTGTGTTGACACTAAAATTGGTAGTCTAGTTACTCGGCAGAAAATTTATGGTTGGTAAAAAGCTTTATTTCTAAAAGGATAATTGAGCTATCACTACAATTGTTCACAGCTGAACATTCCCAGGTGCAGGTCCCTAGAAGGAACTAACAAGCATAGGAGGTCAGGTATTTTCACTCTTAAATGGGTTAATTAATTGGAAAATCCAGTTAACCATGCTTCTCCATTCCCCAACCAGGTAGTTAACTCAAGTGTATTCTGTAACTGACACAGGAAAACATATTTTTTCTCTATGGAGAATCAATGTGAGTGTGTTCCTTGTGTCTGGTATAAATTCCCCTTTTTCTTAAGGTTGTACAATTATGTCTCTCTCCTTTCAAGAAGAGCAACAGTTTGAAGATGATTGTCAAAGGTTACACATGTGTTTTTACATATTCCTTAAGTAGGTTTTCAACATTAGCTTATTATAGTAAAACTCTTGTTTTCAAACAATGATTAAAAAGATGGTTTAACTGAGTATTGTTTCTGATTTTGCCACAAGTCTTTTCCAGGTTAACAAATAACAAAGCATGCAGCAGATTACAGACCTTGTGAATTATATTTTTACTGAAACTAGCCTTTCACCAAGGGATATGCTGCTACCCACCACTGCATAATTGACCTTGCTAATTATATCCTGCCTGGAAGGAAGAAAGGATTTGCATTTTTAATTGCCTTTTAATTCTTTTGCAACCCATGTAGGTCAGCAAAATATCATTGTGCTATTTCAGAGTTTTTGATGGAGGGTTCATGGCAAATATCAGTTGTTTTTTTAAAACAAATATAATCTCTTTGATGTCCAACTATTGATGAATCGAGATGAAGACAGACTACCTAGTCTTTGCAGTAACTAATTTCTGAGAAGTACTTTCTTTGTGTGAAGTCTCAGATGTTATTGTAAACATTCCTAGAAACAGAGCCAAGATATTTGTACTAAAGGGAAACTTTTGGCCTGAACAATTTTAGAAGCTTCCAGATTATCTACTAGTGTCTCAGGCAAACTCTCCTAGAAGAGGGTAAATCACTAATGCAAGTCATCTTTTTTTTTTCCTTTTTCTTCATCACATTTGAATTTCTAGATTTTTGCTTTAAGAGTATTGAGCTTTCCTTATGGGCATTTCTTTTGTTTGATGTCTCCCTATACTTAAAAGAAAAAAAATCATTAAGAGAGTAAGCATGATTCTAAAGAGCATAAGTTGACAAAAAAGTAAATTTGTTTTTTGTGCATTTATTTTCTAAGACCTTTTTTTTTCTCCCAGTCAGTGCAAAGTTGCATTGAAAAGATCTTAAGGTCAGCAAAAAATGTTTTCTGCCTGTTGTTGTAAGTCAGATTTGTATTATTTTCCATGTTGAAAAAGAATCCCTGTTTCTTTTGGTTAGAGCTTGCAATGCTTTGGCTAAATGAATAATCCTGTCCCCTCTTGGAACTACATAAAGGCATGAGGAGTCAAAGGAATCTGGCTTTTTTTTTCTTTCTCAGAAGCATGAAAATTCAGGAAATGTGGGTCTCAAATGTTAAGATACTTTAAATGATAACCTGTTAAGGATGTTGAATCAAGTATTATACAAGTAATACAGCTCATTGGACTGGAAAGTGATTTTTGAAATAATTGCACCAAATCCTTTGACCTGCCCAATCGATAAATGGTAGATAAGAAAAGGGGATGAAAAGAGAAAGCCCAATTTCTGGAAAATATTTGGGAATAATCATCAAACAAAACTATCCAAGCCTCCAAAATGGGGCATAGCAAAAACTAGGGACTGTGTAGTTTGTGGTGCAAAGAGATTTGCTGGACAGCTAGATATCATATTTCTTCTCTTGATAACATGCTGAGTCTTTGGCCAGTCTGTATTCAGGTAGCAATTGAGATTCTATTTGGGGAGAGGGCTCTGTTTCCAGAAGTAAGGTTCACTTGACCAGTATGCTGAGGTGCTATAGGGAATGTTATTTCATTGCATTTCTGCTTTACTCAGTAAAGTTAACCAACCAGAAATCCTTTTTTAATTTCAGTCTTTGCTTTTGAATAACATCTTCCTAAAATAACCCTTAAGTTCAGTAAAATTACATAGGATTTTCGCTGTTTGATTTGGAATAGCAAAAAAAAATCAAAAATAGTTTGCATGTCCAACAAATAAATTATGTCTGTTGATGTCATGGGATATTATGGTTCTGTTTGAAAAATAAATATAGAGTATACAAAGGGAGAAATTGTGATGCAGTGGGAAAGAGCAGTGATGCTGGAATGAGAACTAGACTTAAGACTCACTTCTGAAGCTTCTAAATACCTAGGTGATATAGAGCAAGTCACAGTCCCCTATATTCCAGTTTTCTTCTATGTAAACTGAGGGAGTTGAATAGATGGACTCTAGTCGCTTCCTGTACTAAATCTCTGGTCCTATTATCTTAATAAAATATGAAAAGATCTATAAAAATTGATAAAGAGTGGAATTAATAAGCCAGAATTTTATATACACTTATTACAATTATGTGTGTAGAGAGACGGATAGACAGATAGATATGGGTGTGTCTATCTCTTTGCCATTCTTAAAAACTATCTATAGACTGAGATACATTTATAAATAAGTACTTATAAATATATGCATATGAATTTCTATTTCAAAATGTATATATAGCTAGTGATCTATCAACCCATTTAGCCATAAACTATCTATGTCTCTAAACATATATGGCATATATAAAGATATATGCAAATAAATAGATATGTTTATAAATAAATGTATTTAAATATATCTATGTAGATATAAATATCCAGCAATAAATGCCAAATTATCTTTTTATCCATCTATCTATACAGTTATGTTCATATCCCTATATGTATATTATATAATTGTAACTATATATAAATAAAAGATCTATCTATAAAATATTTTAATATATTTATGTATAATATATATATAGAGAGATTTATATAGTTATCTATTCAAACTACTATCTCTGTCTCTATATCTCTGTACATATAATATGGATATAGATATAAATAGATACAGTATATCATAATATTGATAGAAAGAAAGAAAGAAGGAAGGAAGGGAAAAAAGGGA
The DNA here is from genome assembly GCA_023553655.1 of Myrmecobius fasciatus. Taxonomy (NCBI): domain Eukaryota; kingdom Metazoa; phylum Chordata; class Mammalia; order Dasyuromorphia; family Myrmecobiidae; genus Myrmecobius; species Myrmecobius fasciatus. The sequence continues at coordinate 12,367 of JAJPUD010001669.1, read as the reverse complement.
GGGAGGGAGAGAAAACAAGAAGTTAAATAAGTCCAAGGTTGCAGACTTTTTCAAATGACATTCACTGGGGATACATGATAAAAATATTTTTCTTTTCTTGTCTATTGTTTATGATGAATTTATTTGATCCTACTTCAATAAACAAATGCCAAAAGATTCACAAAACCTTTTATCCCTTGTTTGTATTTTTATTGGATCGTTTGCTATTAAAGATATTTTTGCAAGTTGATCTTTTTTCTTCCTAAATTCTGTTATTTAGGTCCAATTTCCTGTTCTGGTAGATCTAATGTACTGAAGGTAATTTTACCTTTATTCAATATTTCAACATTTTGCAATGCTGGAATGGAGTCGTTATTCTGACCATCATATTTTGCTGTCTGGTCCTCATAATGGAAGGAGGACTAATGAGCTTGAGCTATCTTGTTACTGACATTATTACATACCTCTGAAACTTCTTCCTTTTGTGGGTTTTCTTATTTCATCTTTCCCATAAAAGGAGAGGCTGTGTAATACAGAAAGATTTCATTTAATTGAAGGTTCTGATTTACTGACATATCACTAAACTAAATGGAGCCCTCGAGGTAAAGTATAAAATCCCCCAAGTCAAGTTTTATGATTGTATGGTTAATAAGTCATTCCTGTAGTATATACTACTTCATAATAACATCATTCCACTTCACATAAACCCATTTCAGAAATCTCCCATGATGGTGAAGTGTTCACTCTTTTCTTCCCTTATTTAATATTTTACCTCCTCCCAAATTACATATAAAAACAATTTTAGTTTTCTTTTTTTTTTTAATTTTGAGCTCCAAATTTTTTCCCTCCCTCTTCTTCCCTCTCATTGAGAAGGCAAGAAATTTAGCATAGATTATACATGTATAATTATGCAAAACACATTTTCAGGCAAGTCATTCTGTGAAAGAAAACACAGAAAAACCCTATGAAAAATAGAAAGTAAACAAAAAGTATCTTTGATTTGCATTTAGACTCTACTAGTTCTCTCTCTGAAAATGGACAATATCTTTTATCATTAATCCTGCAGGATTGCCTTGGGATCATTGTATTGCTGAGCATAGTTCAGTTATTCATAGAAGATTAATATTGATGGTACTGTGGACATGTTTTCCTGCTAACTTCACTTTGCATCAGTTCGTGCAATTCTTTCCATGTTTTTTTGGAAAGCATCCTGCTCATTATTTCTTAAAGTACAATAGTATTCCACCCCCGTCACATACAACTTCTTGTTCAACCATTCCCCAGTTAATGGATATCCTGTCAATATGAATTCTTTGCCATCACTAAAAGAGCTGTTATAAATATTTCCATACATGTAGGTCTTGTGTTATCCTGATTGTAGCTTCACGATATTTGAATTGTCTCTTTTTGACTGTTTGCAGTATCTTTGATCTGAGAGGTCTGGAATTTGGCTATAATATATTTTGTGATTTCTTTTAGAAGTGATCAGTGGGTTCTTTCTACTCTGGTTCTAGAATATCAGAGCAGTTTTTTTGATAATTTCTTTAAAGGTGAAGTATAGGATCTCTCTCTCTTTCTCTTTTTTTTTGGATCATGACTTTCATAGAGTCCAATAATTCTTAGATTATCGCTCCTGAATCTATTTTCCAATAGTTTTTTCAATGAGATATTTTACATTTTCTTTTATTTTTTCCATTCTTTTGATTATTTTTGATTGTTTTTGATGTCTCATAAAGTCACTAGCTTCTACTTGCCCAATTCTAACTTTTAAGGAATTTTTTTCCTCAGTGAACTTTTGTTAACTTCTTTTACATTCGACCAATTCTACTTTTAAAAGACACAGCACATTTTTGAATATCTTTCTTCATTTGGCCAATTCTGCTTTTTAAGGCATTCTTACCTTCACTGGATTTTTGTGCCTCTTTTACTATTTGACCTATTATGTTTTTAAGATGTATTTTCTTCAGTATTGCATGTGGGTGTATGTATGTATTATGTGTGTGTGTGTGTGTGTGTGTTTCCTTTGCCAGTCTCTTGACCCTTTTTCATGACTTTGTTGTATCATTCTCATTTCTCTTTCCAGTTTTTCTTCCGTTTTTCTTATTTGATTCTTAGAATAATTTTTGAGCTCTTTCATGGCCTGAGACCAATTCATGTTTTTCTTTGAGGCTTTGAATGCAGGCATTTTGACTTTGGTCTTCTTCTGAGTATATGTTTTGATCTTCCTTGTCACCATAGCAAATTTCTATGGTGATAATTTTTGTTCATTTTTCATCCTATTTCTTGACTTTTATCTCTGTGCCAAAGTGGGGTTCTGCTGCCCAAATAGAGGGGGATTTACCACAAGCTTTAGGCTTTTGTAGACTTATTTTCAGAGATAATTCTGAGGACCTATAAGTTTTTGGTTCTTCCAAGATGATATGATCTAGGGAGAGATGTGTTTACTACTCTCTTGTATTATACACTTGTTTATGAATGACCACAAGCACCCTTTTTAACCTTGGAACTAGGACCAAGGTTGTTGCTCCAAACTGGGACTAAGAAACAGTACTGTAACCAAGATCCATAGAGTCCTACCCTGGTGCCAGCAAAGAGACTCCTGTAAATCTTCTGACATTGTCTGGTCATCCCCTTCCCATCTGTGAGAGGTTTGGACACTGCCACTGCTGCCACTGATTCAGTTGCCCCAAGAGCTGCTCCTGCTCTGCCAGACTGTTACCCTGGTGGAACAGAACTTTCCTTTAACTTGTCTTAAACTGGAAAATTGTTTCAGTCCATCTTAGGTCTGCCACTCTAGAATTTGTTTATACTCATTATTTAAAAGTATTTGGAGAGTATTTGGAGAAGAGAGCTCAGGTGAGTCCCAGCCTTTACTTTTTCATCTTGGCTTTGCCTTTTTAATAATCACTTTTGCTTTCTTGAAATTGCCTTTGCATTGTGATAAAAAATAGCTCAGCTTTTAATGTAAAATACCCTTTACATGCACTGTATTTCCTTCCTTTCCAGCCTATTAATTGCATTAGACAGCCTGCTAAAATTCAGAAATGTTTTTGCTTTAATCATTACTGTAAAGTGTCTATAGTAGTACAAAGTCCAGTGAGGATGCTTTTTGAACGTTTGTTTGTTCATCTGCTCAGGACATAATTGGAATCAGGCAGTGGGCCCAAGGGAAATTTAATCTCTGACTTTTTGCCCTATTGCTTTCGTGGTTCACATTTGGCCTCTTAGATATATATTGTTGTCACATGTCAAAGTTCTTTGAGTCTAGTGTTGTGATTAGCAGTCGGAGACAAACTGTATTATGTTGCACTCTAATCCAATCCAGGTCAAACTATTTAGCATATATTAATCACTTTCTATTGCACTGAATGCTATCAAAACTAAACAAAGAGCATCCACAGACCTCAAGGAACCAACATTTTTCTGTTAATAACAAGACGAATTAATGTGAACTTCCCCTCATCCCAAGCACAAGTAAGGATATGGACAAGAATTGCATGGGATGGGCAGGCAAGGATGCATTGCAGTCTGCACTGTTGGATCGAATCCTTCTGTTGATGAAACCAGAAATCCACAGAACCATCAAAGTATGAATATATTCATGTTTGCAACTTACCTCTATGTTCTCCATATTTATCATTTTATTATTTGCATAGCAGATTTTAAATATAAACAGATAAGATTATTTAATAGATGTAACTGTGAATAGCAATTACACAAAGACAAAGTGCTATGTGGATAGAACTCTGAGTTCAAATCCTATCTCTGACACTTCCTACCTATGTGTCTTGAGAGAAATCATCTGTTTCTCTGGGCTTCATTTGAAAATTGAGGGAATTCCTCTAAGTGGTCCCTGATGTCCCTTCCATATTTATAGGGTCATTTTCCATTTTGCAAGGACAGACTCACTGAATCATAATGCACCCAAGGGAGATGCTTCTTTGCTCTTCTGGATGACAATATTTTCTACTTTCCATTGTCTTTACTTTCCAATTTTTCTGCTACTCAGAATTGGAAGGGAAACCATTCTAAACATCTAATTACCACTCTCTTTCTTATCTCACACTCCCTTCCTATATGTCACATGAAGCTGATTAGGCTGAGGTATTTTTATTTTAGTCCACAACATGGGTGCTTTGGAGTTGGAGGATGTGAGAAGACAGGATTGGGAACTTATATGCATTTCTTGCTCCTTTCACTTTGGGCATATCAATGTGGTGCAATAAATAAGATTTGGATTCTTGTAAAATTCTGGAACATATATATGGAAGATAAAAGATGATATCCTGCTAGTCATCAAGTTTTATTGAGTTTTCATTTGAAATATCTCTCATCTTCATCATCCCTTTTCCATTCTGACCTTCATTACCATAGGACAAGGGACTCATCACTTTATTCCATTGAGGCTGCCACAGCTTCTTTTCTGGACTTCCTGACTCCAGGCAGTTCCTCTCCTCATCTATAATATCTGCCACTACAAGATTTATCTCTTGTCATTCCTCTGTTCAGAAAATGTCACTCCATTCCCTTTGGCCTGGTGCATCAAATCAAAAATCTTTTGCCTAAATTCACTCATTTTCTGTCATTTGAAAGGCTGCTCCTATAATATGGCTGTAGCAAGCTTTTGCTGGGTTCATTCTTCAGAATACACATCCAGAAAGGTGGTTAATAGATGACATTGAAATGTCATTTGAAGTTTTGCAAAATATTTTAAATATCTTATTTATTTTGATTCACACAGCAACTCTATAAGAAAGATAGATATTGATAATATACCCATTTTATAGAGGAATAAAAAGAGGCTTAGAGAGATTAAGGTGACTTCTTCCCATTAAAAACTAGTATGAGAATTAGGTTTCTCTTAACTCTAAATCCACTTTCTTCTTCCACTCTCCTATAGATAATGCTGCCTTAGGCAAGCACCTAGCATGGTGCCTCCAATCTACATGTTGGGATGACAGCTTTTTTTAAGACAATTTTAGAAAAAAATGGATTTCCTAGGAGTAAGGAGCTCTAGGACTATTCATTATTTTGCCTCTTCAGGCAAATATTTGAAGACAGCTTTAACCCATAAAATTGTGCTTTAAATTCTTCCCAAAGGCAGATAGGAATGAGAAAATTAACTTCTTTGGGTACTCTATGAAAGGGATTTTGGAACTCCATGCAGGACCAGATTGAAGAATGTTCTAATTCAGCCTGTGACTTACTCTGTGGGAATGGACTTTGATTTAATGACACTACTGCTTTGCTTGCAGATGTGTTAGTTCTCTTTGCCCCTAGAGAGAATGAAAAGAAAAGTCTGTCTCTTTTAAAATTCTTTTGCTGTATAGGTTTTTCCTTTTATTGGGTGTGTTTCTTGATCTCTGATCAGCACACCATGAATTTTAGATCTCAAATTGTTCTTGACCTATTCATGGGAAATAACATGGTAGAGCCCTTTAGGGAAGCAAGCATTTAGCAATAAGGGAAAAATCCTAACATAATGATCCAAGAAAAGACCATTTTGTCCTTTTAAGACTAGCATTATTAGAAGGGTAGAGATACCTTTTCTCATTAGAAATCATCAGCTCTTGACCATGAGAATTTCTTTGTACATTTGTATTGAATAGAAGCTTAAATGCTTCAATCATTAGAGAGTAGACAGATAGGATAGAATAGTAGAGTTGGAAGGGATGATCAGTCTTGTCCAACCCCCTCATTTTGCAAGAAAGGAAAGAGATGCTGAAGGACAGACAGGAAATCACTTGTCCAAGGTCTCATAGATATCAAGTCTCAAGTATGGGTTTAGAGCCCAAGATTTCTTATTCTTAGTCTAGTAGTCTCTATGTATACTACTCTGATTTTAATTGTTCATGATACAAATTTCCAAAGTAATGGTTCACTCTTCTTCTGGTCCATATTGGCCAAGTGTTGTTTAAGACTCCATACTTATGAAATCCAGTTTTCTCAATAGTTACTTTTGTTATTCCTGAAAGTGCTAAGGACATGAGATAGAAATTATTCATCAAGCATGGCTCTATCTCTGGCAATCAATGTTTAAATAGATCACAGAGCAGTTGTAATCCTTTCACTTTTCCTTATTAATAGATGTTTAAGTTGGAGCATCATCTGGGAAGAGTAAGGTCAACTCCAGGTAGTTTTCTGACAAACTCCTTTCCTTCTGCTTGAAAAGAGAACATATCACAAATGAAATGAAATCAGTGGATTGCAGAATTAATTTCTTTCATATGTGTAAGTTTTTAGAAAAGGAAATAGGCCTGGAACACATTAAACCTGGCTTTAAAGCAAACAAGTAAGTGTCTTATTGATCTCAGTTTTTGTGAAAAAGAGAATACAAGCCAAATCACACTTCAAGTAGCAATTAGGTAGACCTGTCTTTGGCAGGCAGGCACAAATTGACCTATCAGTTTCAAAGACAAGAGTCAGTATAGATTTCTATGGTCAATCTATTTGTTGTTAATGAAGTCTTAAAAACTGAGTTTTCAATGGCTTGATCTTCACATCAGAATTTGTGAGTCTAAAAGAGGCAGGACCCAAACAGTGTTATTTCATTATCATCATGGTCATCATCCTCACTATTGTTGTTGTTAGTTTGGGCAGCAATCAGAAAAGAAAACATATACAACCATAAGTTACCTATTTTATTTTTAAAAATGGATAGTCTGTGATTGTACAGCACAGAAATCACTGATTGTATAAATTGTGGGACAGCTACATGATTTAATAAATAGAGGGCTGATCTGGAGTTAGGAAGACTCATTTTCCCAAGTTAATAATTTCCATGATTATGTTGTATACTACCCCAGGCAGACCACATGTGATATCATATTTAATTTTGACTAAAGTTTGGCTAAAGTTCTGGACAAAAGTTCAAAAAATTATTGAGAATGTGGAAGCATTTAAAAGGAAAGGTCCTCAAGTTCTTATTATATAAGAGGTAGTTAAAGAAACTAGGGATGTTTGGACTAGAGAAGTTTTGTGAATGGAGATGGTGATGAAGTATATTGATTGCTGGCTTCAAGTATGTTGGGTAGAAATGAGATTTGATTTGTTTCTCTTGCCCTTAGAACAAAGAACTGGAAAAAGTATAAGATGTAGGGGAAAGTTGGGTGCGGGGGGGGGAATACATAAACACACACACATACACACACACACACACACACACACACACACACACACTTCCTAACTAGCTCTAAGTGGAATTTGGGTTACTTTGAGAGGTAGTGGGACCCCCCCCCCCAATGGAGGTCTTCAAACATGGTCATATATTGAATATGGTATAGTGATATCTTAGTTATGCTACAGAGGGGATTATTTTATTATTATTCAGCTATTAATTGGACTAGACAGTCTTTATAAGATCCTTGTGAAGTGGGAGGCAGAAGGAAATAAATATGCCAGTATCTCACAAAGTAAAATGATTTACCTTTGATTATATGGCCAGTGGGCAATATTGGTCCAAAACCCCTTGATTCTGATTCAGTGACATTAGAGTAAGATTAGAGTGAGATCATAGATTTTGAGCTCAAAGAGTCTTTGAAGGTAATCTAATCCAGCCCCCTCATTTTTTAGATGAGGAAACTGAGACTTGATGATTTGGGTTAATTGACCTCTCCAAGATTTCCCAAGTGATGAATAGCTGGAGATTGAATCCAAGACTTCTTAACTCCATATTCGGAGCTTATTTTTACTGTTATGTTGTTTAGAAAGTTTTCTATCAGCATGTCATGAGATAAATTATTTTTAAAAATTTTATTTCTGTGATTGTACACCAAAATAAAAATCACTCATTGTACAAATAGTGGGGCAGATAGGTTGTACCCACAGAGTGCTGGGTCTGAAGTCAGGATACTCATCTTTCTGAGTGCAAATCTGGCTTCAGACACTTACTAGTTTATGACCTGGGCAAGTCACATAACCCTATTTGCCTCAATTTCTTTTGTATAAAATGAGCTACAGAAGCAAATGTTAAACCTCTTCAATATCTCTGTCAGGAACTTCCCAAATAGGGTCATGAAGAGGCAGATATGGACTGAACAACAAATGACCACCAAAATAAATTGTAGAAATAGCAGATAGATACTATATTTTGGTGACTAGAGAGCTAACATCTAGAATTTCTTTGATTCTGCCAATCTTGTTTGAGAAATTTACAAATGATTTTTTTAGTTATTTCTTCAGACAAATCATTTACAATGATTTTTTAAAAAATATTTACTAGTATCACCTCCCCCTTTTTCAATAAATTGCTACCATAACTGAAGAAACAAAAGAGGATGGGGCAGGACTCATGGGACTGAAGAAAATTTAGGATTTTTCTTTGGTTTTATAGGTAGGCATGCTGCCCAAAAACTTCATTATCAAGTAACTAGTCTACTGTCAGCTAACTAAACTTCTCAGTCTGTTGCTGAGAGTCCAAGACTTCTCTATTCAATAGAACCTTCTAAAGCTTGCTGCCCCTGGCATAATGTCTAAAAGTAGGACTCTGTAGAAAAATTTTTTCAAACAAAATTGAAGTAAATTTTAGGTAGCTAACTTAGATACACAGAAGTATCCAAGTTAAGCACCTAAAATAAAATTCAGTTTGTTATGAAATAGAATTCCTAATATGCAAGTTGAATCTCACCTGGGGATAAATAATAAAATAGTTTGACCTCAGCATCTGGCCCTAACAGAGGATTTCTAAGTCTAGAAGTGCTACACTAATATAATTCTAACAGAGAAGCTATAAATTATGACAGCCAGAAAAATCTCTAAGGTTTTGATTAGTCACGGAGCTCATTCCAAATTGTGATACAGGCAAGAGATGCAAAGCTAATGACTGGATGCTTTAATAGGAGCTTTCACAGATGTGGTGTCATTTGCCTTTAGATGGTTGGTTATGTTCTTGTCATCTCATACTTCCTGAAGTATATTTCTTTTTGAGATTTGCAGTAACAGAACATAACAAAGCTCTAGCTGTCATTTTAAGGGGAAGCATTGCCAAGTGATTGGCTTTTCTCATTTCTTTATGCTTATGCAGATTTTTAAAATATGACAGTGATGGTATATGTATGCCATTTAATTTCCTATAAGATATTTTTGGCCAAAACTTGTACTAACAATGACCCTAGTTCTTGGCTCTCCAAATTTCAGGAGTTAATACATACTGCTATTGCCAGAACTATCGATTCTTTGTAGATTACTTTTCCTGAAAGTTTCATTGATTTGATATGACCAAAGAGCAGCATCAGTAGAGTGGGACCATTTTCCAGAGCTGTGCTTTTGAGTTCCAAGACCCTAATTTGTTGGATTTCTGAGTAATGAACTTGGCAAGATATTAATCCCTGTCTCTTTTTAGTTTTAGTCACCTCCCAATTACTGAAAAGACTATGGTTCAGGTGGTCCAAATTTCATCAAATGCTTAGATGTGGATAGGAATGTGTCTGATGTTCTGAGTATTCATAACACTTCAGATAAAAGAATGAAACAATAGTGAGAAGAATTGACTAGGAACTGAAAAACTTCTGCTCAGCTCCTACTACTTCACTTGCCCTGACCTACCAAGTACCGACTTTGCCCTATTTTTCTTTTTTTCTGAACATTTTGGTTTACTGTTTTTCTCACATCTTGTTTGGAGTAGCAGTAGCTTCAGGTCTTTTGACTCGAGAGAGGAGAATTGTTAACCTTGTTTCCATTTCCAGTTTCTGTTATTCCTTTGTAGGATGTAATTCTGATGAAGACAAAACGCATATATTGATTGGCAGGGAGAACATTAGATAAATAGAGAAAATAATTAAGTCACAAGAAAACAATTTTAAAGCAGATTGACAGGAATACTAAGGCAGAAAATGTATGAGTGAAAAATTGAGATTCAACTATTTAAGGAATTGTTCTGGAAAAAGAATAACCTCTAGTATTTATGTTGTTTTGGAAAAAGAATAATCTCTAGTACTCTCATTTGTATTGGGTCATGTCTACGTGTGAAGGGAGCCTATAAGAAAAGATATGCAGATTTTTGAGACAGATCTTACAATATAAAACGTAAGAAATGTGGACCCTAGGGATAATGTCCATTTAAAAAAAGTTGCTCTCTGTTTTAAGACCTAGATACTTCAGTGGGTTTCTAGAATAATACTATTTTTTGTTTCAAAAATACTCACATTAATACTTACATCAAAGTCTTAATTTCTCTTATTAATTTTTACACATTGTATCTTTATTTTAATCACAAATTAAAAGTTAGCATGTAAGAAATTTTATTTGAATCACACAAAATAAAAAATTAGCTTATAGAAAATCTAAATGACAGTATGGTAAAAATAGCAGAGAACAATCTGAAAAATAAAATCCAAAATGGAGATATACCCAATGCATGAAAATTCAACATTTATTAGTGTTTTATCTTCAGTTTGAATAATATTGGAGGTGGGGAAAAATTAAACAACAAACTTTGAAATCATGATGACTCTTCTGAAGAGATTTCAGCACCAATAAGCAACAATAATATTTGTACATTTAGTTGGTTTGTGATTTGATTTTGTGATGCATATGACATTGAAGTAATCCTTATTTCTTTTTTAAAAACTGAAAAAAATTTCAATGAACAAAAAATAATTTCTCTCTTTCCTGCCTCCTTCCACAATACTGAGGGGGGAAAATCCTTTTAACAAATATACATAGCCAAACAAAATAAACTTCCACATTATGCCTCATTTTTCATCTTGAGTATATTCCCTCTCTGTCTGAAGTAGTTTGCTTTCTCAGTGGTACTCTGGAATCTTGGTTAGCTATAGCATTGATCTTTTCTAAAGTCTTTCAAAGTTGTTTGTCTTTGTAATCTTGTTGTTATTGTATAAATTGTGTTCTGAGTTCTGCTCATGTACTTTTGCATTAGTTCATGTAATTTTTTTCTTTCAGATCATCTCCATTGCTCTACTGCAAAATAGTATTCCATTATATTCATATGCTATATTTTGTTTAAGCATTCCTTAATTGGTGGGTGTCCTTTTAGTTTCTAGTTCTTTATCTCAAAAAATGCCTATATTTTTTGTACATATGTGAATTTTTTCATTTCTTTGATCTTTTTGGGGTGTAGCCCTTGTAGTGATATTGTTTGGTCAAAGCATATGGTGTGCATAATTTGGTAAATTTTATGGGCATAGTTCCAAATTGATTTTCAGAATAGCTGTATATATTCACACTCCACCAGAGGCATCAATGCCTCCTTTCTTACAGCTTTTTCAGCATTGAGATTCTTTCTCTATTTTTGTCAATGTTGCCTATATAAGTATGAGGTAGAACTTTGGACTTGCTTTAATTTGCATTTCTCTGATAGTGGGCAGTTAGATGGGTACAATAGGTACAATACTCATAGAACCAGGAGGACACATCTTTATGAATTCAAATCTGGTCACAGACATTTATTAGCTATGTGATCCTGGGTGAGACACTTAACCCTTTCCGCCTTAGTTGCTCATCTGTAAAAATGAGCTGGAGAAGTAAATGGCAAACCCCTCTAGTATCTTTGCAAGAAAACTCCAAATGGAAATAACTGATTAACAATCATTAATAGTTATTTGAAGTCTCTAATATGATTATTAGCTTGCTTCTCTTCCCTTAGAAAAATGTCTGCTATTAATTAATATTAAAAAGCATATAACAAAAAATAGAGAAACAGAATATATACTCACAGCTATGGATAAGAGATAATTTTTTTTCTCGATAGCACCTTTCACCAATTATATATAAATATACTTTTCAACATTAATTTGTATAAGATTATGAGCTCCAAATTTTTTCTCCTTCCCTCCTTTACCTCCCTCTTCCTCAAGAAAGCAAGCAATATGATATGGGGTATATATGTATATATATACCCCATATCATATTGCTATATATATATATATACAATCATTTTAAACATATTTCCATATTAGTCATGTTGTGAAAGAAATATCAGAGCAAAAGAAAAAAAAACATGAGAAAGAAAAAGCAAAACAACAAAAAGGGTGAAAATAGTATGCTTCAATCCACATTCAGTCTCCATAAAATCTCTCTCTGAATGCTGATGGCATTTTTTCCAAGGAGATAAGACAATTGTCAAAAATAAAATGTATGTATTTAGTTATTTGAAAGAGAAAACCTAAACAGACAAAATCCATGCACAAAATAAGAAAGTTGTTCCTTGGGAAAAAAGTCTTAGATTCAAATTTCTTTGATAAGGGTTTGATATCCAAGATATAGAAACAATAAATAAATTCACATACACACATATGAAAGCCGCCTGTTCATAACCTTTGACCATTATGATCGTGTCAAGTACATGCTGGAAGAAGATGCTGAGAAGGATGCAGACCATAGGGAGCCTAGGAATTTTATCAGTTGCTATGAGAGCATCATGTTGGGGAAG
>JAJPUD010001668.1:294502-403262 GCA_023553655.1 Myrmecobius fasciatus | reverse complement strand
TAACTTTGACTATATTAAGTTAAAAAGTTTTTGTACAAACAAAATCAATGCAGACAAGATTAGGAGGGAAGCAATAAATTGGGAAATCATCTTTACATTTAAGGGTTCTGATAAAGGTCTCATCTCTAAAATATATAGAGAATTGTCTCATATTTATAAAAATTCAAGCCATTCTCCAATCAATAAATGGTCAAAGGATATGAACAGACAATTTTCAGAGGATGAAATTAAAACTATTTATAGTCATATGAAAAGGTGCTCCAAATCACTATTGATCAGAGAAATGCAAATCAAGACAACCCTGAGGTACCACTTCACACCTGTCAGATTGCCTAAAATGACAGGAAAAGTTAATGATGAATGTTGGAGGGGATGTGGGAGGGCTGGGACACTAATACACTGTTGGTGGAACTGTGAACGGATACAGCCTTTCTGGAGAACAATTTGGAGCTATGCTCAAAAAATTATCAAACTGTGCATACCCTTTGACCCAGCAGCATTTCTATTGGGCTTATATCCCAAAGAAATCATAAAGGAAGGAAAAGGCCCCACATGTGCAAGAATGTTTGTGGCAGCCCTTTTTGTAGTGGCTAGAAACTGGAAACTGAAGGGATGCCCATCAATTGGAGAGTGGCTGAGTAAATTATGGTATATGAATATTATGGAATACTATTGTTCTGTAAGAAATGACCAGCAAGATGATTTCAGACAGGCCTGGAGAGACTTACATGAACTGATGCTGAGTGAAATGAGCAGAACCAGGAGATCATTATACATGGCAACAACAGTACTATATGACGATCAATTCTGATGGACATGGCTCTCTTCAACAATGAAATGTTTCAAACCACCTCCAATTGTTCACTGAAGAAAGCCATATACACCCAGAGAGAGGGGTGTGAAATGTGGACCACAACATAACATTCTCATACTCCTTGATTGATGTTTGCTTACATCGTGTTTCCTTTATCTGATATATCGTTTGTGTAGATAAGATTTTTCTTGCACAACAATGATAAGTTTGGAAATATGTATACATATATTCGATTTGCCAATATTTTAACATAATTAACATGTAGTGGATATCCTGCCATCTAGGGGAGGGGTGGGGAGTTGGGGGGAAAAATTTGTAACGGAAAGCTATGTAAGGGTTATTGTTGAAGAATTACCCACACATATGTTATGCAAATAAAATTAAAAAAAAAAACTTGAAAAAGAACAAATTAAAAATCCTCAATTAAATACCAAATTGGAAATTCTAAAAATAAAAGGGGAAATCAATAAAATTGAAAATAAGAAAACTATTGAATTAATAAATAAAACTAAGAGTTGGTTTTATGAAAAAACCAACAAAATAGATAAGCCTTTAGTTAATTTGATCAGAAAAAGGAAAGAGGAAAATCAAATTGTTAGTCTCAAGAATGATAAGGGAGAACTTTCCTTCAACGAAGAGGAAATTAGAGCAATAATTAGGAGTTACTTTGCCCAACTTTATGCCAGTAAGTTTGATAATCTAAATGAAATGGAGGAATATCTACAAAAATATAGATTGCCCAGGTTAACAGAAGAGGAAATAAATTATTTAAATAGCCCCATATTAGAAAAAGAAATAGAACAAGCTATTAACCAACTTCCTAAGAAAAAATCTCCAGGGCCAGATGGATTTACATGTGAATTCTACCAAACATTCAAAGAAAAAATAATTCCAATACCATACAAACTATTTGAGAAAATAGGGACAGAAGTTATACTACCAAATTCCTTCTATGAGACCGATATGGTGCTGATAACTAAACCAGGTAGGGTGAAAACAGAGAAAGAAAATTATAGACCAATTTCCCTAATGAATATTGATGCAAAAATTTTAAATAAGATATTAGCAATGAGATTACAGAAAGTCATCCCCAGGATAATACACTATGACCAAGGAGAATTTATACCAGGAATGCAGGGCTGCTTTAATATTAGGAAAACTATCAGCATAATCAATTCTATTAATAAACAAACTAACAAAAATTATATGATTGTCTCAATAGATGCAGAAAAAGCATAAGATAAAATCCAACACCCATTCCTATTAAAAACACTAGATAGTATAGGAATAAATGGGCTTTTCCTTAAAATGATTAGTAGCATCTACTTAAAACCATCAACAAGCATCATATGTAATGGAGACAAACTAAAACCATTTCCAATAAGATCAGGAGTGAAACAAGGCTGCCCACTGGCACCATTACTATTTAATATCGTATTAGAAATGTTAGCTTTGGCAATAAGAGAAGAAAAAGAGATAAAAGGAATTAAAGTAGGTAATGAAGAAACCAAATTATCACTCTTTGCAGATGGCATGATAGTATACTTAGAGAACCCTAGAGACTCAACTAAAAAACTACTAGAAACAATTCACAACTTTAGCAAAGCTGCAGGATTCAAAATAAATCCACATAAATCATCAGCATTTTTATATATTACCAACAAAGTTCAGCAGCTAGAGATACAAAAAGAAATTCCATTCCAAATAACGGATGATAGTATGAAATATTTGGGAATCTATCTGCCAAGGAAAAGTCAGAAACTATACGAACTAAACTACAAAACACTTTCCACACAAATAAAGTCAGACCTAATCAATTGGAAAAACATTAAGTGCTTATAGGTAGGCCGAGCAAATATAATAAAAATGACAATACTACCCAAACTAATTTACTTATTTAGTGCCATACCAATCAAACTCCCAAGAAATTATTTTACAGATCTAGAAAAAATAATAGCAAAGTTCATTTGGAAGAACAAAAGGTCAAGAATTTCAAGGGAATTAATGAAAAAAAAAGGCAGATGAAGGTGGCCTTGCTGTACCAGATCTAAAACTATATTATAAAGCAGTGGTCATCAAAACCATTTGGTACTGGCTGAGAAATAGAGCAGTTGATCAGTGGCATAAGATAGGATATCAGGACAATCTAGGCAATAACTTTAACAGTTTAGTGTTTGATAAACCCAAGGACCCCAGGTTTTGGGATAAGTACTCACTATTTGGCAAAAACTGCTGGAAAAATTGGAAACTAGTGTACAAGAAACTAGGGCTTGACCCACACCTAACACCACATACCAAGATAAGATCTAAATGGGTTC
The DNA here is from genome assembly GCA_023553655.1 of Myrmecobius fasciatus. Taxonomy (NCBI): domain Eukaryota; kingdom Metazoa; phylum Chordata; class Mammalia; order Dasyuromorphia; family Myrmecobiidae; genus Myrmecobius; species Myrmecobius fasciatus. The sequence goes on along the minus strand of JAJPUD010001668.1, from coordinate 400,130 downwards.
ATGATCTAGATATAAAGAGTGATATTGTAAGCAAATTAGAGGAACATAGTACAGTTTACCTCTCAGACCTGTGGAGATGGAATAAATTTATGTCCAAAGAAGATCTGGAACTCTTAATTGAACACCAGGTAGATAATTTTGATTACATTAAGTTAAAAAGTTTCTGTACAAATAAAACTAATGCAGACAAGATTAGGAGGGAAGCATCAAATTGGGAAATCATCTTTACATTCAATGGTTCTGATAAAGGCCTCATTTCTAAAATATATAGAGAATTGTCTCATATATATAAGAATTCAAGCCACTCTTCAATAGATAAGCGGTCAAGGGATAGGAACAGACAATTTTCAGATGATGAAATTAAAACCATCTCTAGTCATATGAAAAGTTGCTCCAAATCACTATTGATCAGAGAAATGCAAATTAAGACAACTCTGAGGTACGACTACACACCTGTCAGATTGGCTAAAATGACAGGAAAAGATAACAATGAATGCTGGAGGGGATGTGGGAAAGCTGGGATACTAATACATTGTTGGTGGAACTGTGAACGGATCCAACCATTCTGGAGAGCAATTTGGAGCTATGCTCAAAAAGTTATTAAACTGTACAAACCCTTTGACCCAGTAGTGTTTCTATTGGGCCTATATCCCAAAGAGATCTTAGAGGAGGGAAAGGGACCCACATGTGCAAGAATGTTTGTGGCAGCCCTTTCTGTAGTGGCTAGAAACTGGAAATGAAGGGATGCCCATCAATTGGAGAGTGGCTGAATAAATTATGGTATATGAATGTTATGGAATATTATTGCTCTGTAAGAAACGACCAACAGGCGATTTCAGAGAGGCCTGGAGAGACTTGCATGAACTAATGCTGAGTGAAATGAGCAGAACCAGGAGATCATTATACACAGCAATAACTATATTACATGATGATCAATTCTGATGGACAATGGCTCTCTGCAACAAAGAATTGTCTCAAACCAGTTCCAATTGTTCAGTGAAGAAAACCATATACAACCATAGAGAGGGATGTGAAATACGAACCACAATATAACATTTTCATGCTCTCTATCGATGTTTGCTTGAATTGTTTCCTTTCTCTGATGTTCTTTTTTTTTTTCTTGTAGATAGGATTTTTCTTGCATAACTTCTCAAGCATTTCAACATTATTAACATGTAGTGGACTTCCTGCCATCTAGGGGAGGGAAGGGGACTGGGGGTAAAATTTGTAACAGAAAGCTTTGTAAAGATCAATGCTGAGGAACTACATATGTTATACATATGTTATACAAATAAAAAGCTTTAATAAAAAAAAAAAGACAAGAAAAGAAATAGGTTCACAATTTAGACATAAAGAATGATACTATAAGCAAATTAGAAGAACAAAGGATAATCTACCTCCCAGATCTGTGGAGAAGAAAGGAATTTGTGGCCAAAGAAGAACTAAAGTATATTATGAAATACAAAATGGATAATTTTGATTATATTAAGTTAAAAAGTTCTTACACTTTTAGAAGGGAAGCAAAGAAGGAATATTTAGAAGGGAAGCAAAAGATGGGGTAAAAATTTTATATCCAAGGGTTCTGATAAAACCCTCACTTCTAAAATATATAGAGAACTGACTCAAATTCATAAGAATTCAAGCCATTCTCCAATTGATAAATGATCAAAGGATATGAACAAACAACTTTCACATGAAAAAATTAAAAGCATTTTTAATCATATGAAAAAATGCTCTAAATCACTATTGATCAGAGAAATGCAAATTATGACAATTCTGAGGTATCATTATACACCTCTCAGATTGGCTAAGACGACAGGAAAAGATAATGACAAATGTTGGAGGGGATGTGGGAAAACTGGGACACTAATACATTGTTGGTGGAACTGTGAATGGATCCAACAATTCTGGAGAGCAATTTGGAACTATGCCCAAAGGGCTATCAAACTGTGCATTATAGCCTTTGATCCAACAGCATCTGTACTGGGACTGTATCCCAAAGAGATAATAAAAAGGAGGAAAGGACTCACACATATAAAAATGTAGCAGCATAATTTTTCCTGCTTTATTGAGTTATTTTTTTTTTTTTTGCTTTCTTTTACAAGATGACTATTGTGGAAATGCTTACATGACTACATATGTATAACCTATATAGAATTGCCTGCCTTCTCAATGAGGGATGTTGGGAAGGGAGGGAGAGAATTTGGAACTCAAAATTTTAAAAATAAATGTTAAAAAATTATTCCCTTTATGTTGTATATATATCTAATCTCTCCCAGTGGGATGTAAGCTCCTTTTGAAATTGTTTCATTCTTTGTACTTGTGCCTCCAGCACCTAGCTCAGAACCTGGCACATACCAAGTCTCAATAAATATTTGTTGTTTCATTGATTGTAATTCTACCACTGGCACTCAATAGGTCTATGTCATGGGGCAAGAGAGTCATTTAACCTCTGTGAGCTTCACCCTCCTTTAGTACTTGACTCAGAGAGTCATTTTGAAGATCAAATATGATTAAGTAAAGGACTTTATAAATCTTATTTTGAGCAAAGAATTCATATAGCTATTTACCTCAGAAAATAAGATAAAGAAATAAAGACATGAAGGTAGGAACAGAGAAAGAACTGCAAAGAAAGAGGAGGAACAGGATGTTTATACAATGGGATTTAATCAAAAGGAAGCAAGGAAACAACATACATTCTCTAAACTACTTATGCTTAATTCAATATTCCATTTTACTGACCTGGAAAAATCCCATATTAAATACCAATTAAGGTTCAGTTAAAGAATGGAAATTATATGAAAATGATAAAGGGTAATTAACAGCACTATGGTATTTTATACTTGCAAATCATTTTTCTCCTTATCTTTGTTTTATCTATATAAAAATTACTGACTTAACTTGAAGGTATAAAATTAGAAAGAAAACAAAGAAAAATTAATTTAAAAATCTGACCATGCAAATTATATTATTAATAACAAAAGACAAGCCCACTGATAAAAAAGCAGAATTTTAAGCTTTCTTAAAAATAGAATTAAAAAAAAAATAGAATTCATTGTACTTTGTAGTTTTTTACTACTTTAAAGTTACTGACTTGTCTTTTTGAAGAAGTATATGAGATTACTTAAGTATTGAATTAGTTTTATGAGTGTCAACACCTTTTAGCTTCTTATAACTATTTAAAAGACAAGCTAAAAGAGGTCTGAGTATGTTCTTTTTCATTTAGAAGGCTATAAGCAGAAAAGGAAAGGAAATCATGAATATTTCATTATACTTACTGTATAGTGGAGTAAAAATCAATTATTGAGGATCTATTCTTATAAATGACACACAGATTTCCCTTATACTAATCACTAAAAAATGTTTCATGCTCCTAGACTTCCCTAACCTCCTTCATTAAGAGGCTGGATTCTAATTCAGAGATGAAAGCAGATTATGCAAACATTTTTTAAAAGTGAACTCTCATAAAAGGCCGAGAGTTAAATAACTTGCCCAAGATCACCCTGGCAATAAGTTGAACATCTGGGATTTGGATCCCAGGTCCTCTCTCTCTCTCTCTAAATCCTATGGCCTTGTTCATATTCACTACACCATACCTTCAGAGATAAAGATATAGCATCAGATACTTTACCAGGTATAACTGAATGGTCTAGTAATAAGTAGATTATTTAATCTCTATAACCTGCTTTTTCCTCATCCCACATACCCAAACAGATGCCAAAATTTTCTGTTTCTACCTCCACAACATCTCTCACATTTAATCCCTTCTCTTCTCTTAAACATCTACCATTTTATCCAATATCACTTTGCTCATTTCTTTCCTAGACTATTAATGACAACAGTCTCTTGACTGATTTTACCATCTTAAGTTTCTCCCCATTCCAAGCTATTCTACCACGCTGACTGAAAGTTTCTTTTCAGCTTCATTGGATATTGCTTTCCCTCTCATACTAAATAATCCAACCAAACTGTATTTCTCTCTATTCATTACATGATATTCCATCACCTAGCTCTATACTTTCTAAATAAGACTATTCATTTCTCAATTGCTAGTGCCATCCTTCTCAAACTTTTGTTTGTTATTTATTTATACTTATCCTGTATATTTTAAAACTTACAGTTGTTTCTTCCATTAGAATGTAAGCTCCCTTCAAAAAGGGATTTGTTTCATTCTTTTTGTATTTTTATCTCCAGCAACATACAATAGGCATTAAATAAATGTTTGAGGACTGAGTGATCTCCTGCTTTCATACCTTTGTACTAATACCTATCCCCTAGCGTGGAACTTACTTCTTCCTCAACTGAGCCTGGTTGAATCAATTCCCTTGTTTGTTTGTTTGTTTTTTAAAAAAAAACAAACAAAAAAAAAAACATTCAACTTAAGCACTCCCTTCTACATGAAATATTCCCTGAATTCCACAACTGTTAGTACTGTCCTTGAACTACCTTCTATTTATTCTAAGAAACTCTTCAAAATTCTGAGTTGCAAAATAAGTGCTGTCCATGAGTAGAATGGAGGGCATTTCCCAACTGGGGATTTTTTTATGCCAACAACAAAGGGCACATCATTTTGTTTTTCTTCAACACATATAATGCTCAGAATATACTAGTACCTAATAAATACGATGCACCATAACACAGCAAAAACATAAAACCTTCCTTCAAGAAGTTTGTTTGTAAAAGACAAATACAACTTTGTAAAACTAGAGATTTTATTTCCTACAACAGTTCAAAGATAGCTCAAACAAGCTCTTTATTATCAAATGTAGTTAAGTGTTAAGCTTTTCTTACACAATTTTGCAATGATCTCTCATAGTGATGTATTTTTGAAAAATCAATAAACATTTTTTAAAAATCTATTCACACCATTCATATATGTATAAATGGATTTTTTTTTAAAAGCTACCTATGTTAGCCATGGCATCTTTTCAAAATGTATTTCCAAAGCATGCCAACATCACTGAATATGACAAACAAGGAAACAAACAAAAAAAAATTATCAATTTCAAGCTTCATTAGAAACAAAGGAAAAAAAAATAATCAATGTTTACCAAATAGAAAAGGGTGATCTGTATAAAGGAAAATGTCTTTTCAAGTCTTTAAATAGTGCTGGGGTTTGCAAAGTACTTGAAAGTATCCTTTTAAGGATGCTCAGCATTTCTATACTATTTCTAAACTATAGTTTAAGAGTACTGTAAATCAACATAATAAATTCATTTTGATTTATATCAAAAATGCATTGTCTGGAAAATATCATTTCACACACAATAAATCCATCAAATCATTGGCTGCTTCTTTTACTATCTACAAACATGCTTGTGTCTCCTCCATTCTTAAAAAATCCTCATTTGATCTATATATCCCCATTAGCTTTGTTCTGTGTTTTTTTCAATCATGTTCTTGGCAGAGATATTGGGATAGTTTGTCACTTCCTTCTCTAGGTCATTTTACAAATGAGGAAACTGAGATAAACAGTATTAAGTGACTTGCCCAAGTCACTTAATTTATCAATTATCAATTCCATTGGATTCAATAATCATCTCTATGTTGATGATTTTCAGATACACTTACTCAGTCCTAACTTCTCTTTATCCTTTAGTTTTCCACTTTCAATTTCTTATTAGACATTTAAAAGTTTATAGTTTATAAATATCTTAAATTGAACATATCCAAAATCAAACTATTCTCAAACCATTCCGTTTTTCTTTCTTCCTTATTATTGTCAAGGGTACAGCTAATCTCCCAGTCACCCACATTTGTAACCTAAGTGCTATCTTCAACTCCTCATTCTTACCCCCAGTTATAATCTGTTGCCAGACTCTACTCTACCTCTATCCTCTGACACTGCCACTATCTTGATACAGGTCCTCATCAGTTCATGTCTGGACTACTATTGGTATTTCTATCTCTAGTTTTTTGCCATTTTAATACATTTTCCATTCAGCTGTCAAACCTTCCAAAACCACAGACTTGATTATATTACTACCACCCCCTATTCAATCACCTCTACAATCAAATATAAAATCCACTAATACTGAATGCCTTCTTAACCTGGCTCCTGCCTACCTATCCAGTCTTATACCCACTTCCCTTCCACCTATTTATTCAATCCACTTATTGTTCCCTCCACAAGACATTTTATTTCTCAATTACATTTTCACTGGCTGTCCCATCATCTGGAATTCTCTTTCTCCTTATCTGCATAACCTTCCTTCCCTAGCTTCAAGTCCCAGCTAAAATCTATAGGAAACCTTTTCTTATTCCTTTTCCCTCCATTGACTATTTCCAATGTATCCTATATATACTATAACATGTTTGTAGATAACTGAGTAGAGAGTGTCTTCCTTAATAAACTTTGAGACCTTTAAAAACAGGAATTGTCTTTTACTTTTCTTTTTATCCCCATTGCTTATCTCATAGTAGGATCTTAATAAATGCTTGCTTGCTGACTGAAGTCAGATTTCACTGAAGTATTAAGAGAAAAAATAACAAAAATTCTAAGGCACTTAAAACTTAAATGAGTTCTTATTATATATATTTCCTTAGAGAAAAAGAAATTTTTGTGTTAATTCTACAGTCAAACTCAAAATTAATATATAAAGTTTCTGAGTTAAAAGTGAAAGCTAATATAATGGAATTGGGGTACTAAATAAGAATTGTTCAGGTTCAGGGAAAAGACCATAATTTTAGCAAAATCAGAACAATGGAAAAATTCTTATACATTTGTAAAGCATCCTTCTCTATAAGTTCTCAAGACATATCTCAAAGTTATCTAGAAGGTATATTACTGGCCAAAATGAGAACAAAGATCACCTACATCTCTCCCAAGGAAGAATTCAAAGACAAATACAGTATACTGAAGGGCTTTAAAACTAATAGGAGACATATTAATTAATTAATAATCTTACTATCTTTTTTCCTGATTAACATAGTATTTCTCTGTCCCGAAGGCAATAAAAAAACTTAGAAATCAATAAAGAAATAGCAAAGAACCAGAAACAAAGTGTCTGTTCATCAATTAGTGGGATTGTTGAAAATTATAGCAAAAAAAGCAATAAAATATTATTACACTGCAAGAAATGACTAAAGGATCATATTTAGCGGAACTTCAGAAGATTTGTATGAAGTAAACAGAATAGAGTGAACAGTTAGGGGAATAATTTGTACAATGTCTAAAATGATGTAAACAAAAATAACAATCAAAGGTTTAAAGCCTCTGATTAATGTAATGGCCAATTACGACTTCAGAAAACTGAATGATGATGCAGCATTTTCCCAATCTCTTGTCAGATGGACCATAGGTATAAAATGAGACACATATTTTCAGACTTTTTCAATAATTGATTTGTTTTGTTGATTTATTTTGCTCAACTACACTTATCTGTTACATGAGAAGGCTTGTATTAGGGAAAAGAAAGTAGTGGAGGAAGTTGGTCAGTAACAGCCACACTAAAATATCAATGAAATATTTAAAAATATGTACAAAAGAAAAAAATGTGGAAGAAACAAGCAAAGCAGTTTTACAGTTGTGCTAAATGTGATATATACCTTTAAAAATAACAACAATTATATAATAGAGCTTCACAAGTGTGTCTTCCTTTCTGATCTATGTATGCTGAAATGTTCATATTAACAGATGTTTGTTAAGCTAGAAGGCAAAAAAAGATATCAGCAAAGAAAAAATTTCAATAAGTTGAAGTCAAAATTTAGCCAACTAAATACCAACAACATGAAAAGGAACATAGTTGCCGTTTAATTTTCAATAGATAGAATGTCTAATCTGAAATATAATTTTTTAGCCATGACTTTAGTCCTTTGAATTAAAATTTTAAAAAGGAAATGTAAAGAAATGAAAATGTTCAAATTAAGATGAAAATTGCTTGCTTTCCACAATTTAGTCTTGCAAAAATCCCTAAAGGTAACTAAATAGATCAGCTATATATCTCCCACCATCACCACTACCATATTCCCAAACAAAAGGGGACCGTTTTTGGTCAGATGTTTCACTTAATCAGAAAGTGATTTTCTGGATAGCGAGTCAAATGTAAATATTTGTTTTATAAAGCAGAAGATCAACTACTTGCCAAGAACTTTATTTTCATTTCAACAACATTCAAACTACTCTTACCTGAATATCTGTATCTTTCACAGGCTCAAGAGGTTCAAATGTAGTTGCAGCACTCAAACTCTCCAACCTTTGTGAAATGTGGGATATGTCAAGTCCTCTAGACCCAAGAAGAACTGACCTAGATTTTTGTAAAGAAAGAAGACAGAAAAAATAGGAAGACAAAAATGAGAAAAGAAATTGGATTACCGCATTACAAATATAGAAGTTTTTTGTTTTTTGTTTTATTTTTCCCCTACATTCAAGACTTTATATATACATAGACTAGTCTGTTTTTTTTTTTAAATGTCAAGATTATTTTTATTATATTATAGGGTTTTGGGGGGAGTAGATTAGTCATATCTAATTCTTCATGATCAAATCTTCATGATTTGTTTTTTTGTTGTTGTTTTTGTTTTAGCAGAGTTACTGGAATGGTTTTTCATTTCCTTCTCCAGCTCATTTTACAGATGAAGAAACTGAGGCAAAAGGGTTAAGTGACTTGCCCAGAGTCACACAGCTAATAAGTGAGACCAGATTTGAATTCACAAAAATAGGTCTTCCTGATTCTAGGCCCAGCACTCTATCCCCCGTACCACCTAATAAATATGCATATGTTATTGTCATAATGTTCTGACTTAACAGTCATACTGCAAACAATTTGAATCTCTTCTAAGATACTAGCTTTGTGATCCTGAGCATTGCATTTAATCTCTCTTTGACTCTTAGTTTCCTCATTTGTAAAATAGGGATAATAACAGCCCCTCCTTCACAAGTTGTAAGGACCAAAGAAAGCAATATATGTAAAAAGCTTTGCAAACTCTAAATCCCTATATAAATGAGAACTATTCATTAGGGTCTAGGAATTAAATTTCTGATTTCACTGGCAAATGGAAGTCCTTGGTGAGGAATTTCCTCTACCAATAAAGATTAGAACCTTCTCTGCAACTTTCTGTCATAAGAAATTTTTTTAGAGCCTTGAGAGTTTAGGTGACTTATCCGAAGATACACAGCTACTATGCATTAGAGGTAAGCCTTGAACTCAGGTTTTCCTTGCTTTATGGCCACTCTTTATCCACTCTGCCTCCTGGTCATGGATATAAGTTTTGTTGCCTTGTAGTCTAAAGCCCTGGAGTAATCCACATTCCACTGAATTAGACATTAAGAGATCTGGGACCTGATCTAGCTGCCATTGATTCATAATACAAAATTAGAGGATAGAAACTCTGTGTATATAAATAATTAGTAATATGTTTTCTTTCCTATACAAAAATAGCATAACTAAGAAACTATCAGCAAAGGATATATTTTGAACTGTTTGGTGATGAGTTTGTTCCCTGTTCCTCCTGTGGAAAACTTATAAGGTGGTTGGCAGTGCAAGAATTAAAGATAAAATCTACATAGTTTGTAGAACAGAGAACATATAAGCCCATATAAGATGCAACTTCCAACCTGGACTCAATGGTACCAGGCTCCAATTACTATGCTAACAATATAATACCTAAAAGAATCATCCCCATATATGATTTTATTAAATTCTTTTTTGCCCTTCTTAGTAGAAGCCTACCAATACATTTGCATAAACATATAGAAATCCCTCAAAAAATAAACAAAAATCAGGTTCCTAGGTCATTTCCTAGTTCCAATATAAAGCAGAATAGAGGAGAGATCACTTCTCCAAAGGACTAGATTCAATTCCTCAAAGATTCAAAATTCTTCCATTTTTTCCCTTCTCTTTTAACAGCCCTTTCCCTATAGTTTCTACTATAGTACAAACATATGCTGTGGATTTTTTTCTATACTAAAATGAAATCCCAGAATACAAATGATACATCTATCTACTAATTTAAGATACAGTTATATAGCTTCATATTATTCAATTAGCTTGGAACACATTCAAAACACTGACTCATCTTAAGACAATATTTTATCCCTCCTCCCTTCCAATCCATAGATTCCTCCTCTAGTCCCATTCCTTTGGGGTCACTGCCTTTCTTATTAATTTACTCTATTTCCATCTCCCAAGCAAATGTCAGAGCTATCCTCAGCTTCCTTTATCCCCTTCTGTCTGGCATATCCTCTTAAATTCTGATCAAAATCACTATCTTTGAAGACACTCAAACCCCAATTCCACCAGTACCCAATGAAACTCCCAGAATTGGCCTGTCATATTATAAATATACATTATTCTGTTTCTCTGAGTTTCTGCTTCCATAATCCTCCTTTTTCTATATGTTTCTGTATTTACTGTTTATCCAAGCTTCTCATCTATATTTTTTATTTCATCTTAATCTAAAATCCATCTCTAATATACAAAGCACCAACATTTAACCAAAGACTCCCTCTAAAGGAGTTAGATTTCTAGGTCATTGTTTTGTCACAGTCAAATATTGACATAGTCATCAGCCTTTCTGTTCTAATTCAATTTCTCTACCAGACAGTTTCCAGTCAGACAGTATGTACCTCCAATCCACAATGATTTGAGAAAGGATTGTTTCTGACCCAGGTAGTATTCCAAAATTCAGCACCCGATGATGCACCTCTGGGTATTGTTCTCTAAGTATTTCAACGACCAATATCTTATCTCCTATACACCAATAAGCAGTCTGAAGGCAAAGGTTTAAAATGACAGCTTTTTATGGACTGTGAATAAATATTAAACTTCATCTAGTCCAAAACTCACATCTAAAGATGAGGAAACAAAAGATCCCAAGAGGTAAAACACTTTGACTAAGGTCACACCCCTGGTTAATGGCAAATTTAGACCAATTTTACAAACATTCATTACATACTAATTATGTGTGCAAGATGCTGTGCTAGATTCTGGTAGCATAAAGACTGAGGAATGTTTCAGTGCCCAGCCTCAGGGAAGCTAGTTAAGCTGTGTGACCCTGAACAAGTCACTTAACTGAAGAGATGGGAACAAGAATACATAGGGTGGAAGGGAAAGGAAAGTTAGGGGAAATTATTTCACATAATCAAGGTACAAAAATAAACATCTATACAAATGAAGAAGGGGTGGCGTGGAGTGGTGCACAAAAGAAAGCTATAATGATGAAGGTGGGATAGAATAGCTGACATTGGAATCTTGCCCTTATTTGAACTAGGCAACATATATACACATATAAACATACTTATCCAGTGAATTAGGTACAGAAATACATGTCGCTCAACAGGGAAATAAAAAGGGAAGGGAAAATTAAATCAGATAAATTAAAGAAGGGATTAATACTAAATAAATTTTAAGGATGTATTTCTATTTTTAGGTCTTTTTGAGCTGGCAGAGAATGGGAATATGAGGAGGTATCCAACAACTGGGGAATGGCTGAATATGTAATGGTAAATCAATGTAATGGAATACATTTGCAGCTACTTCTTATTCCATACCCCACCTCATCACTGACCTCCCAGCTCCATTTTATGTATTGTCTTCCCATCTTAGAATGTAAATTCCTTGAGGAGGGCCTTGTTTGGAGGGTTTTGCTTTTATAAATGCCCCCAGAACTTAGAAGAGTAGCTGGCACATATTAAGTATTTATATGCTTGTTGCCTGCCTGTTTGCTTGAAAAAAACTTTTCAGAAAGGTCAAGAAAGATGAGGTCAGAGAAAATGTCAACCAAGTTAGAAAGCAGTTTTAATTCAATTTCAACTGAGAAAGCAGTTTCAGTAGAGCATCTAGGTGGCTCAGTGCCAGGCCTGGAGTATGGAAGGTTTGACTTCAAATCCAATTTCAGGCACTTACTAGCTGTATGATCCTGGGCAAGACATTTAATTGTTTGCTTCAGTTTCCTCACCTGTAAAATGTGGATAATAGAACCTACTTCCTGAAATTGTTGTCAAATGAGATAATATTTTGTACAGTGCTGAGCACAGTGTCTGACATAAAATAGATCCTATATGAAAATTAGCTATTATTTTTATGGTCATTATTATTCTTAATAAAATGAGTCAGAAGCCATATTGCAACAGATAGAGGTAGGAACAATAAGAGGAAACTACTGTAAATTACTCTTTCTAGGAAATTAGTAGTGAATAGGAAAGTAACTGTAGGACAAGAGGTTAAAGGAATGATGAGGTTTTAAAACAGGAGAAACAAAAGTGTGCATCTAGAAAGCAAAGAAAGAACAAGCAGGTAGGGAGAAATAGAGAGAAAACAGGAATGAATGAGTAATAGAGCAAATGCTGGAAGGAATGAGAGATTCTTTCAAGACCACAAGTAGAAGAGTCAAGCTTGGCAAGGAGACTGAGTTTACTATTGGGGATGAGAGGAAAGGAAGAGAAGATGGATGAAGATGGAAGTATTCTGACAACTGAGGGAGGGAAGATGAGGGAACTGACAACAGATGACCTCAATTATTCTCAGTAAAGTAGAAGATGAGTGGTTAAGTGCTAAGAGTGGTTAAGTGTGAGAATGGATGATAGCTTGAGCACAAAAAAGTATGTAACAACAAATGTGAGAAATATAATAAATGAATCAATTAGCAATGAACTTTTTAAACTGCTAAACAGTACTGAGAGTCCAATTGAGATCAGATAACATGAATTAACTGAAGCCTGAATATAACTTTTTAACTCTCTCCAGAATGTTAAGTAGTTCAGAGAAAGTAGACTTGATTGAGGATGGACATACTAGAATCCAAGTCTTTCAACATCTATTTTAGTACTCTTTCACTCAGTCATACTTTGTTTTTACTTCTTTTTAAATACCCTTCCCAAAGCGTAACACACAAGTGTAGTCTAATATCAGCTTGACTATCACTTGAAAGCAAAGATGGGCATAAGTATATACTAATCACACTTAGTCATTTTTTCGAAAATAATATTTTTAGTTAAGAAGTGAAAGGATTTCTTTTGCTTAATTCATTTGCTACTCTAATCAACCATTTTAGTAGTAGCAAAGACTTACTGACATTTTTCAACTACTAAAATACTACATTAAATTGTTAATTCATGAATATTTCCAATACAATTTGGGATTTTATTTTTGCTTAAATTTTAAGGTTGTTTTGGGTAACTCAATAGTCAAATATATATATTAGTCTATATCTTACATATATATACCTACAACATCATTTCTACTACATTTAATCAAGAAAATGTTAAGTTTAAATCTTATATCTAAACTGAAATCTTAAAAGTCTTGATTTTCCTTTTCAATTTGAAAGAGAAAGAAAATTTTTTTATTTAACTTGTCATTTTCTTGCCTCATCTTATGTCAAAATATTCTATTCAAATTTATTTCTCTACCTATCAGAAAAATAACGTACAAAGACTGTCATCAATTCATGTTATTCTTAATATTTGTACTTAACCTACTACCTTACTCCCATTCTTTCAATGCATTAATTACCCTGAAGAAATTTAGAAAAAAGAATAGAATTAACAAAAAAAAAGGCAAAGGAAAATGAGTTACTAATAAATCATTGTTCTTTTTAGTCTTAAGTTCTAGAACTTATAAAATAAAGTTATAACTATAATAATTAAAACAGTATTGCATCACTTTCTTACTTTCAATGGCAGTCTTGCATATGATCTATGCGCTCAAGAACTACATAACAATTTTCTAGCAGACCAGAACTAATAATGCTACAAGCAAGAACTGAGTACCCTGGAGAAAAGACAAGTTTGAAGAAAACATCTTAGACTGATACTTTTTTTGAGGTAGCTTCAGAACAGCCAGTTAAGGTCCTTTCCAGAGCTCCTTTAGTCTCTCTTTAAAAGAGACAAAAAATATTGCCTAGAAGCTCTATCAAAAAGATAAGAGCTAACATAAGATTTAAAACATAAAGATAAGAGAAAAAGGAGAGAATTACCCTTAAAAACCTCTACTCTATACCTACTGATTATATTCTGAAGTCTAGAAGTTATTATTACTACTACTTAGGGCAGGTACAATTTGGTCCACACAATTAACACTTGGGAATGTATTTGTTGAATACATATCACATATGCTGATCCCCTAAGTCAAACACAAACATAAATGTTTTTTTTTTCTGATATTAGAAGAATGAGGAAAGATGGAATAGCCATTTCCTACTTGCTCTTACACTGAAACCAGAATATGAACATATCCATGACCTATAAAATATTATCACTGCAGTGGACAGCTGCCAGTCAGCAATTTTTAATAGCTACTCCCTCTTGAGGCTCTCTGGGTTTACTGCTCTATCATCCCTAAGGAAAAGCTCTGTTTGAAATACTTTTCTCGTCCTTCAGTCTTGGCCCCTGGAGTCACTGACTATAAGTAGATCAGGGTCACATCATGTCTTAATGATTTATCTTACTACTGAATGAGCATAAATTCTTCCTGATATTCTCCAAAACACTGTCCTTTGTGATGAACTCCCTGGGCTTTGAATACATGACTTGTCTAAATGACTCACATTTATTAACCTGTAGCATCAAGCATTTTTGAGCCAGCAGTCAGACACAATACCACTAATAGAAATCATCATAATAGCTAGTATTTGCATAAAGCTTTAAGGCTTATAAAGCACTTTACAAAAATTATCTCATTTTACAGCATCAATTGCTGTAATATTATAGCACCAAGTAGTTTTCTTCTTACTTCACTACCTCTTGAACATCTTTGTGGGCAACATTTCCTTGTAGCCTGGACAGGCAAAGTAGGCAAAATTTCAAGACTTTTATGTATTTCAAAATATATCTTAAGATGATTATTTGTTTTTCCCTGTCATTTACAGAATATATTAAAATAATAAGAAAAATATGTTCTAGCTCCCAACTCACATAGCCCAACAAGTTTCAAAATGAAGTACTTACGCCTTGACATCAGCTGTCTCCTGAGATGTACGTGTCAGTGTGCGAGAGCGCAGTCGTTCACCTGCCTGTTGGATTTCTTGTAAGTTACGTTCTACATGAGGAAGCTCAGAAATACCCTCAGTCTCAGCGGCAAGCTGTTCAGCCTGTTGAAGAAGTTCACCAAAGCCTTCAGTATCCATTTCTGATGCAGATATTATACAGAAAGAGAAAACAAGAAACCTAAGGGGAAAAAAAAAAAAAAAAAAAACTTCAAACACTGTGCAGGTTTTCAGTAACGCTTAAGAAATAACTAGATCTTTTTATAAACAAAAGAAGCAACAGAAACTAGCATAAAATATTATGTGTATATATATGTGTGTATACATGTATTTATGTACATATATACACTAGATCTTATGCAAAAATATGAACAAGCAGACCAAAATTTTTGCCTCTCTCCTCAGACCAGGGTTTTTTTTTTTTACTTTTTCTGTGTCCTGGTCCTTTTGGCAGTCTGGCAAAGCCTTCTTAGAATCGTGTTTTTGAAAATCTGAAGGAAGTGTTAAATTTTAGGTAGAGGTTAGTAAAAATAAAGATGCATTTTTTTTGCTCATCCAAGTTCATAGAATTCCTGCTCCAGCTACCTGAGACCCGAAATACCATGGGTTAGTATATCTGATACCAAATTCAGAAAGCTTTAAAAATAACCAGCACTTAACTATTTTTCTTCTAAGAATATGCAAGGAGAATACCTTGTATGCTACATCACCATTTTCAAAGCCTTTCTTCATTTGAGACTCATAATAACTGGTATCCAAGTGGCAGTTAGTTCAAAAAATTTGGGCTTCCCACTGTTAATCCAGGGTTCTCTGACCTACACCATCTTATCTCTCTTTTATTAGCACAAAAACTCTATTCTTATATGTGTACTCACATATTACTATTATTATATTTTTAGAATCCTGAACTATTTAACCACCTACATGGATCATGTTCATTCAAAGTAATGTGGGCTTAATAAGGTTTGTTATTGCTGCTGGTTCTACTACTACCAATAACAACAACAACAATAATAATGATACTGAAGGGTTTCCAGATCACAAATTAAAAAACAATTGATTAAGATAAGCCAATATCAATGTTGAACAAATTATTACAAAATTTTAATCCTAGTGCACTACCATCCCCATGCAAAACTCTGAATCTCAGAGGAAAAGACACAAAGATATACTCTTGGTGGAACTGTGAATTGATCCAACCATTTTAAAACCCTGGAATTATGCAAAACAATTTACAAAATTGTTCATACTTTTAAACTTTATTCCACTAAAAGGTTTATATTCTATGGTAATAATAAGAGAACAATCTGCAAGAAAATATCAACAGCAATATCAATTTGCAAAAGGAAAAGTCTGACCACCTGTTCTAGTAACAAATATGGAAATGGTTGAATAAATTGTGGAATACAAATGTTATGGAAATTGTTTTCCTTTTTTATTAAAGCTTTTTATTTACAAAACATATGCATGGGCAATTTTTCAACACTGATCCTTGCAAAACCTTGTGCTCCAAATTTTCCCCCTTCTTCCCCCCACTTTCTCCCCTAGATGGCAGATAATCCAATACATATTAAAGTACATATTAAATCCAATATATGTATACATATTTATGCAGTTATTTTACTGCACAAGAAAAATCGGATCAAGAAGGAAAAAAAAAAAGCTGAGAGAAAACAAAATGCAAGCAAACAACAGAAAGAGTGAAAATGCTATATTGTGGTCCATATTCAGTTCCCACAATCCTCTCTCTGGGTGTAGATGGCTCTCTTCATCACAAGACTATTAGAACTGATCTAAATCATCTCATTGTTGGAAAAAGCCACGTCCAGCAGAATTGATCATTATATAATCTTGTTGCCGTGTACTATTATATCCTGGTTCTGCTCAATTCACTTAGGATCAGTTCATATAATTCTCCCCAGGGTTCTCTAAAATCATCCTGCTGATCATTTCTTATAGAACAATAATATTTGTTATGGAATATTAATGAACCATAAGGAACAATACAGAGAATATGAAGGAATATGAAAACACATGTATGAAAGGATGCAAGGTAAATAAAGCAGAACCAAAAGAACAATATGCATGATTACATAATTATGTAAATCAAGAAAACTTTTAAGTGGCAATAAATATTTGATCAAAAACAATGCATAATATGAAAACTAATAAAGCAAATGCCTGCCCTTTCTTTTAACAAGTATAAAATTACTCAAGTGTAAGGAAGTATGTACTATCATTTTAAATCACTGATCTATATTGCATATTATTGTACTTAGCCATTTTCAGAGATTGTACATTGTGAGGGATCTGACTAGGAGCGTACTGGTTATTTGTATGATATGCTGAAATAAAATTTATCAATACAGATGTTTTGGGGGGAAAGATTTTTCACATAGCCCTGTTGTTGACATAACTACATTTAAACCATGCAGAATAAAAAGTTCATTGATAAAATAAGCATTATCCTATTAGAAGATAGTGAACAAACAAGATAGTTTAAATAGAAGAGCTTTGTCAAAATATTTTTCTTCCTTCACTTCCTATGTTCTGCTTGCTATTAATGTCCTACTGGACTACATTAGATATAATTTTTAGATGCAATGTCATTATTTTTCTGGATAGATCCATGCTAAAAAGACATGATAATTTCATAAATCCATAAAGGAAAAGCTAAGATTTTTAAAGATTAACTTATAGGGCATAAAGGTAAAGAAATATGACTCAAAACAAAAATAGCTACTCAGAGCTAAAGTAAATGAGCAGAAAATTTTAAATGCTCCTTATAGTCCAAGTTAGCCTTTAATACTAAACTGAGTTTCATATACTTACTTTTCATCTAATATTAAATTATGAAAATTTCAAATGTTTGGCTAAACCATCTGTATCTTTGGAAAAATGAGAGATTCTGAAAGTAAAGCATTCTCAGGACGGAACGAATGTAATAAATAAATCATTTATTAAGAGTTTATCATGTTGCATTGTTGGTGGAACTGTGAACGGATCCAACCATTCTGGAGAGCAATTTGGAGCTATGCTCAAAAAGTTATCAAACTATGCATACCCTTTGACCCAGCAGTCTTTCTATTGGGCTTATATCCCAAAGAAATCATAAAAGAAGGAAAGGGCCCGACATGTGCAAGAATGTTTGTGGCAGCCCTTTCTGTAGTGGCTAGAAATTGGAAACTGAAGGGATGCCCATAAATTGGAAAATGGCTGAATAAATTATGGTATATGAATGTTATGGAATATTATTGCTCTGTAAGAAACGACCAACAGGACGATTTCAGAGAGGCCTGGAGAGACTTGCATGAACTGATGCTCAGTGAAGTGAGCAGAACCAGGAGATCATTATTCAAGGCAACAACAATATTATATGAGGATCAGTTCTAATGGACATGACTCTCTTCAACAATGAAATGCTTCAAACCAGTTCCAATTGTTCGGTGAAGAGAGCCATATACACCCAGAGAGAGGGATGTGAAATGTGGACCAAAACATAATATTTTCATGTTCTCTATTGAGGTTTGCTTGCATTGTATTTCCTTTATCGGATTATTCTTTCTTGTAGATACGATTTCTCCTGCACAAAAAATGATGCGATAACTATACATATATTCGATTTCTTAAGTATTCTAACATAATTATCATGTAGTGGTTATCCTGCCATCTAGGGGAGGGGTGGGGAGTAGGGGGGAAAAATCTGTAACAGAAAGCTTTGTAAGGGTTAATGTTTAGGAATTACCCATACATATGTTTTGCAAATAAAAAGTATTAATTTAAAAAAAAAAAGAGTTTATCATGTACCATATTTTTAAACATTAGAAATACAAACTGAAAAGAGACCATTCCTACTTTGGGGGAGCTCATCTTGTATTGGAGACCTAAGTAAAAGAAAACATAGTTGCAAAACAGATGCAAACTCCTGGTCAAAGATGCACAAGTTACAGCAATAAATCACATATACAGAATAATAAAAGTGTCAAAACCCATCCAGGAAAAAAAAAGGGAGGGAGGAGAAAGTAAAAAAAAAAAAGGAGCACACAGTCAACACTGCAGGATATATGATAGCAGGGCAGATGGTATAAACTGAAGAACCTTAGAAGACAGAGATAGGGCAGGATTTGAAGGCCTTCCATTTCATCAAAAGAAAGAGTTGTCGACAATCACCTCATCTAATCCCTGAAAACATTTAGGCACCTTGTGTTATAGAGGAAAGAAGAGCACCAAAGGAACCTGTGAGGCTTCCTGCAATATAACCACCCTGGGGAGGGTTCTGGGATGGACTGGAGCCAAGGGAAAGATAAGGTGAAGAAATAAAAACTAGTTGCTTTCCAACAGCAGTTTCCAATATGTGTTACTTCCGATATATGTTACTGACTGAAAAAGAAACTTTTTCCCTCAGTTTTATGATAGTCAACATCAATTAAGCAGTAAATATTTACTAAGTACCTAATATGTGCCAGGCATTGTGAATACAAAGCCCAAAATGAAACCCTAGAAGAGATTAAATTCTACCAGGGGAGCAAGTGTACATAAGTATATTCAAAATAAACAAGGTAAATCGAAGGGAAGTAACAAGAGGGATGATTAGGAATGATCTAATGTAGAGATGCCTAATGTAGTAGCGGAGTTTAATCTGAGCTTTGACAGAAAATATAGACGCTAAGAAGCAAAGAGGAGATGGGAGTGCACTCCAGCCACAACAAACAAAACTGGTACAAAGGCAATGAGATGTGATATGGAGCATCATAGGTGAGAAATTGCAATAAAGCCAGTTTAGCATATATAAAGAAAAGTAATGTGTATAATAAGGCTAGAAAGGTAGATTGAAATCTTATTATAAAGGCTTTTAAATGCTTACTGAAGAGTTATTTGATTCCAAAAGTAACAGGGCACCACTAGAGTTTATTGAGGCCTTAGGGGACTGGCATGATCTGACCTGTGCTTTAGCAAAGTCACTTCTCCAACAGTGTGGAGGACATTTTGGAGAAGGGAGATACCTGAAGCCAAGAAATCAATTATAAGGCAAGTACAATAGTCCAAATGAAAAGTGATAAAAGTCTGAATTAGGGTGGTGAACTGTTAAAAGGGGGATAGATGCTAGAGATGTGGCAACAGAATTGACAAAACAGTAACTGATGGATATGTAATCATTTTCATTTTCATAACAATAATAATGGTTAACATATAGAGCTTAAAGATTTGCAAAGCTCATAGACATATTCACTTTCTGAATATAGCTACATTAACATACACATTCTATTAACTTCAGGAGTAAAAAGTAAAAGCGTGAAATTTTCCTTGAAAAGGGAAAGAAATGTAGCAATATCAGTACCATTTATTCCATTTTGTAGGGAAAGTTCTGAGGAAACAGCATGTACACTTTGTTATACAACTGTTTCTAACTCCTACTACCAGAATGAATAATAAAAGTCTAGACAGTGGAGCATTTGTTTTCATTAATATACAAGTTGAAGAACATAATAAATTAAAATATTCTACTTTTCAAATATATTTTGCTAAAAAATATAATTGCATTAGACTCATGTCATACAGCTGTCAGAAACTTTCAACTAGCCAGCCTATGCAAATCTTTACTTTGGTTGATTTGAGTAAAAGCAATCAATTGACTAATATGACTAAATTACAGAAAAATTATGAAGATATGATCATAAGAGGATACTGAAAATAAAAGAAGAAAACTGCAGAAGAAAACTTCCACTTTTATTTATTGGCTGTCTTCCTTTATCAAAGCCTCCCTGTATAAACACCACTACCTTGCATGTACAGACCAGAGCAAATACAGTCCTCTTAGAAACTAACAGCTCATCTTGAACATTTATGAAGCAATAGCTCTTTGGAGGGAATGAATTTTACAACTAGTAATTCTTGTACTTAGAATACCTAGATAATTGTACTATATTTATATAAACTATATCAATAACATAGCTACATGGTATTATTTATATAGTTTATATTAATATACTACAAAAATAATACTTCATTTCTCATACTGTATGAAATTAAAACCAAGAGAATGAACAGCCAAAATAAGAAAGCAGAACTGTGCTATAACTCTGATGGAGAAAAATAAAATAACTATTAATAGTTGTTTCAATTTTAGAATTCTATTCAACAAGCATCTATTAAATGCCCACTATTTGCCAGATACTGACTATTCTTGCCTTCAGTTAACTTATCTGTCACTTGAAGATATAATGTACACTGAGGCTAGAGAGGAAAAAGCTCTAGAAAATATTATGTATAGGAAAATATGATGTGACCAGAAATATAATTGAATCTAAGGTTTAGAAGTCTTTAGAAGATTTTATTAGTATTCTCAAATCTACTTAAGTTAACAGAATTAACATCAGCATTACTATAAGTAAAGTTGATTCCATTAATTATTAAAGGGCAATTAAGAAAAGTTTATTTTTCACTTAAATACTAAATAAAATGGGCATTAACATATACAAAAAAAGAGGAATTATACATGAAACCACAGATCTGTTATGTACAGCTCGCTTTTCTTTTTAATTATAAAATAAATTCAAGCTGTTGCTTTCAAAGCTATCTTGCTTGTCTATGACTCAAAGTACAATTTTAATCTACTTCATAAAATAAGAAATGAAAAAATAGTCTAACAAAATGTAAGGATTAAACAAAAGCAATCTTGACTTTTAGCAAAAAAAAAAAAAAAAAAAAACACAACATTGCTGTGTCTGTCCAAAAGAGAAAAGTCAAGCCTTTCTTTCTATTAATAAAAGTTGGATTTAGATAGCAAGGAAGGGGATCAAAGGCAAATTTCTCCATATTATACTAACCTTTTCAAGTGCTCTGGTACATAAAAATTTATAAACAGTAGCATCCTCTTCAAAAATAGTGAAATACTATTCACACTGAGGGCAGGAACTTTCATTTTTGTCTTTGTAGCTACAATGCTTTTAAATTGAATTAGAGATTGTACTATAAGACTTACTGTTCAAAATGGATAAGCTTTCTAGATTACTGAATTTGGATTAGACGATTCTGAGCTGATAAATAATAAAGATTATAGGAAAATTCATGCTGACTTCTATATAATCAATTTTACACTAGATTTTACACTTTGTTAAATGACACCAAGAACCTTGACTGCTACTTCATATTAATAACATCCCATGTCAAACAAAACTCCAACATTTAACTGAGCTCCAATATTTTTATAAAAGAAAGTCCCATATTTTGTGTGAGATAAACTGAATTAAAAACAAAAGTGCAAAAAGGTAAAATCTCATTAGAAATTATTTGAAATCACTTAGTATTAACAAGACTTATTTACAAAAACTGTAATCATTCTACTTTCTGAATATAACTATGTTCAATATTTAATCAGGCCACAAAATTCAAATTGCGTAGCACAATCAATTATCTTTTAAATCAATACTTACCAAAATGTAATTCTCACAAAACTCCTGGTATTCAAGGTAGTCTAGTCTCTTACATCAATTAAATGAAAAGGTTAAATTTTCTATGTTTTGTATGAATGGTTTAATTGTGATGTTTCTCGCTGGTGTTTCATTATTTTAAAGAAAAACTTCACAAAGGATTTATTGTACTGAAGACTTCATGCCCAGACCCCAGCTAACAAAAAGGTTTAAATGGATGATCTCCAATGCATGAAAATTACTGCTTTCAATATACTCTGGTTTATGCCAACACACAAATGATTACAGCATGTGAGACTAACGATTGCACCTCTCTATATATTATCTAACAGAAAGAAGATGGCTCTGAAAGTTACTACCATCATCACCACAGTGCCAGGAGAAAAAAGCAAAAGTAGAAGCTTCACAGACATTCAGATTAGTAGTAATCTTAAAAGTTTTTTTTATTTTGCTTAAAAATAAATATATTTAAAATGAAAGTTTATGGAGCTTCTTTAAAGGTGGACTTTACCAGATACTAATTATGTAAATGACCTACTGACCTAATTCAATGGGCTCTTATAGGGAATGTTTTCTATTTAAGGTAAGGCATTTCCTTTATCCCAGTAAGAAAATTCTAAAAGTTGTTTTAAAAATTGTATGAAAGTTCATTCTTCTTATTCCTTCTTATTCCCTATAGTTAAAATGAGAGTCACTTGAAATGCAAAAGACCTAGAGAGAAATCAAAAAAGCGCAAAGACCAGCTTTCTTTTTTGTTTGTGAAGGGAACAGACTGCTCTCAACTAAACATACTATTATGAATCTTCTCACTGAGGGATTCTTATATATCCAAAAAACACTCATTTTTATTAACTGTTTCAATTTACTCCATATCTCATCTATATTCCAATATATGTGCATAATAGAGATGTACAGTATGTTTGGGATGCTATCAATAAAAGAATAAATTTTATATCATTTAAAAAAGCTATTTCATCTTCTTTTTTTTTTTTTTTTGCTTTTTGCTGGGGCAATTGGGGTTAAGTGACTTGCCCAGGGTCACACAGCTAGGAAGTGTCTGAGACCACATTTGAACTCAGGTCCTCCTGACTTCAGGGCTGGTGCTCTAACCATTGCGCCACCTAGCTGCCCCAGCTATTTCATCTTCTTGACAAATTTCTTCCCTTACTCAGTTTTAAAAATGTTCCAAATGTGAAAATTACATGCAAATATATTTTAGTCATCATTATAAGACTATCAATTTAACTACAATTGACATATAGTAATAGCACTTTAAGATTTCTAAACCATCTTGCATCTATTAACTCATTTGAGCCTGACTATTCTAATGTCCATCTTACAAATCAATTAGGCATATCAAAATTTGTCTCTAGTAAATATCTGATATAACTCTGACAGCATAAAGTCCAACTCAAATAATTTTTATTTTTCTATTATGACAAGAGATGTGGCATCATATAAACCAAACTTAAAAAAAAAAACTTGCCTAACAAAGTTTAAGCTATACTTTCAATTTCATAATGTAGTAAAAACAAAAAAAAGTACTGGACAAAAAGTCAAGAAAGCTAGGTTCTAGTCTCAGCTCCACCAATGATTAGTTGTGGAACCTTGATCAAGCTCACATTAATTCTCTTGGGGTTGTTTCCTCATTGTAAAATGAGAGGAGTTGAACTAAGTGATTGCTAAGCTCAATCATTTTATGAATATGGGAAATTTCATTTCTATCAAATTACAGGACCATATCTGCTGACATCCAAACAGTCCCATTTTAGTAAAGTTATCTGACATATCTACATGGGACAGATAATCTCTTGCCATATGGTAAAAAAGAAAAAATGCATTTTACTAAGCATCTATTATTTCCAAATGCAAGATAAGCATCTATAATCTCCAAATAATTCAAGGGGTAAAGAGGGAAGGTTGAAAAGTTGTTCTGCTGTTGGACAATTCTTTATGGTGTAAGACATGGGGTTAAAGAAAATTGGCTCTAATCATTGTTCAATATATGTAGATGTCTAAAAAAATCCAAATATTTATAAATATATATGTATATATTTTACACATACATACACACATATGTAGAAATATACTATATAATTTGCTATAATAACTCTACTATGTTTTATGATTCTTTGTGGTCAGTGTATAACAGACTACTAAGATTTACAGGAATGTACTACACTTGGAAATGGAAGATGTTGGCAACATTAAAAGAGGGGCAACATAATCTCTAAAGAGCAGAGGAAAAGATTAAAATCTACATGTTAATAGTTTTGCTACTAGCTTTGCTTCATATCTTGGATATATAAAGCTTATTTCAAAATTTCAAAATAAATTCTAGGGAACATTCAGCCTGATTAGATCCTTTGTAGCTCTGTGAATATATTTATTCGAGTCACTTGCACTCAAAGCTTCTAGATCCTTTCTTTTATAAACTTAGATATTTTATTACTTGCATTTAAAAACATTATTCTGAGAACAGGGCCAAAAGGTACATCAAACTGCCAAATGGATCCATGACACACAAGTTAAGAAAACTTAGAAGTAATTTTCAAATCACTTACTGCCTTTGGCATATTTGTAAGGAATATTTATTAAGGGCATACTTGTTGAAGGACCCTAAACTAAGTCCTCAGAGATTTAAATATGACATAATCTGTGTCTTCAAGAAGTTTACAACTGTATTCCTCTGAATCTCACCATTATGCCCAAGAAACCTTAGGCCTCCTACACAATCCTCTCAGCCCTGGAATTTACATCTGTAAAGAGGCAGTATTCCCTTCCCTCCTCCTGGAAAGGACAGAGAAAGAATGAACCCCCAAAGGAAGGCATCAAGTCAGCCATCTCTTCATTTTCCATGTGGCTTTAACATTCCTTTGGGCTTTACCATCACAACCCCAACACAAGGTATGCTCATAGTATTTTCACCTTTTTTGTTTATTTTCTTTCTCATGTTTTTTTTTTCCTTTTGTTCTAATTTTCTTGCACAACATGACAAATATGGAAATATGTTTAAAAGGATTGTACATATTTAACCTATATCAGATTGCTTACTGTCATGGAGAGGGGAAAGGTAAGTAACAGAGGGAGAAAAGTTGGGAACACAGTCATAAAAATGAATGTTACATGTATTTGGAAAAATAAAATATCAAAGATTGAGGGGGTGTGGAATTCTCTGTCTAGATCCTCAACAAATGACATCTGAATTAAACTATCTTCTTCCCCTGACAGCCTCATTATTTCAATTCAATTTTTTTAAGTGATAATCAGTTTCCTTATAACCTGTTCTATTTCATTTTATGCATTAAAAACATTATTCTGAGGAGTCTGTAGATGTCAACAGACAGCCAATGGGATACATGACACACAAAAAAAGGCAAAGAACCTGGATTTCATGGCCTCCTAGGTCTCTTTTCCACAAGAATGTGATTCAACTGCTCAAAACTCTAGTGGCTCCCTTTAGGATCAAATATGAATTCCTCTGGCCTTTAAACAACTTGGTCCCCAACTTACTTTTCTAGCCTTGCTAGAAAATATGTGAGATGTCTTCATATTGGCTGTCCCTCTTGCCTGGAATGAGTTCTCCCTTCACTTCCATATCTTAGAAATTCAAAACAAAAGCCATCTTCTCCATAATGCCTTTCCAGATTCCTCCAGCTGTTGGTGCCTTCTCCTGAAAATATTACCTTGTATATATTTCTATATACTTATATATACATAGTACCTCCCCTGACAGAATATAAGCTCCTTGAGAATAGACACTTTTAATCTTTGTATACCCAATGTCTAGCACAATGCAGTAGGTATTTAATAAATGTTAATTGTTTAATAGAAAGGAGAAGGAAATAAGATTGAAAAGATAAGATATTTAATTGCAATGTTGGATTCTGGGCACCAACTTTCCCCAGATATAAAACTGCCTATTCCTGGAGGAGGCAGAGACTTAAGGGGAAAAAAGGAGGTAGCCATTATAATAGGTTAAAACAGAAGGGAAGAAAGCTTAAATTAGGTCTCTAATAGGGTAGGGGGTGGGGAGAAAAGGATGTATATGAGAGAGAATGTATGTAGAAAGGACAAGATTTAGCAACTGATCAAACATATGGAGTGAGGGAGAGTAAAATGTAGTTATCTTCCAGCCCAAGTAGTCCTAGGAACCCTTTGTTTAACCAGTCAATAAGCATTTGAGCATTTAATGTGTGCCTGGCACCACTCTAAGTGATAGGTATACAAAAATACTATCCCTGCCCTCAGTAAGTTCACACTTTAATGGGTAAATCAATATGCAACAGAATATACAAGACAAAGGTTATTATTGTCCAGTGATGTCAGTCTTGTGCAACTCTTTCTGACCCCATTTTGGACTTTTATTGGGGGAGATGCTGGGGTTTTTTGCCATTTCGTTCTTCAACTCATTTTACAGATGAAGAACTGAAGCAAATAAAATTAAGTGACTTGCCCAGGATCACACAACTAAGTGTCTGAGATTGGATTCAATCCCATGAAGCTGGAGTGTTCCTGATTCTAAACCTAGTACTCTATCCACTACACTATCTAGCTGCCTAAACACATACAGAACAAAGAGACCAGGGAAGATTGCACCGTAGGTAAAGACATACTGCAAAAGGTAGAATTTGAGCTAAATAAATATTTGTCAAATGAATGTCTCTTGTCTTCTTAAAGTGTAATCTGAGTTTAGGAACCCTGAATTTGTTATATTTCAACTGCATTCCTTCTCATTCCAAATTCTAACAATGCTAAGACCACAGTAAGCAGTGAATAAGAAGTGTGGTTAGGTTAGAAGAAGTTAGGTTAGGAGAGAGATAGAAGGGAAGAAAAAGATATGTGAACAAGACTGAGATCTGATTGAAGCTAAAGGGCATCTGGGCCATACTCTTCTTCACCTCACTTGTCCAATAAATTACCATATCTTGCCAATCTCCTTAGCTGATTGAGTCCACCAAAACTATTCAGGTATGACTCATTTCATTTAGAATGTGGTCAGGATACTTATTCTTACACTGTTACTACTTATTCAAAGGTTGTTGTAATGATAAAATGTACATCAAGCACTTTGTAAACTTCAAAGTGTTAGATAAAGTTACTTTTTACCTGATAGGTGAAGTATGACAAACACAAAAGTCCAAGACACTAGACACTTTTTTAAAAAAATCATTGAGGAAGCCTTAAGACAGGAAGCTGACCACTTTCATTCTGAACACAACCAATCAAGAAACATTTAACAAGTGCCTACTATATGCCAGGAACTAAAGATATAAAAATAAAAATAAGACAAGCCCTGTCCTTGAGGAGTTTACATTCTATTACATTCAAAGTACTGAATGATACAAATATGAACTGCTTTTCCTGAAAAGACCAAAATACAAAAATCAAACCCACTAATTACACTTTACATGGGAGTATCAAGCTTTAACTCACTTCATCGGTCTTAATTTTCTCAGAAATTATTGAGGGCACTTATTACTACATCGAATTTTACAGATGAGCAAACTGAGGCTCAGAGATAACATTTAAAACACAGAGAAAGCTGCTCCTCAAACCAAGAATTGAGCATAGTACTGCTTATTCCTGTTCCAGTGTTATTTCTACAATGTGACACTTTGCTCTCTCCAGGTCATAATTACATTAATTGTGGGTATCCCCCAAGACTTTGTCTTGAACCTGCTTTTCTTTTTCCTCTATGCTTAGGATTCTTAACATGGCATCCAAGAAACTGTAGATTTCAAGGTATCTTTGAACTTAGAAGAAAACAAAATCTACATCTTTATTTTCACTGATCTCAACTGAAAGTTAGCCTTTCTTCAATTATGAACTAAAAAAAAATTCTGGGAAGAGATCCACAGGCTTTATCAGACTGTCAAGGGGACCCATGACACAAAAAAGTTAGGAACCTCTATTCTAAAATACTTTGCTAAGTGATTTCATCAGCTTTTATGGCTTCAATTATCACCTTTACACAGATCATTTCCATATCCTGGCCAGATCTCTCCTTTACAGTTGAGCCCCACTTCACCAATTCTAGAGTTCTTAACAGGAGAGTGTCCTTGTATCGATTTTTCTGATCACCTTGTGAGCACTTGCCCTGGGTGAGTTCTCCATAAATGCTAAATGAAAAATGAGAAATCCACAGGGTGTACCAGCAGGATAGTTCACCCACCTCTAAGAAGGTAGCATTCAATTTCTTCAAAAGTAAAGTACAATTGAAACTTAAGAGAGATGAAAGATTCTTGGCTCAGTAAAAAGGCAGATGAAATTCAGTTTTATGCCGATAGCAAAAATCCAAAGAATTTTTATGATGCACTGAAGGCTATTATTTATGGGCCAAAGACCTACTGTGCATCTCAACTACTCAGTACTGATAGTGTCACAGTGATTAGTGATAAGGACATGATCCTAGAGATGGGCTGAACACTTCCATAGTGTTCTCAACAAACCATCATGAATCAATGCTGAAGGTATTGACTGTTTACCTCAAGTTGAAATCAATCACTCTGTAGCTGAAGTTGCAACAGAAGAAGAGGTTTTGAATACCATTAGGCTCCTTTCATGTGGCAAAGCACATCTTATCCCTCTGACTCCATATCTTTCATATAACAGTCACCATTTTGGTGGAGTTGGATTGGCTGAATTACTAAAGTAGCTTTCCTCTTGCCTCCAGAATCAAATAAAAAATGCTGTTTGACATTCATTAACCTAGCCCTTGTCTACATTTCCAGCCTGCTTATTACCTTGTTCTAGGGGAGACACTGGCATAGGACTGACCAGTATTCTATGCTCGCATCAAAGGCACTATGCTCTACTGAGCAAAGCAGAATTTCAGCAGCTAAAAAAAAAAAAAAAAAACAACAAAAAATAAACCATGAAAGGCACAAATTTAGGGAATACTCCACTCCAAATGTTCATATGGAATGGACTTTTTGTGCCCAACCTGTGATAAAGCTTTCTGAGCTCCTTTAGTCCGATCAGCCAAAGTCTAAAACATTGTATCTTGACCCCAACATAAAGATGTCATTTTGGTCTACTTCAATCGGAAAGGACAACTACACCTATTCCCTTATACACACTCTTTGATTCACAGCCATTGAACTGCTGGATATTCCATGAAAAAGTCAATGCAACTCTTGGCTTCAGGCATTTTATCTGGATGTCCTTACTTAAACACTTTTCTTTCCTCCTATCCAATTAATGACAACCTTGGATTCCTTTAAGATTCAAATAAAACTGCACCTCCTAAAGAAAGCTTTCCCCAACCTCTCTTAATTCTAGTGACTTTCCTCTATTAACTATTTTCTATTTATCTTGCATATAATTTTCTATGTAGATATTTATTTGCACATTGTCTCCTTCATTAGATTGTAAGCTCTGAAGCCTGAATGTATCAGGAGAGAGGGAGAGGAAGCCTCACACCTTAAGTTTTATTCTTGAAATCAAGCCATCTTTCCTTTCCTTGCTCCCTTATCAGGCTGGGAATGTGCAGATCATTTCCCCACCCCACTGACTTTCTGGGTAGGAGAGTCCCCTGCCAAAAAAGAGCAAGATTCATGATTGGCCTCTACTGTTTTCTATTTTCCTCCAAGATTTCAAGATCCAAAGTCCTGTCACCTTTTTTTGGGTCACTAAGTGTTCTCACTCAGGCAGGCCTGCTTTTTTGTATGATCTCTTGAGAGAAGAGAAATATTTTGTCAGTGACTTTTCTTAAATGTAACCAATAGTCCTCAGAGCTCCTGGCCTCCTCACTATTGCTAAGGGAAGAACATTTCCTGGGTGAATAGTTTGTGGTTGTTGTTGTTTTAACCTTTTGATTCCTAACTGTACAGAACAACTCTTAGAGTGGGTAAGAGGTGGAGGGTTGCTTAGGGGGGTACTCTTTTCTATTTGTTTGAAACACACAGTCCCCCTCAGCATCTCTAAAATTCTTATGTGACCAAGGTATATTTTTGTCTAATTCACAAGATTCAACTGGAGTCTCTTTTTTGTCTGGGTGGGGACTGTCTTTTGCTTCTTTTAAGTCCAGTACCCGTTTTCACAGTGGACACAATAAACTGACTGGAACACAGGGCTTAATAAATGCTTTTTCACTAACTAAATGATCTTCCTGATAACTAGACCATGGCCAAATCATTTCCCTCCACTGAATCTGTTTCTTCATCCATAAAATAAAGGTGAGGAGGGGCAGGTGGGTGGTGCTGTGGTAGAGCATTTGCCCTGAAGTCAGGAAGACCAGAGTTCAAATATGACCTCAGACACTTAACACTTCCTAGCTGTGTGACCCTGGGCAAGTCACTTAACCCCAATTGCCTCAGCAAAAAAATAAATAAAGGAGAGGCAGCATGGTACAGTCGAAAGAACCTTAGATTTGTAATCAGAGGAACTGGTTTTGAATCTCACCTTGTCTCTTACTCCTTGGGGATCACAAACTTCAGCTTCAATGTCCTCATTTGTAAAATGAGGTGGTGAGGTATATTAAATTACTTGCTGTCAATCGGAGGGAGTGTGGAGGAGGGAACACAATTTGGAACACAAGGTTTTGCAAGGGTAAATGTTGAAAACTATCTTTGCATATATTTTGGAAATAAAAACCTATTATTAAAAAACAAATGAGATGGTTATTCCAAATGACCTTAGAGGTCCCTTTCAGCCCCATAACCCTACGCCTAGAATACTTCTAAAGCAATTTGCAGATTTAATTTCCATGATTCCTGGAATGCTTCAGGTAGCCCCTGCCTAATTTTGCACCCAGGTATGTCGAGGGAGGAGAGAAGGAAAGGCAAAGTCACTGGTAGTTTTGAAGCCTCCTGTGCTCAACTCCATACAGAGTCTTTCTCTGTATGGGAGGGAAGGCAAGGCAAGCCCTCGCAGGAGCACAGGGAGTAGGGGCTTCCAGAGAGCTGGTCTCCATAATAAAATGAGGCGGAGATTGGGAAGGCAGAGGCCTGGATGACAGGAGGGGGCCAACGGGCCGCCGTAATGGGGCGGTGGACTCTCTCCTAGGATGTTAAACGCGCTAACCCGGAGCAACAAGGCTCAGTAGGGTAGCCAGCTCGGCCAAAAGCGGGGTGGGCGCTGGCATGGTACCCCAACTACGCACGGAAGGCCCTGGAGAAGACTGAAGGGGATGTGGTGGTCGGGCGCGACCCCAGCCCCAGGCGGAGAGAGTCCGGGCGCGAGCGGGAGCTCCCCCGCCAGGGTCTAGGGCGGTAGAACGCCTCAGAAGCGCTATTTCCGGTGGAACGCAAAGGCAGGCACGGCCCGGGGCAGGAGCCGGCAGCAGCCCAGGATGGAGGGCGAGCGGGCGAAAGCTTCCTTACCTGGCCCTGGAGCTGCCACCACCGCCTCTGCCGCCGGAGCCGGCTCGGAGGAGGAGCAGGAACGAGGCCGAAGGGAGCTGCCGCTTCTCGCGCCGCTCACCGGAGCTTCCTGATTGGCGGAGAGGTGCCTCCCCCAGCAGCCTCTGCGCGGACTCTCCGCCAAATTAACTTTATTGGAAGAGAGCGTTCAGTGACAAGGAACATGCGGGTGCTAGTAGCAGGCTCCTAACCCGCTGCCCTTCACCAGAAGGCCTAGGGACAATTGGTTATAGAGGGAGTTTCTCTTGAGGTACGAGCTGGTCCAGACAGCCTCCCCAAGCCCTTGAGAATCTATTTTCTGGCCTTTATGCCTTTCGATACAACCAAAGATCCCGTTGGCGATTTTTGATTGCCATTCCCTGAGCTTGCAGACCACCCAGGTTCCTAGACCGATAGCCAAGTCTCCCCATTTTGCGTTATGTTAATGAGCAGTAATAATAACGATTACAATAACTAGTATTAATTATAATAATTACATAGTATTTTGTGATTTGCAAAGTGCTTTACGTATATTATCTTTTTGTATCCTTATGATAATTCTATTCAACAAACTTAATTAAGTGCCAAATTTTGTGCCAAGCTCTGGGCATACAAAAAGAAGCAAATGACTGTCCCTGCCCCTGTGGAGCTTACAATCAGATAAAGGAGATGACATGCAAATAATAGACACAACAAATTGCATACAAGATGAATAGGAAATAGGAAGGAAAAAGATAAATAGGAAGGAAGACATCGGAATTAAGTTAATCCAGATTCTGCAAAGAAGGCATCATTATTATCCCCATTTTATAGATGAGGAGACAGAAAGGCATTAAATGACTTGCTCAGAGGCATAAAGTAAATGAAGAAAATTTAAACTGTCTTCCTGACTAAGTTCAGCACTCTGTGCACTATACCACTCAGCTATCTGGCTCAAAACAACTTTGCACTGTGTAGTACTTTACATTTAGTCCTATGATGTTTCAAATTATTAGATTCATCTTAACATTCTGGACCATCAAGACTTATCTTTTTGGATCCTGACTATAATTAAATGTGTCTGAAATTGATATCCTCTGCAAATTTGATATTTATATTTATTATAGCAACTAGGTGGGGTGGTGGGTGGAGCACTGGGACTGGACTCATGATCTGTGTTTAAATTCACTTATAAGCTGAGTGATCCTGGGCAAATCATTGCATCAGTTTTTTCAACTGTAAAATGATAGCTATTTCCCAGGGTTGTTGTGAGGATTCATTGACAAATATTATTGTCAAACTCTTAGCACAATACCTGTCACATAGTAGGCTCTTAATATATTCTTATTTCCTTTCTTCCTTGTGCCTTTTTCCAAGTTTGAGTAATACAGACTGAGGAATCCTTTGCCTTTAGTAATCCATGAGAAACCTTTCTCCAGGTGAACATCAGCCTATTAATGACTACTTTTGGGTCTAATCATTCACTTGTTTCTAAATCCCTAATACAAGCTATCATCTAGCCCTTATTTTTCCTTCACAAGGAGAAGGTGGGAGACTTTGTTAAAAAATTTTGTGAAATTTAGATAAACTATGTCTATGGCATTTCCCTGAATTTAAAGGAACAGAGTAGATTCTGTGGCCAATAAAGCTCTTCTTCACTATGAGATGATCCTCATTTATATGGAAACCCCAGTTTGTCTAAAGTAAGCCCATACTTGTAATGAATGATTAAAAATTAAAGATTGGCTTTAGGGAAAAATATGGTGATAATAAAACGCTGGATTTGGGCTAACATCGCTTGTTTCTTGGTGTTTCACTTAGTTAAGAAAACAGTTAAACATCCTTAATATCCCAAGGCATTTTAACTATGTAACCTATGGGGCCCCTGCTGGGACTGCTTGATATTCCCTTTTTAGTAACAGACTAATTAGATTCAATCTTGAGGAACTTCTCTGTATTAAAAATTAATATGCTATCCTTCGACCTAACAATACCACTTCTAGGCATGAATCCCAAAAGAGACTGTAAAAAAAAGGACCTATATGTACAAAAATATTTATAGCAGCTCTCTTCTTAGAGCAAAAATTTGGAAATTGAGGGGATTCCCATCAATTGGGCATGGCTGAATAAATTGTGGAGTATTATTTATTGCTCTATGGGAAATGATGAGCATGATGCTCTCAGAAAAAATCTGGAAAGTCCTCCATGAACTCAAGCAAAGTGAAATGTACTATATACAAAGTAATAACAATGTTCTGGGATGATCAGCTGTAAATGACTTTGCTATTCTCAGCAGTACAATAGTCCATGACTATTCTGAAGGACTTATAATGAAAAATCCTATTCAAACCCAGAGAAGGAACTGAGTGTATCTGAATGCAGATTAAGCATACACTCTTTTTTTTTTTTAATTTTAGGGTGGGAAATCTATATTTTCTTTCACAACTTGACTTTTATAAAAAATGTTTTACCTAATTTCACATGTGGTTTTTTAATGGGGCCTGGGAATGGGGATAACTCAAAAGTTTAAAAAATAAATGTAAAATTTATTTTAAATGTAACTGGGGAGGGGCAGCTGGGTGGTGCAGTGGATAGAACACTAGCCTTGAAATCATAAAGATCTGAGTTCACATCTGACCTCAGACACTTAATAATTCCTAGCTGTATGACCCTGGGCAAGTCACTTAACCCTAATTGCCTCAAAAAAAAAGTGGAAAAAATGTAACTGGGGAAATATTAAATAAATAAAAACTAAAAAAAAAATTATATGCTTTATGTTTGTCTTACCAAGAGGCCTCTCTGTGAACATCTGAAATTGGCTCATTTCTAGCTCTCTACTTGGAATAGTCAGACTTTTCTTTCTCAGGCACTTATTTTCACCCTTCCCATCAGCAAAAAAACTTAATAAATATATGAATATGAATAATTTCCTATAAAGCATGCAGAAAAGAGAAACTAGATTCATCTCTGATCCTGGATAGCAAAAGAACAGATCTATTTTTCCTCTTTTCAAAAGATTAGTTTATATAACCACAGAAACAAAATTTACAACATCCAAAGGGAAAATTCTGGTATTATGAGCAGAGTAGGGAATCTCAGGGAATGCCACAATTGAGTTTCTTCTTGTGGTCTAGTTGGAGTCTTGGTGCTCTGTTCCTCATTTTCTCTGGCATTCCCGCTTCCAGTCTTAATCCTATCTTAGTCCTGGCCTGGAGTTTTGTACAACATAAACAGACTG
Source organism: Myrmecobius fasciatus (assembly GCA_023553655.1). Classification (NCBI taxonomy): domain Eukaryota; kingdom Metazoa; phylum Chordata; class Mammalia; order Dasyuromorphia; family Myrmecobiidae; genus Myrmecobius; species Myrmecobius fasciatus. Next base: position 365,214 of record JAJPUD010001668.1, on the reverse strand, counting down.
TTGCAGTACCCATGCTGTTTTTGGCTCAGCTGTTCTTGGCCAGCAGATTTAGTAACATACCTCCATGTCCAGTCAGGATTCTCTTTCAGACTTAAGTATAACTTTTCTTTCTGGCAAACCCTGTATCTTGAGCATTATGGGAAACATCCATGCATATCTACCTGTAGCCCCTACATATATTCAGAAACTATGCTAGTCTTCCTAGGATTAGCATAGGAAAGGCATTTGACTAATTCCATTTCTCTTCTTTTCCTATTCCCTTCTTCTCCCAAACTTGACTCTGAACCTAAGTAGATAACATGATAATGAGCTTTGGAAAATACAAAATACCATATAATTGTAAAATACAGCTATCTTTATTATTTGTAACCTATAGTCCAGAACCCACACCTTTGGGCTCCAAGAGATTACAATCAATCTTGGGAGTTTTTCAGTAATTTTTTGGCTCATGCTCCCACCCAGAGAAACTTCAGACCATCTGGATCTGATTTATTTCTACCTTACTTTTAGGAACATTTGATTCTCTTATGAGGACCCAACTAGCAAAGTATGGAACACAGAACAGTTTAATTGCCACAATGACAAATGCAAGAAGAATTCATATTCAAGCCCAGTTCAGAAAAGTTCTTATATGCTGGGTCCCATTTTCCACCTTCCCCAAAACTTCTGTACAATTACTCTGATATAGAGCCACCGTGAAGTTGAGTCCTACTCAAGTTGGGAAATAATTCTAGTAATAGTCACACACACATACATACACACACACACACACACACACACACACACACACCACCTAACACTATATGGTACTTAAGACTCACAAAACCAGTAAAGGGAAAGTTCTAGATTTACTTCTCCCCAGTGTAGCTCATTGCAATTTAGTTCTGGTCCCTACATAAGTTCTTGATTTTGACGTTCCCTGCTTAACTCTTGAACTCTTCAATATTCATTCTATTACTGTTGCCTCCAGCTTCACATGATAATGCTCAGTATCATTCCTATTTTTAATGCTATTAAGACTTCAAGATTCTGTTACCATTCTGCTTTTATCTGTACATCTACTTTTCCCCAATTTTTTTTTCCTTTTAGTTAGACCTACAATGTTTGCCAAGCTTACATATGAAAGGGCCCCTTAGGTGGCTATCAAGCCCTACTGATTTGTCCATTTCAGTTATTTGTCTCCAGCCCTCCCTCCTATCTGATAATTGAATTCTATTATCCTCTTCCTCACCTCAGTAATCATTGAATGATTTTTTTTTTTTGCAAATGTAAAACCATTTGCATTCCTTTCCATTTGCCTTTCCAGTTCCAAAAATTCCTCATCCCCACATCCTAAACTAGGATCAAGCCATGAAAATGATACTGAAGCTCAGAGAAGGCACTTGAAACCTTCGGAGAAGAGTTGAAAGGTCCAGTCTAATGGCCCTTAGTAGCAATCTGTTGCCATAGAAAAGTCCCATGTTCCTACCTCAGTTAAAATATATGCAGGTCCCTCAAAGATCTAGGTACAAATGTACAGGTTTAGATAGAGATTATACTCGCTGATATACCTTGTAAAATATTCATGAAATTTCATATAGCAGTCACTATAAATTACAACAAGTTTGTATTTGTTATCTAACTGCATTTTATTTTAATTTTCCAATAATCAGTCAAGAAGGAGCTAAGAAAAGAATGAGAAGATAGTAAGAGCACTCCCCAGAAAAATGTACCCTTATAAAAATTGGACTATAAGGTCCATTAATTGAGAGCCCTGGTTAAGTTGGGTTTTTTGGTTTGTTTGTTTGTTTTTGTTTTTTTTTTTTTTTTTAATTCTCTGTTACCTAGCTCAATGCCCTGCACATTCTTATTTATTTCAGTACTTAAAAGATCTAGTACAACAAAATTAACTTTAATTTTCTACTTTCCTTTTGTGTCCTTGAACACAAAAATTAGCATCTCTTCCCTTAATGAATGTGCATTTTATAATTTTATAATATATATTATGGCATAATATATATTATAAATATATATCCCTATATAAGGGATAGAATGTAATATAACATCCAAATAGATAAAGAAATAAAAGAGGATTTGATGAAAATGCCAATAAGGGTTTAATGAGTACCTACTAAGTGCAAGCCAATGTGCTAAGCTTTGCCAATGAGGTAGTAGTACCTGAGCTGAATTTGAAGGAAGATAAAGATTATAAGAGGTTAAGATGAAGAGGCAGCACAATTCAGTCAAGAGAGAGAGCATTATCTCCTTATTTTATTAATGTGGGTACTTCTACTGATGTTGATCACAGCCCTCTATAACTTGGTAAATGTTGTTCATTAATTGCTGTGGCAATAATAATTGACAACTAATGGCCAAGTTTATGGTGATTAACTTCTTAATTTTAGGTAAGGTGAGGTGAAATGGAGTGCCCCCTTCAACTTCCCTTACCTGTTTCAAACAGATATAATAATTACAATAGACCTAATCCTGATTGAGAAATCTAAGGAAAAAAATCACAGTAAATTATTTGTCCATCCCAGATCTTCATAGAAAGACAGGGGTATATGGACACTGAGATAGGGTCTGGCCAGGATCAGACCTAAAATGAACACTCTTTAATACCCAGGAACTGTGCCCAAGGGCATAGCAAAGTCACTAACCCTTATGGGAACATTATGGTTTTTTGAATGGTGTGGGAACAGGTGCTGACAGATCCAGAGAAAATGGAGAAAAGGTCCCATATCCTGGGATGGTACTCTGGAGTAAAAAGTGGGAGGAAAAAAGCCTTACCCTATATAGTAAGTTAGGAGGAAGTTCAGAAGCAAACATCAGTGATATGGCTCTGATCCCAGGAATGGAATAATGTCTAATCTGCAGCCTTCAGAGAAATAACCAGGACAGGAATCCCAGTCCAAAGGGACACATACAGTTCTGGCACTCTGAACCAACAGAACTTCCCAACTGGCTAATGAGGGCCAAGCCCAAGAACATTCTACTATATCTCAGACCCAATCCAAGTGAAAATAACTTGCAAAGTTCAGATCAGAAGGGTAGTAATCATACTTTACCCTTAATCACACCACTTTGAGAGCCCTGAAAATGTATACGTGCCTGAAATTTTGGAATAATACAACACTTAATAATACAACCCCCAAGAAAGCAGCAACAAGACTAGTCTAGATTTTCTCTTCAGAAAGGGAGAGAAGTATCCAGGCACAGAACCCTGACCTTACATGAAGTTGGAAGTCAGAAAGTAGACTGAAAGAATTATCAAACAAAACCCAAAATTTAGACAATTAGAAAACAAAAATGAATCCTACCATAAAAAGCTATTGTGGTGAAAGGAAGTTCAAATGCCAATTCAGAAGAGAATGATTCCAAGCATTTACAAACAAGTCTCAAAGAAAACAAGTTTAGGCACAACAAACACAACAAAAACAACAAACAAAATTAGAATTCCTGGAAGAGCTGAAGCAGGAGTTTAAAAAAAAAGAGTTTTATGCATGCATACACATATGTAGTATGCACATATATTCACACACATGTACTGTACAGAAAAAGAGATGGCGAGAGAGAGAGAGAGAGAGAGAGAGAGAGAGAGAGAGAGAGAGAGAGAGGAATGAAATATATAGAGGAAAAAAATGAAAGCTATGGAAGAAAGAGGAAAGGAAATTAAGAGTTTGGCATAAGAAGTACAAAATCTTGTCCATGCAACAAAGCTCAGGACAATTAGAGTGGATCGAATAGAAGCCAACGATTTCATGAGACATCAAGTATTAAAACAAAGCCAAACGAATGAAAAAAATATATAAGAAGATGTAAGGTATCTCATAGCAAAACAACTGACCTGGCAAATAGATTGAGGAGAAAATAATTAAGAAATCACAGATTGAAGAGAAAATAAGAATCACTGATCAACCAGAATGCTGTGGCAAAAAAAAAGAAAGGGTGCCTAGATATAATTTTTTTTTTGGTTGAGGCAATTGGGATTAAGTAACTTGCCCAGGGTCACAGAGCTAGGAAGTGTTAAGTGTCTGAGGCTAGATCTGAGCTCAGATCCCCCTGACTTCAGGGCTGGTGCTCTAACCACTTCGCCACCTAGCTGCCACCTAGCTTCTTAAAAGTAGGGGAATACACCACTACTATGAGGAAGGGAAAGAAAGGTTAGGGGAAATTATCTCACATATCAATAAAAATAAATAAAAATGTTTTTTAAAATAGAAAAATTTAGCTGAGCTGCTATCCAAAATCTTTCTATGTTGTTAGAGATTGCCCAAGCTTTCAGATGACAAGGCCCTTGAGAACCAAGGGACTTCCTATAAAATCATGGAGGGAGGCTTTAATGAATGCTTTGCTCATAGTAAATGATTACTAAGAGTTAAGCTGAGCAAGGAAGAGAAAACTATTTTATGTCATTATTCAACTTTTCATGTTGACTGAATGCCAACATTATGTGATAAAAGATCATATCATTTAACGTTATGTTTGTGTTGTAGTTTTACTGCCTGCTAACTCCAGGATGATGGATTAGTTTCTTTATTTCTTTAGGCCTCATTTTCTTCATATTTGCAAAATGGCACTAATAATATTTTTAATACTTATATCAGAAGGTTGTTGTAAAGATCAAATGACATGGGATGAAAAGTTGTATCCTCTACAGTTTCTAGAATACTCTGAAGTATTCAATTCAGGAGATATTATTTTTGTTTTCATTCCTATATTTTTATTTCATAGAATCTCCCTTTCTGCATGTATTTCTTTCCATTCTCATATCCAGAAATCTATACCTTTCATCACAAAATAGTAAAAGAAAGAAAAAAATAGCCATTTAGCAAACACATGAACCAGACCTAACAATGATGTCATCCTCATAATTCATCTCTGTCTTAAAAGAAAAGAGTAAAATGCATCTTGTCCTTGGGGATAAGCTTGGTCATTATAATTATTTAGAATTTCAATAGACTTTTTTATTATTACTGTTCTTTAAATTCATATTCTTTTATCATTGTGTATATTGTTTTTCTGCTTCAGCTTGCTTCACTATGCATCATCTTATATGTCATCTCATGCTTCTCTCAACAGATATTTATTAAGTTGTTATTATATATAGATACTATGCCCACCCTTCAAGGTACAAAGATGAAAAACAGCACAGTTCCTACATTCAGTGAATTTCCTATCTATTGAAGGAAGGTCATATGATTCAGAAATGTATCCGCTATGTTACAGAATATGGTTAAGAGCAGGGAAAAGATCCATAAAAAGTATACTAAGAAAAGATTAGGGAGAGGACACTTTCAGCTGAATATACCAGAGAAACGCTTTATGGAGGACATACAGAGTCTTAAAGTAAGAAAAGGATTTTTAATAGGCAAAAATGAAGTGGGAGGTATTCCTGGCCTTGTGAAATGGGAACCAGGGTATGGGAATATGGCCTATGACTCCACAGTTATATAATTTACTTTGAATGAATGTAAATAACAAAGGAAGTTCCAACTATCCCATGGGAAAACTTGCATGTGATCCTGGGCCATCCCTGGTACTTTGTCTTCTTTGTTCTCTTTCTGTATAATATATGAAGGACAGGGGCAGAGATCTACTATTGAGTCTTCCTGGCACCATGTATGGGTCTTGTGAGTAAACTAAACTCTCCCAATTGATCCTAATAAAGTTACATATATATATATATATATGTATATATATATTTATATATCCACACGCATATACACATATTCATATATATCCATGCATACACTCTCGCCTTTCTCTTCTGTTTCATTTTCTGTCCAGAAAAGCAATTCCAGTCCCTTTTCAATATCTGTGCTTTTGCATAAATGGTCCCCCATATTTCCTCCTTATTTCTGCCCTCTCGTGGAATCCCTCAAGCACTACCTCCTCTGGGAGGAACTTCTTGACAACCTTCTCTTTCTGAATGTTCCCCTCCTCTCCAATTATTGGAACTTTGGATGATCACACTTATTTATGTACATATTGCATTCTTCCAGGAGAAGCAAGCTCCTTGAGGGTAGATACTGTCTTTGCACTCCCTGGCTTCTAACATAATGCTCTGCACACTTAGGCACCTGATAATCATTTGTTGAGTTGAATTGAAATGCCTCAGTGCCGATAAATGACATAGCAGATTTGAAAGCTCAAGTAGATTGATTAATCTGAATGGCATGGCTCTTGCCATGCTCTAGTTTTTTAATTTTTTTGTTAAGGCAATTGAGGTAGAGTGACTTGTCCAAGGTCACACAGTCAATACATATTCAGAATCTGAAGCCAGATTTGAACACGGGTCCTCCTGACTCCTAGCCTAGCCCTCTCTCCATTGTGCCATCTAGATGCCCCAGCTTTTGCTATTCTGAATGATCATTTTAAACTTAGGCCCTTGAGGTGGAAATGTTCCCAGCACTGTGCATTGCCATTACTAATATTGATTTGGGTGCCTGAAGCAATGAAGAACACCACTTCTCTATGAAACAGCTGAGAAACGCTACTTCTCTGAATGCTGTCATCATATCACTTGCACTTCGTGAAAGTCCTTGTGAGCAGGAACTGATAATTGCTGACTGTATTAAGCTGCTTCCATGCCGGGTGTGCGGTTTCCAGGAAATGTGTGGAAAGCAATTCTTAACAATCCTTCCTGGGCTGTAGCTGAAGGGACTGGCAATATTCTTTAAAAGGCATTCAGAGCGCATCACAGCCATGGAGTGCTCTCCATCTCCTCCTTCCCTCCCTCCCCCAGTCCTGTGTGGTCGTTTCTTGCCTTGCCATCTGGACGTGATCGTCCCATTGGTGACATGGAGCTGCGTCATTGTCTGGTGTCTGACGTTCATAATACTTCCATCTGATGATGGTAAGTAACTTTCAAGGACACTGGAGATACAGCAACCTGGCTTACAAGTGTCTGTTTTAGGTGATGTACTGAAGCTTACAGGGAGGGATCATAGGACATCAGAACTGGAAGAGACCACTGAGATGAAATCCACCTTCCACATTTAGAGAGGAAGAAACCGAGGGCTTTCGGCAGGGCCCAGTTCATAATTCTTTTTCGTTGATGTTGCAAATGAAAGGAACACTAATGCATCAGCTGCCCTTGAAAAAGAGAGGCTTTCTGAAATCTCTGATTAAGAAGAAACTTCTTTTGACAACTCTTCTATTCTGCCTAATGCAACCTACATTCTGGTTTAATCATATTCTATTTTCAATAGATTCTTAAAATGACTCGAAATAATGCAAAGTATAAAATGCAAAACAGAAACAAAGTCCATTCCAGCTATAACTATGCAAAAAGAATATTTTACAGGAGATAAATAGACAAATGGAAAAACTCAAAGGGGACTCAGAGAAGTAGCTGACAATTTGCTAGAGGCTTTTCTATCCAAAATTGATAATGCACTTGTTGGAAAGTAGTGAAACACTTATTTAAAGGAGAATTAGTCAATCACCTGGGCTAATGTTGGAAATAACATCTCTTTAAATCTCTTGCTCCTGACACATAGTAGGCACTAAATAAATGCTGATTAATTGGCTTAATCGAATACTCTGAATGATAGATTTTTGTGCTTTTGATAAAGTAGTACCTTTTAAAGTTGGTGGATAATGGAAATATCTGGAGAAGGAAATGGCAAATTACTCTTGTATCATTGCCAAGAAAATCCCAAAAGGGTTATAAAGAGTTGGGAATCAGGGGCAGCTAGGTGACACAGTGGATAGAGTACCATCCCTGAAGTCAGGAGGATCTGAGTTCGAATCTGATCTCAGACACTTCCTAGCTGTGTGACTCTGGGCAAGTCACTTAACTCCAATTGCCTCAGGAAAAAAAAAAAAGTTGAGAATCACTGAATAATAAAAGTAATTATCCAAAATAGAATAGAAAAGATAAGGAATATTATTTTAGAAAGAAATGTAACCTACACTTGATATACAATAGGGAAATCAAAAAAAGCACAATTCTTAACAGACTTTAACCCTTCATAAAATGAAAACTGTACAAGATAGCAAAGCATTTGGAAATTACCAAAAATCAGTCTTCTAGATAATTCTTCAGGTAAATGTAACCTAGACATCCAAATAAATTGTTGTTTGGGGGACTTTTGATAATTTTCTTCTTGCTGACAATGATCCTGTGGTCTTTTTACAGCAGCACAGTTAATAGGCTCATCAGCTGCAGAAGTTAAATTACCAGTTTAACGATTTATATCCACTTGTCTAGATTGTGCCTTCAGTTTCAACTGAATCCAAAACTGATTAGTATATTTCTTTTGCTAATTTCTCGGGGACAAGGGCTCACAGATGATTTGCAGTGATCCGGAAATGGCAATTACTTTAATCCTACTAATTTGGAATTTGTGATAATATGGACACAATATACCTGGTTTTTATTGAGTAAAAAGATCTGTAAATATTTAATTAAACAGTTATTTCTAACAAGTTGAAGACCTCTGGTTTATAATAGCTTTGTCATATAATATATGCCTATTATGAATTACAATTTTTTCATTTAAAATTCTCTTTTTTTGTCAACTAAAAATTGCCTCCTGGGAGTCTGAGGACATGTGTGACTGTGGATAAATCATTTAAGTTCTATGGGTCTCAGTATTTATTTGTAAAATGAGTAAATTGACCTTGTTGATCTCTAAAAGATCTCTTTTAGCTCTAAATCCTATAAACCCACTATTCCAAATTTGGGTTCAATCTCTGCTCTGCCATCACCTAATTGTGTTGCTACCTTTCTCTCTAGTCTCACTTTCCTTCTTTGTAATAGTGGTAGTGAAGAAGGTAAAAGAGGTTCCCTCCAGCCCTAAATACTAAGATTCTATTTTTCAGATTATGTGATATAAAATATCTGAAAAGAAAGAAATCTTGTATTTCATTGTTAAAATAGTCTACAATTTAAAATTCTTACTAGAGAGAATTAAGCTTAATTTCTTTTTGTTAAATTTTATTTTTTAAAGCTTTTTATTTGCAAAACATGCATAGGTAATTTTTCAACATTGACCCTTGCAAAGGATTATGTTAATTATATTAAAATATTTAACATCTAATATGTGTATACATATTTATACAGTTATCTTGCTGTACAGGAAAGGAAAAAAAAACCTGAGAAGGAAAACATAATGCAAGCAAACATTAACAGAGAGTGTAACAATGCTATGTTGTGGTCTAGACTCAGATCCCACAGGCCTCTCCCTGGGTGTATATGGCTTTGTTCATCAGTGAACAGCTGGAACTGGTTTGAAACATCTCATTGTTGGAGAGAACCCTGTCCATCAAAATTGATCATCATATAGTCTTGTTGCTGTGTATAATGTTCTCTTGGTTCTGCTGATTTCACTCAGCATCAGTTCATGCAAGTCTCTCCAGGCCTCTCTGAAATCATCTTGTTGCTCGTTTCTTACAGAACAATAATATTCCATGATATTCATATACCATAATTTATCCAGCCATTCTCCAATTGATGGGTATCCATTCAGTTTCCAGTTTCTAGCCACTACAAAAAGGGCTGCCACAAACATTTTTGCACCTGTGGGTCCCTTTCCCTCCTTTAAGATGTCTTTGGGATATAAGCCCAATAGAAACACTGCTGGATCAAAGGGTATGCACAGTTTGATAACTTTTTGAGCTATGCTCTCCAGAGCAAATTACTCTCCAGAATGGTTGGATCCGTTCACAGTTCCACCAACAATGTATCAGTGTCCCAGTTTTCCCATATCCCCCAACATTCGTCATTATCTTTTCCTGTCATCTTATCCAATCTGACAGGTGTGTAGTCGCATCTCAGAATTGTCTTAATTTGCATTTCTCTCATCAATAGTGATTTGGAGCATCTTTTCATATGACTAGAAATAGTTTTAATTTCATCATCTGAAAATTGTCTGTTCATATCTTTTGACCATTTATTGATTGGAGAGTGGCTTGAATTCTTATAAATATGAGACAATTCTCTATATATTTTAGAAAGGAGGCCTTTATCAGAATCCTTAAATGTAAAGATGATCTCTCAATTTATTGCTATCCTCCTAATCTTGTCTGCATTAGGTTTGTTTGTACAAAAACTTTTTAACTTAATATAATCAAAATTATCTATCTGGTGTTCAATTAAGAATTCCAGTTTTTCTTTGAATGCAAATTCAGAGGTAAACTATCCTATGTTCCTCTAATTTGGAATTAAGCTCAATTTCTCCCAAACTGCTGTCAATTAGCAAGATTTTATTATCATGAGTAACTAATTTATTCAAAGAGAAATGCTAATATCAACAAAATTCCAGGTTATAATAATAAAAATTACAACAAGAAAAATAAATAGAAAGACAGGTAGGTGGCCTGTTGGATAAGATACTGAGCCTGAAGTCAGGAAAACCTGAATTTAAATTCTGCCTCAGATATTTCCTACATTTGTGACCATGAGCAAATCATTCAATCTCTGTTTGCCTTAGTTTCTTCAACTGTTAAATGAGAATAATAATAGCACCTTTCACAAGTTTTTTTGTGAGGATAAAATGCTACAGTGCCTAATTTATGAAGCAGACAACTATATAAATACTATTTTTGGTATTATCATTTATCAAACTCTTTAAGATTTGAAAAGCTCTTTACAAATATTATCTCATATCCTCATAGCAACATTGGTCTGTAGGTGCTATGACTATCTTCATTTTATAATTAAGGAAATTAAGGAATTAAGGAAACTAATATTTATAATAACCCATACTTACACAACACCTTGCAGTTAACAAAGAATTTTTACTGAACACCTCTAATTTTATTTGATCTCTATCACACAATAACTGCAGGTATTAATGTCTCTTCCTTGCAGATGAGGAAACAGGGACACAAAAGGGACAAATGAGTTGCCCCAAATCATGCTCATTGCTTGCAAATGACAGAGCCAGGACTTAGGTTTTCCATCTCCTAGTAAGGTTCTTTCCTCTATATCATGTGATCTGTAAGCTCTACAAGCCCTCTGCTTGAAACCTGTTAATGGCCATAATAATGAGCTGTCCCATGTTCCACTCTGGTATAAAAATGCCAGTGGAGTTTTGTGCCAACTCTTTGAGGTAATATTAGGACTGAATCCTACATCTTAATTAGTCACCATCCTAGGCAGCTAACTTTCTAATGACATTTGGAAGGATTTTTTTGAAACATCTGTTTGTTTAGTTGATTTGTTATTAAACATACTGTCTATTGAGAGGGGGAGAAAGCTTTCTATTCATCACTTCATTGCTGTTGTTTCAAAACAGCTCTGCAGACTTCTATCAACTTTGTTTATGTCAAATTGTACAAATTGCTGCTGGTGAAGAATTAGCCAAAAGAAAAACTCCAACTTGATTGGCAATGCTCTGGGGCTTATCTACATTCTTTCTCAGTATTCCAGATGTTGAGAGAAGTTGGCCTTAACCCCAAGAAGATTTACTGAAAAAAATATAAAAAGATATTGTCATCTGTAGTTTGGGTATTTGCTGAAAATTTGCCCCTGAAAGACCAAAGTTAGTTGTTTTACCCGAATACCCACCATTTTTAATTGTTAAATTTCCAAAGAAATCATCCATTTTGAAGCCCCATATGTTTGAAGTGATTATTAAATGTATATATAGGGGCAGCTAGGTGGCACAGTGGATAGAGCACCAGCCCTGAAGTCAGGAAGACCTGAGTTCAAATCTGGTCTCAGACAATTAACATTCCCTAGCTGTGTGGTCCTAGGCAAGTCACTTAACCTCAATTGCCTCAGCAAAAAGCAAAAAAAAAGTATATATAACTACATGTTCAGGAAAATCATTAATGGCAGGAAACTGTCTTTAGTTGTGAACACAGAAGTGAACTTCACTAACTGCTCTTATAAATATGTGGGCTTCATCAATTGGGGAACGGCTCAATAAACTGTGGTGTGTGTTTATGATGTAATTATTGTTCTATGGTAAATATGAGCAGGATGCTTTCAGAAAAAAAAACCCTGTAAAGTCCTCAATGAACAAAGTGAAATGTACTGTATACAAAGTAATATTAATTTTCTGGGATGACTAGCTATAAATGTGCAGTTATTCATGACTACTCTGAAGAACTTATGATGAAAAATCCTACCCATACCCAGAGAAGGAATTGATTATGTCTGAATACAAACATATCTCTCTCTTTCTCTTTTTAACTTAATTTTTATTGAAGGTTTTTATTTTGTTTAGGGTAGGGCATCAATTCTTTCTTTCGCAACTTGACTTTTATAGAAATGTTTTGCATAACTTCACATGTGGTTTCTTAATTGTGGGTGTAGATAAGGGAGAGAACCTAGAATTCAAAAATCTTAAAAACAAATTTAAAAAATTGTTTTGAAGGTAACTGGGGAAAAATAAATACAATAAAAATGAAATAAAACAAAATAAATATATATGTGGGCTCACCTTTCTGTGGCACTTCACATAACAACCTTATGATGAAGGTAGTATAATTATTATTACCCTCATTTTTTCAATGAGAAAACTGAGATTCTGAGGTGTTAAATGGTTCACCAATGGTTGTAAAAATAGTAAGTTTGTCTCTGAGGAAAGGTAGATTCACTAAACAGTGAAGGAGAATTATCTTGAGTATTTTTGATGTCTTTGAGTCTTCTGTGATTTTTATGTTATTTCTATAAGGTGAAATAAAGATTTTACCATATTTGAGATATATTATTAGCTTAACTTTCCACATTGGAGCTTAGGACTCTTTTTGTCTATGTTTATAAAAACCTAAATTTGAGTTTAAATCTGATGGTTCTGGGGAAAAGCCTCAGTGGAGGAGCTAGACAAAAAAAGTCCCCACAATTAAACCTGTTCTATGTAAACTCAGAATTTGGGATTCTGAACCAGAGATTGAACTTCATTGATCTTTCTACAACATTTCTATAAATATTCCAAATACTTTTCTGTCCCAAATGTTAATCATTCTACATACTAATAAGGTATGCTGACATCAGAACTAATTGCAGCTAATTTTTTTTTTATCAACCAAGAATGACTTTTTAACTATGCTCAAATTCTTCCACCTCTCAAACGTCTCTCTGCTAGAATAACACATATTCTGCAACTTTAAAAATCTTAAAGAAATGCATAAAGCACTGAGAAGTTAAATGACTTAAGAAAGATCAGTCAGTGTGTGTGTGTTTTGAAAGGAAGGTTTCAACTTGCCATCTTAATAAATATTTATTATTTTAAAATTAATCAATTAACTGACATGAAGTCAGAAGACCTGGCTTAAGCCATCTGACCTTTGACATATGACCACTCTCATTTTCACTTTCCTCTTTTTTAAAATATAGATAACAATCCTTGAACTATCTACTTTGTAGGATTATTTTGAACAAAATTCATTTCAAATCTTACATTTCTGTAGGACTGTGAGTTGTCAGTGTTGTTTTTGTTATCTGATTATTAGTATTAATATTAAGAAAATTTCATCTTGTTCAATGAAGTTCAAATAGAAATGGTCTTGGAATAAATTGTTCTTTGATTTTTTTATATTTGATATTCTGTAAACTATTACAAAGAAGAATGACTTTTATGGTTGAATAAAAGTGCTAGAATGCAATCTCTTCTGTAGTCTCATTTAAAGCATTCTTGGTACAACTCCAGGAGCAGACAGATCAATGGAAGTGATATGGGCCTCATTCTATTTCCACATGATTTTGATTTCTTTCTTTAGGTCTCTATATTTTGAAAGTGTTTCATTCTGCCAGTTCGGAGACTATGAGTATTTGATAAGGCAACATCCCATAAAAATAGATCAATATTATGCTCGAATAATTATAAGCAACAGTTTGGTATATGATCATGCTTTGTCTCCAGTATAATTTATTATATTAGTTCTTATTGTTGTTTTGTTATTATTATTGCTATTATTATCATCATCACCATCATTATTACATGATTGAATTGAGGAAACCAAAAGAGGAATAAGGAAGTATCCTTATTCCCCTTTTTTTCTGATCAGCCCTACCCTAGATGGCACTTGTAATCCAATCCCAATTTTATTTGTTTCTTTCCCTCTCCTTACCCTTTAGCCAACAGCTGTCCAGACTGAGCTTCTCTGCGTCTGTAAGATCTGACATGAATAAGTAATAGACTCTGAGCAGTTTCCAAGGCTCCTACGTGGGCTGCCAAAGTCAGTTATGCCTGTCTGCCAGGAAAGAAATCACTCTGCTTCTCAATACTCATCTCTATACAGCTGGCAAACCCAGAATCTCTCTTGCTTCCTTTCCAAAGATGAGTTGGAAGGTCATGATGAAACAACTCTTAATGACCAGTCCACCAGCATGAATCTCCTCCAAATGGTTTCTTTTACTGATGCTATATGAAACCAAGTTTTCTTTTGACTTACCTGTAGGACTGGATATAGGGAAAACTACACAGTTGGTCAGGTTTACCTTTGATGTTCTTCAGTGCATTTTTCTGTTCTCCTCTTTCCCCTTCTACCTTCTGAACACCTTCTCTCTCTAGTAGTAACCAGGTCTCTTTTGCTCTCTTAGGTCAAAAGATTGTAGATCATAAGAACCTAGAACTGGAAGGGATTTTCAAAATCATCTTGTCTAAAGCAGAAGAGGGGAAGTGACAAGGCTAAGGTCACAAAAAGGCAAAGCAGGGATTTGAATCCAGGTCTTTTGACTGTAAAGTTTGTGGCCAGGTCACAAGTCACTTAATATTTCAGAGCTTTACTTTCTTTATCAACAAAACAGATATAATAATGCTTGTACTCTGTACTTCCCAAAGTTATTGTGATTTGTTTTGTTTATAAAGCACTATGTAAATATAAGTTCCTACACATACACACACATGAAATCATATTATTGTTATTGGCTTAATGTGTTTCCTTTTAAATGGCATGTATATGAGGATGCATTCAGAGAGTGGTATTTATCCTAAAGGAATATATCTCTAATGGAGGAATTTCAGTACCATGGTGCCTGAATTAGGGATTTGTTTGGAAACAGGGAGGTCTTTCTAGTGTCCCTCAAATCATTCTGAATAGGTGCCATCTGGATCTTTTCTGATGAATTTTCTGCAGCACATAAATGAAACTGACTACAAATCATCCTGAAATTGGATAAAATCCTCAGAATGCTAGGGACTTCAAGATGATGAGTTAATAAACCTGAACTGAAGATTGTGACAGGGATGGAGATGAGTTGAGGAAGCTATTAGAAAGAAATACCCATTTTGTTGTCAGCTTTTGCCTGATCTCTTTCTTCAAAGTACCTTCCTACCTCTTTCCTCTCCTCCTGAGTTTCCTTTCTCTTCTTTCTTTTGCTATCTAACTCTTTCTCTTTTCTTTCAGTTTTTCATCTTCCTCCTAAAAAACTGCAAAGTTATTCTCAATAACCTTCCCTATACCTCCATGCTCATTCAGATCTCAAAGCCTTTGATCCAGTTGTTTCCCCAACTGTAATATTCACTTCTTTACTCTCTACTTACCTCAATCCTACCTATTCTTCAACCATATCCCTTTCCTTAATCATCTCACTCTTTTCTTGATTCAGTCTGGCACTTATAGTCTACATTATAGGCACACAATTTAGTACTATAATGCCTTTACTAAAGAAGAGATCCTAATCTGTGTTTAATCCTTAGGTAAATAAAGAATTGTTATCATCCTACTCTTTTTCTTCTTCCTTCTCCCCTTCAATCTTTCATTATTCAATTCAATTTATTCTGTGCATTTATACATCTACCTTCCCATCTATAAATATGCAATAGGATCTGCTTTGTGCAAAGTACCACACTAGATAATGACATTACAAATTCAACAACAATGGACATTTATTGAGTGCCTATTATGAGCTTAACATTGTGATAGGCACTAGGGATACAAAGAAAAAGATAACATGACTTTTACTTTCAAGGAATTTATATATTTTTTATTTTTTAAGTTTTTATAGTTTTTTTTGTTTTCACGTATTTATTTCCCTTATTTTTCCTATATTTCCCAATAGATCCCACCTTCAATTTAGAAAGCCATTTCTTGTAACAAAAAATCAAAGAGAAAGAAAACTCTTCAAAAATATTACCAAAACAACAGCCAAGTCTGATGGATGTTTCATACCCATGGGCCAAGTTTGATCCTTGCAAAGAAGGGAAGAGAGATTATTGTCATATTCTTCTTTTGGGCTAGGATTGGTCACTATAATTTCATATCATTTAGTTTCCACTGCTTTTTTGAGCTTGTTCTTTCCATTTACCTTGTAGTCATCATGTATATTATTTTCTTCATTCTACTTAGTAGAAGTAGTATGAAGGTAGGAAGAACATAAATCTTCACTTTGAATGAGTTCATATATGAGTTCTTACCATGCATCTCTGTATTCCTAAAAATTTATATTTTGCTAGAGGAAAATTAAAAAAGCAAAGAAAAACTATTACCAGGAATGAGGGAGAGCATAAACAACAGAAGAGATCAATAAGGACCTTATGTAGGAGGTAGTATCTGAGCTGTCCTTTGAAGAAATTTAGGAACTATTTGATGTAGAGATGAGGAGGAAGAGCAATTCAGGCATGGGTCTGTGCAAAGATAAAAAATTACTATATTCATTGTCAAATGATATATAATCTACTGTGGCATTGTAGAATAATATAGACACAAATAAGCATGATACAAAGTAATATATGATTGGTACAAAGAAAGAGATCTTAGCAATGGACTTTAGGAAAATTTGATGGAAAGAACACTTTCAACTGAGAGCATCAGGAAAGGCTCAATGGAGAAGATAGCACTTGACTTGAAATTTGAGGGAAGACAAGAATTTTGAAAGGTAGAGAAAAGAATGGAACATTCCATTGTAACTGCACAAATGTGTAGAAGATGGAAAAAACAATTTTAAGGAGTAACCAAAAGTCCAGTTAGACTGGAATGAAATTAAATACATTAAAGGTAATAAAATGTAAGATCTCTCCCAACTAATAAATGGTAAAAGGAAACATATATTTCTGATGAAGAAACTCAAACTATCAATAGGCATACTTTACAAGTGCTTTAATTCATTAGTGATCAGAGAAATACAAATTAAGACAATTTAAGGTTCCACCACACAAAAGATTAGCAAAGTTGACAAAAAATAACAATGAAATATACAAGAGAGATTGTGAGCAAACAAGTATATTAATGTACTTAGGTAGAATTGTGAACTGGTCTAGCTATTCTGGGGAAAAAAACTACTCTCCAACCTCAATTACTAAAATGTGAATATGATGGAATATCTTTGTGCTATAAAAATTATGAAGGAGATTTTTAACAGAAACCTGAAAAGACTTCCATGAACTAATGCAAAGAGAAGTGAACAAAACCAAGAGAACAAGTTATGCAATAACAACAATATCATAAAGACAAGCACTTTTTAAAGACTTGGGAATTCTGTTCAGTGCAGTTACAAATCATGATTCTAGAGAACTCATGACAAAATATATTGCCCACAGAGAAGTAATGGACTTGGAGTGAAGATTAAAACATCTCTTTTTTAGACATGGATAATGCAAGGATTTGTTTTGCTTGATCATGAATGTTTATAATAGAGTTTGCTTTTTTCTTTCTCAATGTGGAGAGGAAAGATAGATTTTAATTTATTGAAAAAAATATTTAATTTTTTCAAAAAGAACCTAAGAATAAGATTTGTTTTATTTTTGTCTCTCTCCTGCTTAATGTGGTGTCTTGCAAAATAGCAAGTATTTTATAAGTGTCTATTATTAATAGAATTGAGCAAAATGACAAAAAGTTTGGGAGAGCATATGAATTCAGTGGAATTATTTCTAATAAGATAATTCATCCTGTAAGAGCCCAAATTTGGCTTGTGTCAGTTTCAGAACTATCTCAGGACTGGGATCCTAACAGGAGAGGGAGAAATAAGAAAAGGAATGAAGATGAGACAGAGAGATGTGAATGAAGTGAGGGAAGTAAGATCTTGGGAAAGGAAAGAGATATAGACAACTGACTAGCTCCCTGACTTCTACTCTAGGCAAGACAGACTTAAGGAGTACTTTTCTTACTTTGTCAGCATTCAATTTGTGGATAGCATCTCAGCCAATAATGGAAGGCCTGTCTCCTGCTACTTAAGAATCCATTGTGAAGAATAATTTTTTAAAGTTGCAAATTGTAGAATACTATATAAATATCTGTCCCATTTTAATCCTTTTATCCTCAGAACCTGAATTGGGACCTATTCAGAACCTGAATAGGGAATTCACTTGATACATAATACATTTGTTGAATTAACTCTTGCCTTTAGGTTTACAAGGTGATTTCCTTATTTTGAAGTAGGTAGTGTATTATCACCCTTATTTTATAGATTTTCACCCAGATTTTATGGAAAGACTTACTGAAGTCACTCAGCTAAGTTAGGGTCAGGAGCCAAAATTCAAAACTAAGTTCCCTGCTCCCAAATCCTACCTTTCCCAATTACACTACTATATCATGTTGTATTTTTGAATTATTGACTAAGAAGAGAAAAAATAGATTCACCACCATTTTGCATATCCTTCTCTCTTTTGTTCTTCTAGGCTGGAAGAAACTAGCTTCACATTTGTCTTTAAAAACACCACCACCAAAAAAGACATCTGACCACTAGATGCAAAAAATCTTTATACTCTTCCATCTCTATGCATCATTATAAAATCTTAACACATCTTCATTCCCTGAATTGATACATTTCTGGAAAATTATCAGCATGATTTGGGTTAGTACTTAGTGTTACTAGCAGGCAGTGTAAGTGAATGAATGTTTTCATGAAATGTCATTTTGTTTTTTAAAGAAGAAATTACTCAGAAATGGAGATGGACACAAAAAGAGTAACAGATGGTGAGAAGTGAATTTCACTTTCTTAATCTGTGTTGGTCAGACCACATCTTGATAACTGTGTTCATTCTGGGCACCACATTTTCAAAAATACATTGTCAAACTATAATTTGTCTAGAATAGAATGACTAGGTAGGAAAAGCATCTTAAAACAGATTAGTATGAGAATTAGCAGGAGGAAATGGAACATATTTAACAGTCTATGACATGGAATAGTGATTATACTTGTTCTGACTAGCCTCAGAGACCAGAACTAGAAGAAATTGGTGGAAATTACAGAAAGTTGATTTCAGTTCAAATACTGAACTAACAATTATAAGGTGTGTCCCAAAAGTCTTAGTGCTGCTTTAAGATTATTAAAGTTTTAGAATCTTTGGGCTATCCTATAGAAGATAGAACTTCCTGATAGACTTGTCCAATATTGGAACAAATTACTTCATGAAATAGTAAACTTCTTCTCACTAAAAGTTCCAGAAATGGTTGGATAATAGAATATATTCACTTTGTAATAGAATGTATTCACTTTATACTGTATAAAGCACTTTCTCACAGTCATGTGATCAATCAGTCAATAAGTATTTGTAGGTGCCTCCTCTGTGCCATACTTATGTTGTCTACATTCTTTGTATTCATTTCTCCACTTTCATAGACTTCTATAACACTTCCAGGGAAGTGCCAATAGGAATGCTCCTTAGATCATCTACACTATACACACCAATGGAATTCAAATGCTAGGTCTTTTGACTCTGTCTGGTTCTCTTTTCACTCATCACATAATCTTGGAGTGACATCTGACAGAAGGAGCTTGTAAAGAGGATACTTGCATTGAGAAGGTTAAAATAGATAGGACTCTAAGGTTCTTTCCAATGCCAAAATTCTGCAGTTATTTTTTTTAAAGACTAAGAACTTTTCTACCCCTAAATTTCTAATTCCATGTGATTCACTCTTTACTTTAGTCCAGATGTTCTTAATCTGGGATCTGTGAACTTTTTTTTGAAAAAAAAATTTTTGATAACTGCATGTCAACATAATTGGTTATCTTGTAATCTTGTGTACTTTATTTTATGCATTTAAAATATTCTGAGAAGGAAGCCATAGACTTAACCAGATTGTCAAAATAGTCTGTGACTCCAAAAAAAAAGTTAAGATCCCATGCTCTAGGCCTCCCAACAAAAAATTTGTTTTCCCTGGATATGTATTGTCTTATTCATTTAATACGCTCAGAGATCCTACATCAGTTTCCCAGACTAATGCTTCACAGACGCACTAATATTTGATATAGATAGTTCTGCATGGAAGTTGTTCTGAAGACCAAGAAATCTCTTGCTAGCAAAGAATCAATGAAAATCTTTCAGCCCTATCAGTATCTGCTTTTTAAGGGCTAAACTGCCTTTTGTTATAGACAAAAATCAAAAGGATCCAGTACCTGCTAACTGATCTGCTCTATGGATATTTGGAAATTGAAGACAATTAGAGTATATTAGAAAAGAAGAAACCTCCCTGGAATAATTAGTGACTCAAAGGAGAGAGAAGAATGGGTTTTCAGTTTTAGGGTTTTTTTTCCCATCTTGCATTTATATCCTCATTAACCTGGAGGTGTAAGATCTTGGATGAAAAAAGGATATGATTCCCAGAATGGGTTGATGTATTATCTTTTTTTTTCTAGCCCTAGAGCCAGCCAAAACTTAAATGTCTGTCCTCTCCCAGAAAGTGGTTTAGTATCTGCAGACAGAGCTAAGTTTTAAAGTATGATCACCAGACAGGAGACTTCATTAACACTTTGAATCTTGATGCAATGTGAATTAGGCCAAATCTATAAACAGAGTGAACTAAAGTTTTTCTGATATCTTATTATGGCATGAAGATGGTTTGGGGTTTTTGAAGGTGACACCAATGGAGATTAAGTCCTAGTAGACCCTACCAACCTGAAAAGGCTTCAAGTGTGCATCCAGTAAAAATTATGACCCAAGAATCAGTTAATCTTTGTTTGGAAAAATTCAACATCATCAATCAGTTGTTCATTAGATGACAAAAATTTTGGCTATAATAAATTATGAATCCATCCATCAGTAGAGGCAGTACTGAGGTCACAATTTTTTTAAACTCTTGAAGTACCAGATAAAAAATTAATTGGGAGCTCTTAACATTCTCAGATAGATTCAATATTTCAGGTTCTGATCTAGATTCAATTCTATGCAGCTTTTTTTTTTAAAGCTATACCATAGTTAAACTTATGATAGTAACTGGTACTCTCTAGTCATGTGATATTTATTTCAATATGCATGATTCCATCTTCTGAGAATTAGACATTAGAAACTGGTTGATTGATTTTTTTAGTTGCATCACTGAGCTCTGGAAACATTCCCTGATGACACAATTCAAAAATCCCTTGCTTATAGTTTACAGGAAACTCTGAGACACAGAAGTAGAGTATAGAGCTAGCTAATCAGTCTTTTTGGATACTTCATATAACTCAAACTCAAAAATGTACCCTTGTAAAGTCAGTCAATAAGACAATTAGATATGTCTTAAATAACCCACTTATTGGATTAAAAATAAATGTGCCCCCAAAGCATTGGGGAGGATCAGTGAAAGGTATTTCTCTAGCCATCTAGCCAATAATGCCTAAATTATTAAATATGTAAAGATTAAGGGGAAAAAATCAATGTGTCATTTCTTGAGTTTGCTGTTTTTCTTTTCATTTGAGTCATAAAGAGGCTGGTTTTTGCTTTCATATTCAACTTATTACTACCAGAGTATTTAAATCTGGTACGATCTCAATTCAAAGAGTATTTGAATCATTTCTCAAGGTATCCCAAAAGTCTTAGTGTAATTTTAGATTAGTGCAAGTTTAAGCTTTGGTAGCTTTTAGTAGACATCCTCAAATTAGAGTTGGAAGAGATTTTATACATCATCTTGTTCCCCTCATTTTACAAATGAGGAAATTAAAGCTCAGAGAGATTAAGTGATGTGTTCAGTCCTACAACTAGTATCAGAGACAGAGGAGGAAATTGTTTTCCTGACTCCACATCCTATATTTTATCTACTACAATAATAGTATTAAATTCAAATAGAAAGGGAGGCCACTAAAGATCTCTGAAGGACACATATTGACTTTGAAAACTATATGTTGATGTTATTTATGTTCTAATGTATTATTATTTATTTTGTTAAATATTTCCCAAATACAATTTAATCTGGCTCAGGCTATACGTGTTAATGTTCCAGGTGACAATGAAGCCTGTGAGCCACACATACAACATCCTTGCACGTTATTCCTTTTTCTGACAAAAACATATATTTTCTATTTAAACAACTACTCTGACAAAACAAAAGTATAGAACCTCTTCCTCTCTATATATGCATACATATAAATATGTTAAATTTAATATATACATATGTACATATGTTTTTGTTATTGTTTGCCTTTCATTTTCAAAGAGTTCCAATGGCATCATGAGTGATGTCTTGGCTTGCCTGTGAATTGGATTTAAATGAGGCAGAATTACACAAAATTGTCAAGCTCACTCTATCTTCCAGTCATAAAAATCTAGCAGGAGGACAAAAGTCAAGCTGACTGATGATGGCCTAGGATGCAGTGGATGATCTTGGTGTCTTTAATGTCCGACCAAGCTCTAAGTGGTCCGTAGTGCCTGCTACAGCTACCTTTATGGTTCTTAGAACAAATTGTTCCCATCCTCCCACTCTGTCAAGGGAAACCTTCACATGTTTGAGGTAGACAGACTCCTAACTCATGGAGAGTTTGAGACTTGTCAGTTAACCTCAACCTGGTTTAGCCCATCTGACAACATGGTTTGGCCAGGGTACTTCTGCTCCACTTGCTAGGGCTTCTTGAAGCCAAAAGTTAGAGTTGGGTAACAGACTCCAAAGGTGAATGAGCAGCCCTGAAAAGGGTTCAGCAAGCCCTCATACCAGATGTGCTAGTTCTCCTGGAATACCCCACGTACTGTGTGTATATCAGAATTAGAAATGTAGCTTCTTAGAATGTCAGACTCAAAGGCACTTTAGAACACGGGAATATTAGAGCTAGAGGAGACTTTAAAAACCACATGGTCTCACCTCCTCATGTTGCTATTAGAAAAACTTGAGTAGTTGCTTGCCTAAGGTCATCAAAAAAGGATATGAAATCCTAACAAACAGTGAGTTTGGTTGGACCTGGTTTGACTTGTTGAATTTTTTTGCCTTTATCATCATCTTCACTACTGCTACTCTTAGACTTCTCATCACTAAAATGTCTACAGCATGCAAGAGGACACTAGGCTCCTGAAGATTTAAATACTTGATTTACAAGACTATCTTTTGTATCATCAGAAAAAAATTAGTACGTAAGAGTCAGGATCTCAGGAGTTATATAGAACCTTACAAGTTCTTTTTTTTTTTTTTTTGCTGAGACAATTGGGGTTAAGTGACTTGCCCAGGCTCACACAGCTAAGAAATGTTAAGTGTCTGAAGTCACATTTGAACTCAGGCCATCCTGACTTCAGGGCTGGTGCTCTATCCACTGCGCCACCTAGCTGCCCCAAACCTTAAAAGTTCTTTAAGTCAACCACAATAATGAAACACTTATTGGAAAATATGAGTAGAGCACATATTCAAAGTTTTATACCTCCTGGGTAGTAATGAGAGATACATGTTCTACGAACATATAGTGGAACATAATTTGACCTACAATATAACTGGATCCAGAGCTCCTTTTAGTGAAAACATCACAATCTCCAGATAAAAAACAATCCACACAGTAGAAAAAAGCAATCCAGGAAAGTAAAACCACATAAAAGCTGCTAACAGAGGTTTTTGGTGTTCCAGGAGATCCTCAGGAAAAGTCCTAAAACTATTTTTATATTCTCCTTGCCCTAAGAGCCCATATCTGAAGCCCAAATTAATTGGCTTGGAAAAAAAAAATTTACTCAAATTGCTCTAGGTCTGCTCCATAGCTTTTCTGTAGGGATTGTATTAATGGGAATCAGTGGGATATTAACTCCAAACTCCCTAGTTCCAACAGTGTCCTGGCCCACACCAATAAATAATCTATTTAAAGCAGGAGCAGTGATCTTAAAAGCAAAGATATTGTGTATTTAGGAAGGACTTAATATTGTTATTCCTGAGCCAGATCCCAGATGGGGAAAATTTGCCTTCTTTAGACATCCTGAAGTTTAATTATTATCATTTTGGGTCCTGGAAGACACATATTCCACTCCCTATGATTCTCTCAGTTGAGAAATAAAACCTCCATTCCCCAATCAAAATGTATAATGACACCAAACTAAGACTAGAAATGGAGTTCTAAGAACTACCATTAAAGAAACCTCTCCTCATTGGAAGAAGAGGCCATCTTAAACAATCTACTTTCACTTCTTTTCATATCTTGTGGCAGGACACAGTATACATGATGGAAATGCTGCTGACTTTTTGAGAAAGGTCAGTTCTGGGACTTAGGAATAATTATTTAGTCAATTGAATATATATTAATAATTATTGAATCTGAACTTTCCAATAATGCACTGAAAACTGCTGGTAGAGAAGAAAAGCTATTGCACTACTGCTTGCTTATATGTTTCCACTGTAAAAAAAAATCACTTTTGGATCATCAATCTTTTGTGACAAATAGGAATTCAGTCACAGAATAACTAAATATTCTCTTCTCTTAATGATGCCTTTGCTTCTCTAGCTCATGAAATCCTCCTTGCCAACTCCAACCTGAGGACTATGAATCTGTCAAAAACAGAGATCATTTCCTCTTCTCTTATTGATTTATCTCTCCTTTCTTTCTTAAATTCAGTTTTGATAGTCATGGGAATTACGTCTCTCATCTCATTCTATTTCTGGTTAGAACCTGAGCTCGTATGTATGAGGGCTTTGCAGCTAGATATGAAAACAGATTAAGTTTATCTGACCACCTTCTAAAACCTCACATTAGATCCAAATAGCATTAAAGCTTTGGCTGACCTTCATAGTTGCTTCTTATGAAAGCTCTGTCATAAACAGGAATCACAAAGGGCCTTGTGCTATTGAAATATGTTCATAACCATCAGCCTCACAACACATAGGCTGAAAAGATGTTTATATGCGTTAAAGACAAATGTTTAATACCAAGTAAGTCAAGACAAATACATTTTTTCTCTAATGTTTCTATTACTATCACAGTACAATCTATGTTTATGTATTTTCTTATTATTTACAAGAAAAAATTTAACTACATTTCATTTCATAGAATCACAGAATCTCAGTGTAAAAAGGGTCCTCAGAAGCCATTGGAATCAAACCAGTAATTTGACCAAGAATTCTTTTTATAATATTCCCCAAAAGTTGTCATCTATCTTTAAAAACAAAACAAACAAAAAAACTTCAGTAAGGGAAGAACTCAATGCTACTCCAGACAACCATTCTGTATGTGTACATTTCTAATCATTAAGAAATTTTTCTTTATATTAAGTCTAAATCTGTCTCTCTGCAAGTCATTTCTGTTGCCCCTTGCTCTTCCCTCTGGGGCCAAGAGAAATAAATTTAATTTTTCTTCTGTATGACAACATAAAATACTCGAAAAGTGGCTATCATGTTTCCCCTAATTATTCTCTTCTCTGGGTTAAACATTCCCATTTCCTTCAACTGATGCTGTCATGATATGGTTTCTTGTCAATTCACCATTGTAGTCAACACTTTCTAGACTACGGATAGTTTGTCAATACCTTACTAAAATCTGTCTCCCAAAAGAAAATATGATACTTTAAATATCATCTTACCAGGATCAAGTACCACAGAACTGCCACATCCTTATTTCTAGTTCAGATGATCCTCACTGCAATCTAAGAAAAACATCAGATTTTTTATTGGCTTATTCATGTTATTGATGCATTTTGAGATTGCAAACCAAACTCAGATCTTTTTCATAGGAAATGTTGTCTAACTATATCTTCCCAATATTATACTTGAAGTGTTGATATTTTTACACCTTACTGAAACTTTACATTTATTTCCATTGAATTTTATTTTAATAGATTTGATCCATCACTTAATTCTTTTTTTTTTATTTGCAAAACATATGTATGGGTAATTCTTCAACATTAACCCTTACAAAGCTTTCTGTTACAAATTTTCCCCCCCTTCTCCCTACCCCTCCCCTAGATGGCAGGATATTCACTACATCTTAATTATGTTAAAATACTTGACAAGTTGAATATATGTATACATATTTCCACACATCATTTTTGTGCAAGAAAAATCGTATCTACAAGAAAGAAAAATCAGATAAAGGAAACACAATGCAAGAAAACATCAATAGAGAGCATGAGAATGTTATGTTGTGGTCCACATTTCATATCCCTTTCTCTGGGTGTATATGGCTTTCTTCAGTGAACAATTAGAAGTGGTTTGAAACATTTCATTGTTGAAGAGAGCCGTGTCCATCAGAATTGATCATCATATAGTATTGTTGTTGCCGTATCACTTAATTCAACAAGCATTTTTAAGCATATTTTGACTCTGTGATTCTTCCCAACTTTATATCGTTTGTACATCTAACAAGCATATTTTTCCCCTAAGTCATTGATGGAAACATTGAGCTGCTCAGGACCAAGAACAGATTATTCCCTAGGACACTACTAGAGGCTTCCATTCAAGTTGACATCAAATTCATTCATGACTATTCTTTGGGTCTGCTTATTCAATCAGTTCTGAATTTGCCTAAAATATATTATTATATTTCTTTAAATTATTCACAAAGATAGCATCAGAGACCTTATTAACTGCCTTGCTGAAATTTACCTATGCTATCACGGCAACAGGATATAGTAACAAGAATATTAGCTCTGCAATCAAAAGACCTGGGTTCAAATCCTGCTTTTGACCTACAGCTGTGTGAACTTCAACAAATCATTTTTTTTTTTTAATGTGGGCTAGGCTTTTTTTCCATCTATAGAAATGAAATCCCCTGAAGCCACCCCACTTTTTAAAAATATTAAGTCAAATTCCTTCTCTCTCTCTCTTTTTGTGATAATTTTTTTTTTTTTGGTAACTGGGATTATGTGACTGCTCAAGGTCACACAGCTAGAATATCTCCGAATTCAGGCCTCCTGATTTGGGGCTAGTACCACTATCGAGTATCAGGTTGCTTCATTTTTGGTTCCAGATTTAAAGAATGCTTAGGAAGTTTTAGCAAATTAATGCTAAAGTGTTTGTCCTATATATATAATTTCACAGACGGCTTCTCCTGGTTTGGGGGTGGGATGGAGGAAGTTAGGAGCCTGGAGGCAGGAAAGAAGCCCCATCTGATAGAAATACCAAATACATGCTATCTTGTAATGAAGAGAGGTGGTCACATGATGGCAGCAAAGACCAACAGCAAACACCATCACTGTCCTGCTAAAGAACCTGAGTCCAGATCTCCAAATCTGGCCACCAGAGACAAAGGTAAGATTTCAACCTCAGGGCAGAGGTTAAGTAGGAAAACTGAAATATTTGACAATGACTGGAAAGTGACAAGATCTAAATTAAGTTTCTGATATATTTTCTTTCCATTTTTTTCTTATGAGGATCATACTTTAATCTAAGACAACAGAGAATACTAACCAGGGGTCTGTGTTCCTTCCCTCCCCTCCCCCATTTTGAGAACTATTACTTTACATGACTGCTTAAGGAGCTAATAAATTAGAAAGAACTATGCCAACATAAGTGATTGTGTTTTAAGATTAAAGTATTATTAAAGATTAATCATTATTACTACAATTATTATTAACACGGGAGAGAGTATTTCAGGAAAGAGAGTTACTGGAAAGAGCTCTCTGTCTGGCAACCAGAACACCTGATTTCTGAGTCTGCCTCTATAGCTACTAGCTGTTTGACCTTCCATAATACACTTAATTTCTATGTATTCATTTTGCCTTTTGTATAAAATGGAATAACAGAATCTTCTCTAGCTGTCTCCCAGGATTGTCATGAGTATCATGGGAGATGATGAATATAAAGCATTTTATAACAGTAAAGTATAAATGTCAATAAGGTATCAAGACAATGAAAAGAATGTATTCTTTGCCTCGAAACTGCTCCTTTTCTACTTCTGGTTCTGCTCATTTCCCTTTTCCCCTCTTCTCATTTCACAACCTAGTGGGTCATAAAACAGGTATCTTTTTACTTAAGCTGTTTGCCACTGTTGTAGAAGATGTCCTATACACAGTCCATATAGTTCTCCCAGAGTGAAATGGCCTTCATGCTTGGGTTTTTCTTTCTTTTTTCCCTTTTTTTTTGAGAATTGAGTTATATTACATTTCTTACAGGTTCTTTTTAAAATGCATTTTATTTCCAACTATATGTAAAGATAATTTTTAATATTCATTTTAAAACATTTTTGAGTTTCAAATTTTTCATCTTCCTTTCTTCCTCTCCTTTCACTCCCTAAAACAATAAGCAATTTTACATAGGTTATATATGTACAATAGTGTAAAACATATTTCCATATATGTTGTGAAAGAATTAGATTAAAAAGGAAGAAAACATGAAAAAGTAAAGAAAGTGAAAATAATATTCTTTGTTTTATATTCAGACTCCATCAGTTCTTTTTGTGGATATGGAAAGCATTTTCCATCATGAGTCCTTTGGAATTGTCTTAGATCATTGTATGGCTGAGAGGAACTGATTAACTCACAGTTGAACATAGCACAACCTTGCTGTTACTACGTACAGTGTTCTGCTAGTTCTGTTCATTTCATTTTGCATCAATTCATGTAAGTCTTTCCAGGTTTTTTGAAATCCAACTGCTCATCATTTCTTATAGCATTACATTCATATATCACAATTAGTTTAGCTGTTCCCCGATTGATTGGCATACTCTCAATTTCCAATTTTTTCCCACCATGAAAAGAGTGCTATGAATATTTTTGCACAGATAGGTCTTTTTCTTTTTTTTGCATGATCTATAAGTCAATATTACATAGGATATAAGATATTATACTATATAATATATATCATACAATGCTACAATAATATATTGAATCTGCCTCTAACAATGTACTTTGGGAGTAAAAGAAAGATGGATGTAATCAAATTTTCATCTAAGATGCATGGGATCTTTCCAAATGGGGAAATTGAGGTTTAAAGAGGGAACAATCACCAAAGTAGAATGTGTTAAAGCTAGAACTCTAGCCCAGCCCAGACCTTCTGCTTCCAAGTTCAGAATTCTTTCCACTTAAATACAGCCTATCCTTTTTTTCTTTAAATTTTCTAGCTCTTGTTCTGACCTCTCTTTTCAACTTCAAAAGTATTTCCAACTTCTTATGGGACATAAATCAACCCACAAAGATTTATAAGCACTATACCAAGTGCCGAGGACACAAAGACAGTCTCTGTCCTCAAGGAGCTTATTTTCATGGTGTTCTGGAGACACATGATTCTACAGATTAAATTCAAGGTAGTTATCTTTTGCCTTAGTTTTTACCTAGCCTTTAATTACTTAATAGGTGTTGCCTCAGACAAACTGAAACCTAGGACAGACCTTAGCTTAAAAAGGCCAAGACCTCCTACTGCATCCAGGGCCATTTCCAGGCGTCCTGATCTATGGCTTATCCTGGACTCCAAATAACTCTGGAGGAGAGAGTGGGGCTGTTGACTGCATACCTCTGCCTCACCTAAATCCAATTGACTTGCAAGTCAAGACATCACTCCCCTGATGTCACTGATCCCTTTCAAGAACAAAGGACAAACAACAGCAACATCAAAGTAGTTAGGAAAGAGGAAACCAGCAACTACAGGAATCAGAAAAGGCTTTAACTAGACTACTGAGTCTTGAAGGAATAGATGATTTCTATGAAGTGGAGAGCACTGTAGACATGGGGGAATAGCTAGTGTATAGAGGGGGAGACACAAAATAGAAGTTCCATGTGTGGAACAGAGAGCAGGTTAATTTGGCTGGAGCCCAGAATTCAGGAAGGAGAACGATGTAAAATGAGGCTGGAAATATAGTTAAATCCATCCAGATTACAAAGGATTTTAAAAGCTAAACAGTTTTTATTTCTTCTTAGAGAAATTAAACAGTAAACCTCTGGAATTTATTAAGTAGAGGAGCGACAGGATCAGATTCCTTCTTTAGGAAAATCACTTCATCAGCTGTGTGGAGGGAGGCTAATTAAGGGGAGGGGGGAGGAGGAGAAGCCTGAACTAAAACAGTAGATATGAAAGTAGAAAGAAAGGGAAGAATGAGGGAAATATTCTGGGGGCAGAAATAATAAGGCTAAAAAATTCATATGTTATCCTACAGACAATAAGAACTTTTTTGAGAAGAAGAACAATGTCATCAGAAGTGTGTCTTAGGAAGATTAGTCTGGCATATCTATGAATGAAAGATTGGAGAAGGAGAAAATGAATGAAAGGAAGGAATTTAGAAATCCATTATGATAGGAAACTCATAATGCTATAGGGAAGAAGTGATGAGGGATTGAGCAGAAATGGTGGCCATGTGAGGGGATGTATATAAAGAGTGCTGGGGAGACAATTGACAATATATTTGTCCAGGCCCCTTCTCCTTTGCTTATAGTGTTCCCTCTACCTAGAATATTACCCTATTTCATTCTGTTCCTCCCCTCCTTTTTAGTCTCAGTTTTAAGTCCCATATGAAGCCCTCCCTGCTTACTCCAGCCCACACTAATCCTCCATTCTCTGAATTCCTGTCATGCTTAGAATCTGTCCTGAATAACTAATGGCTCTTTTTCTAGTATCTTGCATCATTCTGTGAATTTTTCATGGGTGAGTATCTTGCCCCTCACCCAGATCTGCAAGCTGCTTAAGAGCAAGGAGGCTCTCTCCATCCCCTTCTTGTTCTCCCTCTCCATTTCCAGTGTCCACTGTTTTGCAGAGTTGGGCCCACAGGAAAAACTTTGCTTTCAAGAGAGTTTGCTATAAAGGGCCAGTTCATCCTTGGTATAGCATGGATAATCCTTCTCAAAAGCAGCTTTTGGCTATTTTGATAACCAAAAGTCTCCCTCTAGGAAGTCAATCTTCCCTTCTCAGAAAGAGATAACTTCCTCAGGGTTAGAAACTCCTTTTGGCAGCATCAGAATTGGCAACACCCAAAGGCATGTCTCACAGGTCCTAACAGGCATTAAGGTCCATTACCAAGGGCACATATCTGTTATGCTATGATCAAGTTTCCTAGTTTTTACCTTTAGAGAATTTACCCTGGGTCAGTCATGGATAGAGCATATCCCTTTACACAAAGATAGAATTAGAACAACAAATTTTTAGAAGGTTTTGAAACTTACAAAGCACTTTCATATTGCACCCATCTTTTATAGTTGAAGAAATTCAGGTTCTAAGTTGAAGCGACATGTTCATAGTTAATGGCTAGCACAGTTGGAGTCAAGATTTGAACCCATTGCTACTTCTGATACTGTATAGGTGATCATCTATATGCTATTATTTTTTGGACCTCCAGAATGATAGAAAGGAATAATGTGATCCAGTATAGTTAAAATTTTGGAAGGGATGTCAAAGATTGGCTAGTACAACCCATACTTGAAAAGGAATTACCTCTTTGTAATATATCTGATATGTGGTATTCCAGTTTCTAATCTAAGAGCTGCAGGGAGAGGGCATCAATTAATTTGGGGAAAAATACATTTCAATAACCAAAAAGATCCTTTACTAGGAGTATGCTAGTAAATGTTTAACAACCCAACCTTTGAGGGAGAGTGGGAAGGATGTAAGACATACTTTTAAGTTTAATTTGTATTTATATTTTCTCCACTTTTAAAGCCTAAACAATCAACAGAACAATAAATCAAGAACTGATTTGTATTATTAGCCATTTTCTGCACTGTAAAATTCACATTGAAAATGACAATTCCTGGACAGCATTTGCCGGCTGCAACACATGAGTTGGCTACAGCACACTGTTGTCCTGTCCTCAAATCTCTCTCCTGCTTCTGCTTGGGGTTTCACCATTATTTTCATGCCTTTGGGTTAAGCATAGCTTTCTACTGGGCAGCCCTCTTTTAAAATGCAAATATCTCTTAAAGGGGTGACCCATTAATCAGAAAATCTTGAGCTAAAAAGGAACCCAAAAAAATCACTGAGTTGAACCCACACCTACCTAAGCAGGAATCTCTTATATGTCATCTCTGGCAAGTCACCACCATCCAAACTCCAAAATTTCTGGTGGTAAGGAACCAATTACTTCATTTGGTAAACCATTCCATTTCTGGTCAGTTCCCATAGTTAACAAGTTTTATTATTATGTTCCTCTAAATCTCTCTTTCTGATTTCCATCCATCTTCGGTTACTACTTCTGCCCCACAGCACCAGACAGAACAAGTCTACTCTTTCTTCCATCAGACAAACCTTCAAATTTTTTCCTTTCTTTTCTTTTCTTTCTTTTCTTTCTTTCTTTTTTTTTTTGCTGAGGCAATTGGGGTTAAGTGACTTGCCCAAGGTCACACAGTTAAGCTATGTTAAGTGTCTGAAGTCAAATTTGAACTCAGGTCTTCCTGACTTCAGAGCGGGTGCTCTATCCACTGTGCTAATTAACTGCCCCAATCCTTCAAATTTTTGAAGATATTTCTCTCTTCTGCCATTTGAACCAATCCTGCCTTCAATCCTCCTCCCCCCCAAAAAATCCATCTCCATCTTTACACATTCATCTTTTCTTCCCCAAGTTAAACTTTCCTTTAATTACAGCTGGGTGGCCATTAATTGGGAATGACACGGAGACCCCCTAGACATGGGTTAGACTAGATGGCCTCTGGGTTACCTTCCCAATCTGAGATTCTATAAATATGTGCTTTCTCTTGTAGGGTGTGTCCAGTATCGCCTGAGAGTATCATCAGCCATGGAAAGGAGAGAAGGCAGCCCTGGAAATGGAGAAATAGACCCAGAAAGGGAGGGAGGCATTGGAAACAAATCTCCCTGACTTCAGAGTTTTGCCTTGGGTTGTCACTGAATAGAGGAATCTGTCAACACAAAGCTCATCAATTGAGCTATGTCAGGGACGCCATGCACTTAAAAGAGTGGCTTAAAGACTACTTTCTGTAGGACTGTGCCAATGAAGAGATAATCACCCAAGCAATGCCAGTGCTGTGGCATGACAAATTCTCTGCAGAATGCTGATCAGACATGCCCAAGGACTGTGGGCATGAACAGAGAGACCACACCTGCACAGTGTCCTGGGAATTGCTTTTAGAACACCTAGGAATGCCATTCCAGTCTCTTTTAAACACCCCTTGAATGTTTCCAGATAGGATCTCTAGTATAAGTGTGAAGACTCCAGTGTCCTTTGCTCTCCTGTCTCTGTCACCCCTTTTCCCCCAAAACCACTGCAAGGAGGCTATGTGTGTGGTCACCTATTTCCCATCCCACTCCTAGAGTCAGAGGATGTTAGAGGTAAAAATGAACCCTGGAGATCTAATTATTGGATCATAGACCTAGAACTAGAAGGGCCCATGCAAGTCATCTAGGTTTAGGGTTCATTTTACAGATAAGAAAACCAAGGACCAGAGTTAAGTAATTTGTTCAAGGTCATACAAGGAATAAATGGTAAAGAAAGGATTTGAATTTAGCCCTCTGATGCTGGATCTAGTGTTCCTTCTAATCCACCTGGTCTTATAAATGAGGAAATGGAGACCTCGAGGCCCAAACAGAAGCCAGGCTAATTTGGCCAAGGTTCCACAGCTAATTGACAGCAGAACTAGGGCTTGAGCTTCAGGGCTTCAATCCTAGGACTCCAACAAATTATCTCCTTAATTCATGTCAGTGTACTAATAGCTGATAACTTGTTAATGCATTAAACCTTCGAAAGATACTTTCTATCCTTGCATATGTTTTGAAAATCAAAAGCTTCAATTTAAAAAAAAGATACTTTCATATGAAAAGGGACAATGACTTGCACTCAAGGAGTGGTGATCTAAAATTGAGATTTCAGGAAAGAGGAATTTCCTGGACTCTCCAACTTATTCTATTAACCAGGAATGAAGTCTCATTTGATTAAATCTGAGGCTATTCTTGTTAAAACAGAAGCACTCTGCTTAATATTTAATATTTGTAAGACTACTGCTTCCAACTTCAAGGAAAAAAAAAGTACAGTTTAAAGGCTGAGATGGTTGGGGCCATTGGTACTTCAGGAAACACATGAGGTTTCAGATGGAATTTGTACTCCATTTCCCCCCATTTTTTTTCTGAGACAATTGGGGTTAAGTGACTTGCCCAGGGTCATACAGCTAAGAAGTGTTAAATGTCTGAGGTCAGATTTGAACTCAGCTCCTCCTGACTTCAGGGCTGGTGTTCTATCCATTGTGCCACCTAGCTGCCCCTTCTCCCTCTTATTTTAAAGATGGTTTGGGGTTGCTAAACAGAAATCTGAACACATGCTCTCTTCCTGTGGCAATTATTTTGTATTTAGTTATTTATGTACATGTTTTGTCCCCAACCTGTCTCCTCACCCAGGAGAATGTCAACTCCTTGAGGGCAGGGACTGCTTTGTTTTTGGTTTTGTATTGTTAGCACCTTGAAGAGAATGCTTTGTATTTTTCACAGAATCATAGATTTAGAATTCAACATACTTTATGTCATTTACTTATGAGTGAATTGGTGCCAGCTTCAACTGGCTTCCAAGAGTCAGTTGGGAATGTCTCAGAAATCAGCAAACACTCCAAATTAAAGGCTTTGCTTATTTTTTTTATCTACTAGACTTAAGAAAGTGATGGAGAAAATATTAATAACACAGATTAAAAGTGTGTCATGGGCACTAATTTTTTTTCCTGCAAAAAGGACTGTTAAAATTGACAGGCACACCCTTGCATTTCCCCCCAACTCTCTCATTACTTTACATTTCACCGAGGAGATGCATTGTGTACACAGATGAGTGTGCATTTCTCCCCTGGCTGCCCTACTTTGGGAATTCTAATTTTTCTACCATGTTCTAGCATTAAATACCTTTCTTCTCCCCTCCCCAGCTTCTTAGTTTCTTTTTGTATGTTGTTTTTCCCCACTAGATTATAAACTCTTTGAAGATGGGTACTTTTTTCATATTCATATCTCCAGTAAAGTGTCAGATACATGGATCAATGTTTATTCACTATTGACTAAGTATAATACAAGGTAATTTGAGGAGAGAAAGAGTACACTAGCAACTGGAAAAGGTAGAAGTAGTAATGATCAGCAAACTTCTTGAAAGAGATGGCACATGGGCTAAATCTTGAGAGGAAGATAAATATTCTGAGATTGAGATTACATTCTAGGCAAGGGTGAGTCAAAGAATTGAGACATGGAATTTTGAGTTTGGAAAACAATTAGTCTGAGGCATGGAGTGAAACAGGGTAATGTGGAATAAGGTTGGAAAGATAGGTGGGAACCAGATTATATTTGAATGCTAAGGAATTTATATTTTATTTTATAGTCTATCAAAAGTTACTAAAAGTTTATAAACAGACTAGTGACATCAAGCTTTTGCCTTAGAAAAATTAGTTTGAAAGTTGTGTAGATGGTGTATTAGGAAAGATTAAAAGGAGGGTAAACCATTAGGAATCTGTTAAAAGAATTTAGGCTGGAAGTGATAAGATCTTAAACTAGGCCGATGTCTGAGTGAATGCAGAAAAGAAGACATCTGTGAAAGTTTTAGCAGGATGCAGGAAATGATTTAGATGAGATGTGTGTGTGTGTGTGTGTGTGTGTGTGTGTGTGTGTGTGTGTGTAGCAATGGCTATTTTTACCTTCAGGCTATTATTCCAACCTTCTTCCCATAGTCTGGTTTCCTCTCCTCCCCCCTCCCCCCCAAAAAAGTGACTCTTTCAGGTTTAAAATATTCTACTGGTCTGCATTCAGTCTCAGTCAAAATCAAAGCTCCTAAGCCCTTGGATCTAACTGAGGTTCTAAAAGTATTCTTCAAACAAGTACTAGCTTAGGGCTGGTCACCCCTGCTTCAGTCCCACAGCCTCTTTGAATAATCAGCTCAATCTTCCCTTCATACCCAATGCTCCTTCCTTATTGCTGAGCTGCCAGGTTTCTAGCACCTTACCAAGGGTTACTTCTCTTAATCCCCCAATGGGAGAGTGCTCAGAACAGATAGGCCAAGTACAGAGACCTGTCTCTTTTGAAACTCAACTTCTCTGGGAATCTTGTCAAGATGTTAACCCATGAAGTAGAAAATAAGCTTCAAGGCAAAAGGCTGGGTTATAGTCATCCCACACACACTTACCAGTCTTATAAGGTCTTTTATTTAGAAAAACAGAAATAACTAGCAACAAGTAAAAACAAAAGCTCAACCTTTCTCTGGAGTTCACTTCAAGATCCCTGGATGAGAAGTGATTGTAAAGTGACAAAATCCATGGTATATTTTGGATTCTAGAAATATGGAGGGATAAAAGGAAACAGGCTAGTACAGGAAAAAGCACTCAAGAGTGAGTCACTAAGTTTCACTTAAATTCAATGAGTCAATTCAACTGACAGTTATCAAGCCTATATAAGTAGAGAGGAGAGATGTTATAGAGATAAAGTCTATAATTTTTACTATTATAAAAACCCAAATTAACTGCATAGGATATGTGAAGAAAGATGTTATCTATCTGCATCCAGAGAAAGAACTGATAAGTAGAAGTATATAAGAATGATTTTACATATATATACACTTATTTGTGTCTAATGGTAGTCATAGATGGGGGAAAAATAAAGGGGGAAAAAGAAAGAAAAAAATTACATAATACATTTATTATATATTTAAAAGAATAATGAATTGTACATATCTTTGCAATTTCATGCACAATTATCTATGTTTTATTCTACTATGATATGGAGATGCTTTTTTATGTCTTAAGTTCAGAATAAAATAAAGAAACATTTTAAAAAGAAAATCATTTATCTGTGCTAAATTCTAGGAATACAAATAAAAAAGCAGATAGTCCTTGCACTGTCAGAGAGTTTATTTTCTAATGAGGGAAGACAACATATACAGAAGAGTCCAGCTTCAAGGCATATAGAAAAGTTCCATTCTTTAAGACTTGAAACCTACAAAAGGGAGGGGGAGGAATGATCAGAATAACTTGAAGTGGTTACTTGGGTAACTTGAAAGACAGTGGTGTCCTTAACAGAAATAGGGAAGTTTAGAAGAGCAGATTTAAAGGGGGAAAAAATGAGTTCTTTTTTTGGACATGTTGAACTTGAGATGACATTGAGATGACATCTAATAGGCAGTTAGGAAATTCAGAAAAGATATTAGGATTGAATTTAGATATTTGGGGAATAACAATAGGATACACAAAGGGAGGAAAAGATAGCTCAGAATGTAGCCCTGGAGAACACTTACTATAAAGTGATAGGGAATAGGTGATGATCCAGCAAAAGAGACTGAGGAAGAACAGTTAAGTTGGAAAAGAACCAGGAGAGAAAAGTCTCACAGAGTCCAAGGAAGGAGATAATTCCTAGTAAAAGGGGGTGATTGATAGGATGAAAAACTGCAGAGAAGTCAGGAATGATGAAAATTGAAAAAGGTCAGAAGATTTAACAGCTAGGTTGTTGATAACAAAGGAGCAACTGGGTGTCACAATGGATCGAGAATTGTCTCTGGAGTTGAAGATCTAAATTTAAATCCAATTTCAAGACATTTACTAGCTATGTGATTCTAGGCTAGTCATTTAACCTTGTTTGCCTCAGTTTCCTTATATGTCAAATGATCTAGAGACAGAAATGACAGACCACTCCAATATCTTTGCCAAGAAAACCCCAAAGGGGTCATGAATAGTTGGTATACTCAGGTATACTGCTGGTAACAATGCAGGGAGCAATTTCAGCAAAGTGGTAGAGTTGGTTAGCAAGATTTCAAGGGATGTGGACTGCATGGGTGATAAAGAGGTAGAGATAATGAGAGTAGATTATTCTTTCTAGGAGTTTGACATTGAAAGAGAAAATATAGCCTGAGGGGCCAATAAAGTCAAGTGAAGATTTTTAAGAATAAGGTCGACCTGAACAGCTGAGAAACAGCCAATAGATAAGGAAAAGTTGAAGATAAGAGAAAGGTAATGATCTCTGGGGAAATGCTTCTAGGAAAGATTTTTATGGCTGTTTCCAGTAGTGTGGAACTCCTCATGACACCATTTGGGGTTTTCTTGGCAAAGATACTAGAATAATTTGCCATTTTCTTCTCCAGTTCATGTTACAGATGAGGAAGTGAGACAAACAGGGGATAAGTGACTTGTCCAGGATCACACAACTAGTATCTGAGGCTAGATCTGAACTCAGAGAAATGAATCTTCCTGACTCCAGCCTGCCACTCTATCTACTGTACTATGTAGTTTCCTTCCATAAGAGAAAGGAGGATGTAATTACATTAATAGCAGACATCAGATAGTGATGAAAAGTTTACAAAACATTCACATATGGGATCTCTGGATGCTCACAACTCTGTGAGGTAGGTACTACAAATATTGTCTCCAAATTTATTGATGAGAAAATTGAGGTTCAGCAAGGTCGAGTGATTTATTCGTAGTTACACAGCTAAAAAATTCAGTTAGAATTTGAATCCACATATCCTGATTCCAAGTCTAAGATTCTATCTGTTATGTTAAGCTGTGATTAAGGACATAAGCAGAGGAATGGACTTTATTAAGGAGTAGAAAGTATAGATAGGACAAAAGTAAGGGAAAATAGGATAATTGAAAATATAGATGAATTTGAAGTGAGAGTAGGTGGATTTAGGGAGTGCATACATATGGTCTCTATTTTCTCAGTCAAATAGGAAGTAAGAGCATGTGATGAAGCAGAACAGTTGGGGGTGGAAGATGTGTTAGGGGCTTTAGGAGAAAAGATGCAGAACGTACATTGAGTTCCATTGTGACAATGATAAGTAGTGACACCTCTCTGAATCTCAATCTTTCCATCTGTAAAATGAGAATCATAATAATTAGCAATCATCTTGTACTCAAACATTATTATTTCAGCCTCACCACAACCCTATGAGGAAGGTACTGCATTACAGATATTATTACTTTAGTTTTACAGATGGGGAAACTGAGGCACTGAGAGGCAAAGGGACTTGCCTATGGTGCCACAGCTAATAAATGTCTGAAGAAGAATTCAAATCTGGCTCTTAGGGATTTCGAGTTCAGCATCCTATTCTCTGTGCCACACTGGATATTTATGCTACCTCCTTCCTGAGTCAGTAATGGAGACCAGGAAAGTTGAGAATATCATGGCTGTTTCTGACTGTGTAATATTGAATAAGTGACTTTACTTCTGGGCTTTTATTTCTTTATCTATAAAAAGGTGGGGTAGGTGAGATGATCGCCAACATCTCTTCCACTACTGTTAATACTTGTAAGATATTTTGTAACTAGACAAAGCATTATGAAAATATCACTATTAACAAATGGCACCATGCTTCATAAAACACATACCCAAATCATGCAAATTGATTTTTTATTTTCATCTTAAGGTAAGAAAAGAAATCATACCAAGTCCAAGGTCCTCAGAAAGTACTAATTTAAGGCTTGGTTTCCAAGAGATCACTTTAGATTTGGAGCTCTCTTTATGTCCTGAACTTGAGGCATCAGTTTGCCACAGCCCTATCCAGAGTGTTCCAATTCTATCATGTAAGAGGTCATCAGATTTAGAGCTGGGAGATACTTTAGGAATTCTCTAACCCAAGCATTTAATATCCTCTTTCTAGGGAAAAGCAAGACACAAAAATGATGTGTCTTGCCCAAAGTCCCATGTGGAGTTTTTGGTAGAGTTGAGACCAGAGAATTGATGAACTTAAGAATCCCTAGACCCGAGTTCAAGTCATTGCTGTTACTTCTTGCATGACTTGCATGACTCTGGGCAAGTCAGTAAAACTCTCCGAGTTTCATTGTCCTCACCTGTAAAATGAAGAACTTAGACTAGTTCATCTCCAAACTCCCTTCCAGCTCTAAATCTCTACACCCTAGATCTTAATCAAACCACAGCCTCAAACTCTACCTCCCCTCAACTGTGATAGAGACAACCCGGAACTCTGAACCTGAGAGCCCTGTGTCTTAATGTAGCTTGAGTGAGGTTGAGGATGAAGCAGGGGACAACAAAGAGGACTCCATGATGAAGTAGTAGGAAGGGCAAACCAGCACAAGACAGAACATAGAGTAAGAAAGGAGTCAGCCCTGAGAAAGTAAAGCAAACTAGCTTTATGGAGGGGTAATAAAGAAGGGGGCAGTCAGGAAACAGAAATAAAGTCCATAGGGATGTTGGGTAGAATAAGGGAACAAAGCTGGTAAAATCCAGTGGGTTTTTATTGGATTCTTATTTGGATAAAGTAGTACTAAACATTAGGGGAAGGTGGCAGATGAATCTAGACTTGACCCTGACATATCAAGATTGGGGGATTGGGGTTGATTCATACTAGGGTGAATACTTGGGGAATTGGCAACAGTTGATATTCAAGCTTCTCACTTGCCATTACTGCAAGTTTTACTTTTATGGATAACTCTGGAGATCTGAACCTCCCTAAAAGTTTCAGTAAGCAGGCTTGGGCTATTGAAGATTTTACACCCTAGGAATAGCAGACCTCCAGTCCTGTTTCCAGACTGGGCCCCAGTGCCAAAACTGATGGGGAGCAATTTCTGTGGGGAAGGAGCCTACCTTCCTCATCATCAACTACTATTGACCAGAAAAGAGGGACTTTCTCCAAATCAGGTGCTTCTCATGTTTCTGATCTTACTCCTAAGAAGAGCATAGGAGAATTGAAGATGGCGAGTGTTGGTTATACATCTGACTGAATCTCCTGGACTTTTTCTATTGGGCATGGTCCAGAAACCATTATACCCTGGAAGCTAAGTTTTCTCCTGGACTTCTCACACACAATTATCCTCTGTCCATCTGATTGGCTGGTTCTTCCCAGAATTGAGGCTCAGGCCAACCATGTCTTTATTATTCTCCAGGCTGTACTCCTGACTTACCAGAACTTTCACTACAATGCCCAGATTCTGAGTATCCCAACCCTTACAGTTTTTCAGTTTCTTTTTATGTGTTGTTTACCACCATTAGAATACAAATTGCTCTGTGATGGACTTGGCTCTTTTCAACAGCAAGGTGATTCAGATTAATTCCAATAGACTTGTAATGGAGAGAGCCACCTACATCCAGAGAGAGGAATAAGGGAACTGAATATGGATCACAACATAGTATTTTCACCTTTTGTTGTTGTTGTTTGCTTGCTTGGGTCTCACTTTGTCTTATTTTTTTTTTCCTTTTTGATTCTATTTTCTTGGCAGCATGATAAATATGGAAATATGTTTAAAAAATTGTACATGTTTAACCTATATTGGATTACTTGCTGTTTGGGGGAGAAAGAGTGGGGAGGAGGAGAAAAAATATGAAACACAAGGTTTTGCAAGACTGAATGTTGAAAACTATCTTTGCATGTATTTGAAAATAAACAACTATTATTAAAAAGAATACAAATTGCTTCAGGGCAGGGATTGGTTTTCCCCCCTTTTTTTATTCCAAGTGCCTACACATATTGTGTGCTTAATAAATATTTGTTGATTGGAGCAAATACCACTGAAAGGTAAATAAACCCAAGAGTTCTGAGAGAGACAGTGCCCACTAGACCCGCAGTCCTATTTCCAGCCCAGGCCCTACTGCCAGCATCCCAAGAATCAATTCCTCTAGAGACAGGATCTAACAGTTGCTTTTGCAAATACTAAAACCTCTACCTCCTCAGCAACCATAACTATTGAAGACTCATTAAAAAGAGTTTTCAACACAAAAATTCCCAGCATTGTCAAATGATTTTAAATCAAAAGCAACATGATCTTATGGTATAAATAATTTAATGATGATACATTGTGATTTGTTTTGCTGCCACACCCTAAGTACCATCAGGATGTTTTCAATCAACTAAAACCTCCTTTAAAAATTACCCACCCCTTTGGAATGTGAGCTTCTTGGCAGTAAACTTTAGCTACTTTTCTATTTGTATGCCCTTTCTTCACCCAATATTTTATATAAACTAAGTTCTCAATACATTTTTTAAATTTATTCATTTCTAGTCTATTTACACTGTAACTTATTTCCCCAAAGCCCAACAGAATCAAAGGCAGAAGGGTATTCAGTGAATTTTATTTTCATTCACATAGTTCATATAAAAAAAGTAGAAAACACGCCCATGTTGTATGAAATGCCAGGTTTTTTACAGATCTATATTTATAGGTACAGTGAGATAGGCTTCTTAGGGGCACAGCTACACTAAGCAGACTGGGGGTGGGAGGAAGTTTTGCAGCCCCAAATCTGGACACATTAGGCACAACCCACTGAGCAGCAGCAGTGTGAGAAGGGAAAACAGGAGATGAATATATGGGGCTGGCCCTAGCCTAGGAACATGGTACTGATGACGTCCTGAATGGTGGATGTGGTAAGCAAAGAGAAACTGGAGCATTAATGAAATTGTTCCCTGGGGCAGACAGGGAAAAAGCTCTGAAAGAGATCACTTTAGCTCCATGGTGCCATCCTCTGTGAAGATCTTCCACTCAGAAATCCAAGTTATGTCAAACCCCTGAGGTTAAATTGTCCCTATAGATCTATTTAAGGTCCATGTCATGTTTGCTGAACCCCTTTGGGTATTAGGCAATCTTTCCCTTCCTCCCTCCCCCAGCCACATGGTGTCTCTCCTAACCCCTCTATGCCTTATGGTATCTCTCTTCTCAGACCCTACTTCTCCTCCTTATAGATAACTAATTCTTTTAAGGTGCTGAATCCCTTTTAGGATTTAGCCTGCAAGCTAAGGGCATACTCCAGTCTCATGAGGTGTTCCCTTTCTACTGAGGAATGTGAGTTCTACTAAGGAACTTGTCTTCCATCATTAATTGTTAAAGCCCTTTCTATGCTCTCCCAACTCTACTTTATATTTACCATTCCTGGTATCTATTGTATCTCTGCGTTTTGTCTATAACCTGTTCTCCTAAGTAAACCTACCTTTTGCCAAACAGAATGGCCATGCGAATTCTTCATGAGACTGAACTCCAACATTTGGTGCTTACCATCATCTGGAGCTCCATCAGCCATATCAGTAAGCAATGGACAATTTAACTGATATTCAGCAGTCACACCAGTTTCTAACTGGGGATTTGGAGAACTTTTCTAACTGCCAAGAAATGAATCTTCTACTCTTTATCCAATAGCTAGAACTGAACAGAAAATTTTCCAGTGGGGGGTAAGCTATGAAGCATAAACATTATCACTCAGTTCCCATGGGATAGAGGAATGGTTGACTTAGCAGCATATTTTCCTGTCTTTAAAAACATTTTGTTTTTTTTTCAAATAAATTTTATTGTTGTCTTTTATTTCTACATCACAGTTGTTAGAAGTACCTGTTTTAAATGGGTTCAAGAATACCAAAGCAAGCTCTTTGCCTCTCTAAACCTTGCCAATCAGAAAAGTGTTAAGGATGGAATCAGAACAAGATTATAAAGCACAGTGGCTAAGCTCAAAGGAGTTCATGACATGACTTTTTCTAAGGAACTCTGTACTGTCATGGGCAAAAATGCCTGCAAAGTTGAGATTAATCAAGGTGGCCCCAACTTAGTCTCACAAAGAAAAGGGCTATATGGTCCCACTCTTTGTAAACCACATGATCTCTGAAAAAAACCTGGCCCTGGGGCTCAGCCAACCTTCCCTCAATTTTTAGAACACTGTCTCCAACTTGTGAGACAGCTTTCACAGTTCACTTCATTCACTAGGATCACACCTTGTATCTCCCACGAAGGTTGGGGAGGTATACAGAGCAAGTAGAAAGCACTTGGGACTGCGAAATATGTGCTTTCTGACAGTTCAGTCCTTTGAAACTTGGTCATGGAGCAGGTTATGTTTAATGATGAGCTTTCTGTTGCCAGTGTGGGACAATAGCATCTACAAAAACAATAGGAGACTCTCAAAGTAAGAAAAAGCAAAAAGGGATTTATTACAATCTGGAAAGAAAAGATGTTTCCCATTTGACAAAGGAGTGCAAAGCATAACTTGAAACATAAAATAAATAGCCTAACTGTAGAATCCCCCCCAAACCCCCCCAGGTTGGCCTTTTCTCCCATTGTTTGGGAAGAGGACTTCTGGGGGTGGGGCCAAGATGGTGGAGAGCAGATGAGACTCTCTGTGACCTCTGTACTGTCATGGGCAAAAATGCCTGCAAAGTTGAGATTAATCAAGGTGGCCCAGGGAAACAGGGTGGGGAGCTGGAGCAGGGAGTCCCTGCATTGTGGCTTCCACACACCTGGGAGTCTTCTGTGGGCCTCTTAGGTCAATCTGTCCTGATTGTAAGCAGGTGGTTTGGCAGATCTGCCTTTTGGGGGGGGATAGTTTGTGAACCACTGAGCCCCAGAAGAGCACCAGATCTAGCTGCCATTACACAGCACCCTAAAGCAGCCAAACTGCCCAGCACTGGAAATAAATCAATCAGCAGAACTGCCCAGTACCTGAAATCAATTAATCAGCAGACCTGCCTCAGGGCAAATTAAAGCAGCTGTCCCTCCTTTGCCTTGAACAGACCTCAAGCCTTAAAAAATGAATTAAAAAAACCTCACCATACACAGCTTTTATGGAGAGAGACAAGAACAGACCTCAAATCTGAGGTCCCTAAAGGTAAAGAAAAAGCCCCAAAGGGAGATATGAGCTGGTCCCCATCTCACAAGACTTTCTTCAAAGACTGCATAAAGGATCTTAAAAGAGAGTTAGAAGAAATATGGGAAAATGAAATGAGATCATTGCAAAAAAGAATGGAAAAAGAATGCAATGAACAAAAAAATTTAATTGGCCAATTGCAAAAGGAGCTAAAAAAGGTAATTGAAGAAAAGAGTATATCAAAAATTAG
Organism: Myrmecobius fasciatus; assembly: GCA_023553655.1. NCBI lineage: Eukaryota > Metazoa > Chordata > Mammalia > Dasyuromorphia > Myrmecobiidae > Myrmecobius > Myrmecobius fasciatus. Next base: position 320,603 of record JAJPUD010001668.1, on the reverse strand, counting down.
AATTGAACAAATGGAAGTGAATGACCCAATGAGACTTCAAGAATCAGTCAAACAAAAACAAAAAAAATGAAAAAAAATAGAAGAAAATATGAAATATCTCCTAAGATAAACAACTGACCTGAAAAATAGATCTAGGAGAGACAATCTAAGGATTATAAGGCTTCCTGAAAGCCATGATGAAAAAAAAGTACCTAGATATTATCTTACAGGAAATCATAAAAGAAAACTGCCCTGATATTTTAGAATCAGAAGGTAAAATAGCCATCCAAAGAATCCACCGATTACCTCCTGAAAGAGACTCCAAAATTAAATCCCCAAGGAGTATCGTGGCTAAATTCCAGAACTATCATATCAAGGAAAAGATATTGCAAGTGGCTAGAAAAAAAAACAATTTAAATGCCAAGGAGCCACAATTAGGATTACCCAGGATCTAGTAGCTTCCACTTTAAAGGATTAAAGAGCCTGGAATCTGATATTCTGAAAAGAAAAGGTACAGGAATTACAGCCAAGAATAAGCTATCCAGCTAAAATGAACATTATCTTTCAGGAAAGATGGACATTCAATGATATAGGTGAATTTCACCTATTTCTAATGAAAAGATCAGACCTGAACAAAAAATTTGATTTCCATTGTTTGGGAGGTCCAGGCTTACATTCTAATCTGGAAATCTAACCCAGAAGCAAAAGAATACAAGTCAATAATAATAAACTCTTAATTTAAGAGTGTATTCTAATTCCCTAGAGAACTGATATATAAGCAGATATAATTCAAAGCCATCATCACCTTTGAAAGAACTACTTAAGGTCAGCTAGGTGGTACAGTGGATAGAGTACCAACCCTGAAGACCGGAGGACCTGCCATCAAATCTAGTCTCAGACACTTAATACTTTCTAGCTGTGTGACCCTGGGCAAAGTCACTTAACCCCAATTGCCTCAGCAAAAAGACAACTATTTAAATGCTAATTAAAATTAAAAAGTTCAAATGTTGAAGGGGATGTGGGAAACCTGGACACTAATACAGTGTTGGTAGAGTAATGAAATTATCCAACCATTCTGAAGAGCAATTTGGAACTATGCCCAAAGGGCTATCAAGCTGTGTATATCCTTTGATTCAGCAATGTTTCTACTGGGTTTGTATCCCAAAGAGATCATAGAAAAGAGAAAACAACTCACATATGCAAAAATGTTTTTAGCAGTCCTTTCTATAGTAGCAAGGAACTAGAAACTGAGTGGATGCCTATCAGTTGGGGAAATACTGAATAACTTATGGTATATGAATATAATGGAAAATTATTGTTCTATAAGAAAGGATCAACAGAATGATTTCAAAAAAAGCCTAGAAAGACTTACATGAATTGGTGATAAGTGAAATGAACAGAACCAGAAGAATGATATACACAATAGCAGCAAGATTATGTGATGGTCAACTGTAATGGATTTGGCTCTTCTCAACAATGTGGTGATTCAAGGCAATTCCAATTGACTTGGGGTGGAAAATGCCATCAGCATCCAGAGAGAGAACTATAAAGACTGAATGTGGATTGAAGGAGAGTATTTTCTTTTCTTTTCTTTTTTTTTTACCTTTGGTCTGATTTTTCTTGTACAACATGAAAAATTGGGAAATAAGTTTAAAAAGACTGCACATATTTAACTTATATCAGATTACTTGCTGTCTTGGGGAAAGGGGAGGTAAGGGAGGAAGAGAGAAAAATTTGGAACACAAAATCTTCCAAAAATGAATGTCAAAAACTATCTTCACACAAATTTGGAAAAATAAAATGCTATTAAAAAATTTAAAGCAAATGTCAAAAACTAATAAATATTTTTTAAATTTTAAAATTGTCCAAATTTAAAATAAAACGAAATTACGAGTTTGTGTTATGTGGCCTCTGAGCTTTCTTTGGATCTAGACCCATAAACCTATGGGCTCTGAGGATGATTTGTGGTTATGAGGACACTTCTGCTTTATCACCTTCTAACATTACCTAGAGAAGAAGACTGAAAGGTTAAGTCTGAGCTGATCTTGCCCTCTCATATTAGCCTATAACTCTTATCTGAGCCATATATTTTGATCCTAGCTTTGTGAGATTTTGTGCTTTTCTCTGTTTCACTTGTGTAGGCCCTGTCTCTATAACCAGACTGCAAACTCCTAAATAAAGGTACCATGCCAATTTTCTTTTCCATGCCCACAAGAGCATATGGCTGGACACTTTGCAATTACTTAACAAATACTCAAATTGAGTTTTGAAGGGGAGACAGCTCCCACAGATGTTTCTTCAAGATGCTTTGGTCAAAGTTGAAAATGTGAAAGAATCTGTAAGAGATTCATGGAAGGGGTTCTCTCTTTCCCTGCTCATCTAATCTCCAGCAACGATCTAGTTCAATTCAGCTGGAATTGTCTACTGATATTTTAAAGGCTAATGCTTCACAAATTTCCTGGAACATTACAGTTGCTTAAAAAATATTTGCTGAAGTGTTTCTATTGGGCTTATATCCCAAAGAGATCTTAGAGAAGGGAAAGGGATCCACATGTACAAGAATGTTTGTGGCAGCCCTTTTTTGTAGTGGCTAGAAACTGGAAACTGAATGGATGCCCATCAATTGGAGAATGGCTGAATAAATTGTGGTATATGAATGTTATGGAATATTATTGTTCTGTAAGAAACAACCAGCAGGAAGATTTCAGAGAGGCCTGGAGAGACTTGTATGAATTGATATTGAGTGAAATCAGCAGAACCAGGAGATCATTATACATGGCAACAACAATACTATATGATAATCAATTCTGATGGACATGGCTCTCTTCAACAATGAAATGTTTTAAACCAGTTCCAATTGTGCAGTGAAGAAAGCCATATACCCAGAGAGAGGGATACGAAATGTGGACTACAACATAACATTTTCATGCTCTATATTGATGTTTGCTTGCATTGTGTTTACTTTTTCTGATTTTTTTTTGTTCATGTAGCACAGCAAGATAAGTATGGAAATATGTATACATATATTCAACTTGTCAAGTATTTTAATATAATTAACATGTAGTGGACTTCCTGCCATCTAGGGGAGGGGAGGGGACTAGGGGGAAAATTTGTAAAGGAAAGCTTTGTAAGAATCAATGTTGAAGAGCTACCCATACATATGTTATGCAAATAAAAAGCTTTAATAAAAAAATAAAATAATAATTCTTTTTTTTCTAAAATAAATAAATATTTGTTGATTGATTGAAAATCTACTAATGGCTGACCATTGACATTTCTCTGAAGTGCTAGGAGAAGTCTTCTGACTCAATGGATGGAAACTTTGGAGGTAATAAGGATACCTTCAGTTTGGGGACTGAATGGAAGTTTTCTCTTAAAATCATCTTAGATGAAGAGATTGGACTCACCTCAAAAGTTGCTTCTAGTCTAAATCCTGTAATCCTATGAGCTAGGGTTATAGCTCTCACTTTCTGTTTCTGTCTTTTTCTTTTCCCTGTTTCTGCCTTTCTTTGAGTCTTTTTTTTAAATCTCTTTCTTAAAGAATCACAAAATGCCAGAACTGGAAAGGACCTCACTAGCCATCTTATCTCATTTATATCTGAAAAAGTATCCTCACTCTAATATAACAAATTCATTCAGGCTCTGCTGAAAGACATCCAAGGAGGGAGAACTCATTATTGCTCAAAGCAGCCTATTTCACTTTTAGATAGCCCTAATTGCTGGGAAGTTTTCCCTTATATTCATCCTAATCTTTCTTCTTGTATTTTCTACCTATTGTTCCTAGTTCAGTCACCTGGAGCCAAACAGAAAAAAATCAGATCCTTCTTCCACATGATAACCCTTTAAATACATGAAGACAGTATCTTCTCCAGAGTCAGCATTCATAGATCTTTGTATGATATGAACTTTAGACCCTTGATCATCCTGATTGGCCTCCTCTGGATACTCCCATCCCCTACCCCAAGTTTATTAAAGTCCTTCCTGAAATGTGGTGACCTGAATTGAGAACAATATTCCGGACTTGGTCAGAGCAGTGCAGAGTACAGTGAAGACTTGGAATCTAGACCTCTTTTTATATTGCCCAAAGGCATTGGCATTTTTGTACTCCCTCTCTCTGTCTTTCTTTCTGTCTCCACGTTCCTGTTTTTCTTGCTTTTCCTCTCTGTTCCTGTTTCTTCTTTCTCTTTCTCTTTCTCTCACCCATACTTTGCTTCTACCTCTCTTTTACTTCTCTTTGTCTCTCTCTATTTATCTCTCTTCTTGTTTATTTCTTATATATATATATATATATATATATATATATATACATTTTTTCATTTGTGAGACAAATGGGGTTAAGTGCCTTACCCAGGATCACACAGCTAATAAGTGTTAAGTGTCTGAGGTCACATTTGAATTCAGGCCCTCCTGACTTCAGGGCCGGTACTCTGTTCATTGTATATCTAGCTGCCCCTTTGTTATTTCTATGTCCTTTGTCTGGTCAATCATAGAACTCACATCAATTATGCTAGAAAAATCCAGGATTGTGTAATTGATTTATGGTAGGAAGAGTGAGAAATACAAATTTCTGGAAATTCAGATTTAGGACATGGGTTACTTAATGAAAGTTGAGAGGTGCCAAAAGAAGAAAAGGGAAGAGGAAGTCATGGGAAAATAAGTGTGGTCATCACCAAAAGATTATGTCATCTGTGTCTAGAAATGTTTAGAAAATTAGAAGATAAACTCTTGCCTCCTTCTCTTCCATCTTACTTGCACCTCCCCCAGTTGTCAGAGAGAGTGAATTATTAGCTACAGGGAATTCACAGGGACATCTGTCTTTGATGTCCAATGAGAAGTGATGTTTAGAATGGGGATTCTAAAGTTCTGCCAAAACCTATTAACTTCCTTTGTCACCAAAGACAGAGAAGTTTCTGTTTTGTTGTATTTTCACTGGAGGCATCCTATTATATTCATTTTGGAAAATACTGTCATTGATGTCTTTTGTTTTTTCATAATCTAAATTTCCTAATGGATTCCTCTCCTCAGAGAGCCATCTCTTGAACAAAGAGTAAAAAAGAGGAGGGAAATAGTTTAGCAAAACTACTCACCACATCAACCAAGACTATATCACATGTAGTGTTCGATATCCATAGCCCCATCAAGTTCTTTCCTTTGGGGCCAAACTTAAATTTATAAATTCCAAAATTCATTTTTCATTCTTTCCACTTACATTGTAGTAATCATTGTATTATTGTTTTCCTTATTCTGCTTACTTAATTTTGCATCAGATCACATCTTTCCCTGTTACTCTGTATTCATCATATTCATCATTTCTTAAAGCACCGTCACATTCCATGACCTTCATGTCCCACAACTTGCTTAACCATCCTCCAATTGATAGGTCTCTCTCTTTTTCTAGGTCATTACTATCACAAAATGTTGCTGCTCTAAAAATTTTTTAGTGTGTATGGGACCTTTTCCTTGTTAAATTCTAATGGTTTGGCAAAATCCAATGGTGTATATATTAAGTCTCTCTTCTTTTTCTCCATATGGTTCTCAATATCATCTCACTGTACAAATCATAATTCATCTGTACCAATTTATCTGTCCAAGTTTCCACAAGTCCCTCACAGAGAAGTCACCAGACATGCTGCATACCTTCTAAGGTTTTTGGTGTCCTATGGGTATCAATGCAACCCTCACACTGTCCATCTGTACAATACTTTTCTTTGTCAACTAAAAGTTCCCTTTGATTTCTCACTCTTCTTTACCTTCCATATATAATCAAATGCAAAATCTTGTCAATCCTACTTCCATAACATCTCTAATCACTCCTGATTAGAGTACTTATCACTCTTATCACTCCTGAAACAACTATTATCATCAGACATCCATTACATGTAAACAAAATTTTTTAACATTTTTTTAATTGCAAGTTCCAAATTCTATACCTACTTCCCTTCTCTTTCCCTGCCTTGAGAAAGCAACCAACAAAGGGGAATTTATTTTAATAAGTCTGAAAAGATAGGCTTAGGAGACAGATTATGAAGTGTTTTAAGTGACAAGCTAAGGAATTCATATTTTATCCTGTTGACAAGAGGAAGCCACTGTGGCTTTTTGAACAGAGGAATAATCCAAATCAGATGTATAGTTTAGGAGTACTCCTTTGGCATCTGTGTGGAGGGTGGATTAGAGAGAGAAAAAACTGGAAGCAGGGAGAACAATGAAGAAGCTAGTGTAATAGTCCAGGTGAAAGGTAAAGAGACAAGGAAGGGAACTCCATTAGATAGATGAAGAAATTAAAGTAAGGGAAATTTGGACTTGTTGTTTTGTTTACTTGCACCAGTTCTTAGCATTACCCAAAACAAAAAGACATTTCTCAAAGAGTCATTAGTCTATGTAAGATACTCTTTAATGGGTACATATGCCATGAGTCTTATAAGTTTGGGATTGTTTCGGGGGGCAGTTGTTGAGATTATTGCCCTCAATAACTCAACACCCTCACAAGTCTTTCTTTGAAAGCAGGTATATAAATTTATTAAGCACATAGAATGATATTACTATGGGCAATTTTTATTTCATGGATAAGCATTTAAATACATATCATTTATATATATATATTTTCATATATATATGTAACCTTTAGTTGTAATATATGAAATATATTTATATGTATTTACTTACTTATATTTCAAACTGCAGAATAGGGTCATATAGCTGGAAGAAACTTGATTTTACCCAGGAGACCATCGAAGGACAGGAGGTTAAGGGATTGCACAAGGTCTCAGCATCAGAAGGAGAATTACAACCCACTTCCTTGAAATACAGTTATCCAATTATGATAGACTTGGTTCTTTTCAGCATTTCAGTGATCCAAGGCAAGCCCAATTAACTTTGAATGGAAAATGCCATCCGCAGCCAAAGAGAGAGTGAATATAAATCAACACATACTATGTTCAGGGTTTTTTTCTTGGTTTTTTTTTTTTTCTCATGGTTTTTCTTTTTTGTTCTGATTTACCTCTCCCAACATGATTCATATGGAAATATGTAAAAAATTAATATACATTGTATATGTAATGCCCAAAAAGTGTTGTTTTACATGTAATAATAATAAAATAAAATAATTTTAATGGAGAAAAAAAAGAAATACACATAAATATCATTGTAACTTCTTCCTTGCCCCTGATAGATATGGATACAGAAATGGTCTTTTTTTTTTCTTTTTGTGACTTGCCCAGGATCACACAGCTAGGGAATATTGTGTCTGAGACAAGATTTGAACTCAGGTCCTCCTGACTTCAGGGCTGATGCTCTATCTACTGCACCACCTAGCTGCCCCTAGAAATGGTTTTTCTTCTAACAAATATTTTTCTTTTGACTTCTCCGGTCTTGTAAACATGTATTCCTCTATACAGATAAGAAGATAGCTGCACAAAAGACCATTGTAGAGCATTTATATTTTTTTCAAGGACCAACCTAATTTAGTGTTTAAAACAGAGACTGACAGCTATGAGGATACATTGAGGATTGATATGGAAATAAACTGAATTTTCATAGTTTTTCTGCCATATTTTCTTTTTAAATTCACACTTGTGTGCTCTTTAATTCTGTTTTATCATAAATCAACAACTTAGTAGACAATGTACAAGAGAGTGTATATTTATGTTTCTATCACTATAACTACTACAAAATATAATGGGATAGTACAACTTTGTAGTGGGAATGATGAACTTGGAGGCATGAAAAACTGGGTTCCAATCCTACTTTTGACACTTGTCTTCGGTGGGAATCATAAGTATTCATTTGACAGCTTAGAATCTCAGGCACTTCCCTCAAGTAGCTATAAGATATGGTAACATAGTGGAGCCTGGAGTCAATAAGACTCATCATTCTGACTTTAAATCTGGCCTCAAACACTTATTGGCTGTGTGACTCTGGGCAAGTCATTTCACCCTGTTTGCTTCACCTGTCATGTGAACTAGAGGAAAAGATGGCAAACCATTCTAGTATCTCTCCATGCTAAGATCCTGTTTGAGGAAAGCAGTGGAGTTTGTACATATGCTAGGCTTCCATTACATTATTACTCAACAATTTGTCTAGGTAGAAGGACTTCCCATGGCTGAAATTCAGTGATCATTAACCATATAACACACTTGTTATTCAGTAATGACCAAGTAAATTATAGCACATCAATACTGTCTTTGGGGTTTTCTTGGTAGAGATACTGGAATAATTTGCCATTGCCTTTTCCAGCCCATTTTACAAATGAGGAAGCTAGGGCAAACAGGATGAAGTGACTTGCCCAGAGTCACAAAGCTAGTAAGTGTCTAAGATTTGAACTCAGATTTTCCTAACTCCAGGCTCAGCACTCTATTCCCTGTATCACCCAGTTGCCTCATAATACATATACAATATATTAAAACCATAAAACATATACTTTAAACATTCTGTAAAAAAGGAGAGAAGTAGCAATCTGCAAAATCTAGAAGACTTGGATTCAAGTTATGTCTCTGACACATACTGGTGATGTAAGTAACTTAAGTAGGTCAAGTCACTTAATTTCTCAGTGCTCCAGGAATCTCTCTAAGACTATAAATTATCCATCTATTCTAGTAGAGGGAATTTCTTCATCAGCATTTCCTATACAAATGAACTCATAGACCTGGCTCCCCAAAAAATCATGGCTGATTTTAAAAAAATGAACATTTCTACGTCTATCCTAATGGAGTATCTTAGTCTTAAAAATAGTTTGCTGAGAGGGAGGTTGTCTAGATAAAACAGCCTCTGAAGGTCCTTTCATCTGTAAATTAATAATCCTTCAATCTCATTCTGAACTTTAGAAAAAATATGAGTGTATGTATAAGACACACATGAATCCTTTGCTTCCATCTCTCTATCTGTCTTTTGCCTCCCCTCCTTCTGTTTTTTTCTTCCCTCCCCTCTTGACTGTGGCTGACAGCACATGGGTTTTGTATGATAACAGAAATAAAGGAAACTGCCTTGGGGATGACCAGGAATTTGCTATTGATATGCCTTAGTGAGAATGGAAAATACATGTTCCTGGAAGTTAAGATTTAGGACACAGATTATGTAATAAATGATGGAAGATGCCAAGAAAACAAAGTAAATGGAAAGGGGGGAAGCAGAAGAAAGTCAGGTAAGAATAAGTTATACTCATTGAGTCTTATTTCATCATAAAATATATAGTATCCACAAGTAGAAAGAAGGTAAGGAAAAATATTCCTGCCTCTTTACCAGCAAACTTGCCTCGTTCCTATTTTCTGCTATTGGCAAGACAGTACATTATAGTCCATCTATATGGGAAAAGAGCTCACACAGTCCACAAGAGAGGAAGCTCAATAAGCTTATATTCAAAGGAAAACAAAACAAAAAGGGGATCTAGAAAGCCAGCAAGGGTGTAAGGTAAGTTTAGGAGAGAAGAGAGCATGGGCTTTGTCCTTTGGAAGTGACTGGGAAATGACTGATGTGACTGTGCTAAATGCAAATAATCCCCAAACAAAAATGAAATTATCTCCCCCTTAAGAAACCTGCATTCTATCAGAGGAGCTGGCATATGCATATACAAGTATATGCAAAATATATTAAAAATGCAAAATGATAATGAAATAAGTATTATTTGGCAGATGTTACTAGCAGATAAAAAGAAGAAGGAAGAGTTTGATGTAGAAGATAATGTTTAAGCTTTGAAGGAAATTCAGCCTTCTGAAAGGCATAAGCAGTAGTGGCTACCCAATCTTGAATTCAAGATCTCCCATGAGTGGGAACTCACCTCCTTCAGAAGCAGCTTATTCTACCCTTAGACATACGTATAATGAAGTCCTGAATAGTATGTTAAACTAAGAGAAATTAAAGAATGGATCCTGAGGCAAGCAAGGAGAGGGCACTGATAGAGATCAGTTTAGCTCCATGGTCCACCCTCTGGGGAGGTTGTCCAGTCTGAAACCCAAATTACGTCAAACCCTGAGACCCACTCTCTGTAGAAGTCTTGAGTAGCCTCACCTTGCCATGCACTGTAAGAAATCCCAGTCACATCTCTGAAGTTAAATTTTCCCTATAAAATCTACTTATGGGTCATCTTGCAGCTGCTGCCTTGACCAAACTCCAACTTTTTACATTACCCTCATCATTTTGGTCCTAGAATCACACCATAGGGATAGACTAGAGAAGAAAGGAATAGTCTCACTATTCCTTTGAAGAACATAGTTTAGAATTCCTATATTTCCACTGGGAGATTTTTTTTTTCCCTCAGTATACCAACTTATTAAGATACAAAGCAAGGTTCTTTCATTAAAACCTTCAGGCTTATTCTTACTTCCTGGTCCTTGCTTCTCCATGAATCAATCACCTCACTCTAGTTTATGGGAAGCATTCTTTATATCTCCTCATTGTAATCCCTAGAGCCTATATGTGATCATTATCCACATAAAGACTTATTGTCCTATAACTGTCAAACAATATTATGAGTCTGGATTCCCTAGTTTTTAAAAACTTTGAACTCTTTTTGCTCTCCCATGTAGTTGTGTGGGAGAAGGAAAGGCATAAATAGGAAGTTTTAGGGGTAAGGTCATAATTTCATCTATCTGCTTTGTCATATTCCTATCCTTTCACATGTACATAGTAAGTCAAGAGACTAAAAGGGCTTTGAGTTCACACCCACAGCATAGAGGATGGAATGCTATTCATGAAGACCTGAATTGAAGTCCCATCTCTGACACATAGAGGTAGCCCAGTCAATTTCAGCCTCAGACACGTATTAGTTATGTGACCCCAAGTAAGTCACTCAATCTCTATCTACCTCAGTTTCTTAAATTGTAAAATGGGGAAAATAATAGCACCTACTTTTCAGGGTTGTGAAGATCAAATGAGATAATTCTGTAAAACTACTAGCACAGTGCCTAGAACATAGTAGGCCCTATCTAAATGCTTTTTCCCCTTCCTTTCTTCTTTAATAAAAGGTTGTTTGCCACCATATACCAAAACTCAAAATGGGCACATGATTTAGACATGAAAGGTGAGGTAAGCAAATTAGTGGAGCATAGAAGAAATTACAGTCAGATAGAGAAAGAGTTCATGACCAAATAAGAGATAAAGAGACTCATAAGAGTAAAAAGGAGAATTTGATTTCATAAAGTTGAAAAAGTTTTGCATAAACAATGTCATGCAGCTAAAATTAGCAAATTCCTCTGATAAAACTAAGCCAAATGTTCAAGAATAAGAGTAATTTCCCAATTGATATTTAAGGGATATAATAAAGCAGTTTTCAGAAGAAGATATTAAAGCTCTCAAATCATATGAATTTAAATCACTAATAATTAGAGAAATAAAAATTAAAATAACTCTAAAGTATCACCAAAATGACAGGGGATATGAGCATAAAGGGAAATTAATGCACTATTAGTAGAGCTGTAAACTAATCCAGTCATTCTGGATTTGGGTCCCAAAAAGCAAATAAACTACACATACCCTCTGACACAGAAATATTACTACTAGGTCCATATCCCAAAGAGAATTAAGGGAAAAGAAAAAAATCTATACATTCAAAAATATTTATAGCAGCTCTTTTTGTGGTGGCAAAGAATTAGAAAAAGGGGATGCCCATCAACTGGGTAATCAAGTTAAGGTATATTAATGATAGATTACAATCCAATTGTGTGAAATGATGAAGGACATGATTTCAGAAAGATCTGGGAAGATATGTGTGAACTGATGTAAAGTGAAGTGAGCAGAAGCAAGAGAGCAATTTACAATTAACAACAATATTGTAAAAATAACTTAGTGTGAAAGACTTAGTAACTGATCAACACAATGACCTGTCACAGAATTCACGATGAAAAAAATTCTACCTGCAAATAGAGAACTGATGAACTCAAAGTATAAAATTAAGCATATTTTCCCTTTCTTCCTGTTTTCTTTTCTTTTTCCAGAATACGTCTTATATGTGGGACTTCATATTTGCAATGAATTTTATATTTCTTGCCTTCTCAAAAGGTAGAGAAGCAATTGTGGGAGGGAAAGAATCTGGAGCTAAAAATAAAAGAAAATTGAATTTATAAGATTTTTAAAAATTCTTAGGTAGGACAAAAAATAATAAATGCTTGATTCTTACTTCCCTCCTACTACCTGTGATTGCTGGGCAAGTCACCTGACTCCTCTGAGTCATAACCATTGTAAAACTCATCTATTAAGTTATACAAGGGAGGGATCTGTGTCTCATTGATAAAATTACAGATCCCTTTCACATTGACGGATCTATATTTACATCTATATACAGATATATTTGGATAGGCTCTATGTGTACATTAACAATCTACCCATAACTGAGTAGGAGGGACCAGTTGGGTTCAAACCCATTTCAAAATTTGTGCAGTACTTTTCTTATCTGGAAGAATTTTTTGTCTGGAGGAATTGGCATAGAAAATATTATCTTGGACACGGATTACCAGAAAAATAGGATGTCTGAGCATGAAGCAAAAATAAGAGCTTGAGAGTCATTCTTGGTACATGCTCTCAGAATGGTCAGAAGGACCGAGAGAAGGCTTCTACAGTATTAGTTGCACCCTTTTATGAAGACTTATAGAAAGATACAAAAAGAAGAGAAAATTTGGGAGCATTCAAAAGATCCATCAGTAAAGGATCCACATTGATTGGATTGATCTACATCAGTTTCCTTATAACAATTAACACAGTGCTGGTCAATCAATCAATAAAAATTTATTAAATGCCTGTTATGGACCAGGTACTGTGCTAAGTGCTGGGGATCCAAAATGAAATAAAAACAGTATTTGCCCTCAAGGAGTTTACAATCTAATGGAACATGTGTCCCCAAAAGGACCTTGACAAACACACTTCAAGAGAAGGCACTTTAAGGACTTTAGGTCAGAACCAGAAAACTGAGAGAATTTGTCCTCCTGGCTATTTTTAAGCAGGGGAGAGTCTCCTTTCCATGTATAGCCTCTAACCAGCAAATATCCCCACCAGGGAGTTGGGGAGACCCCAGAGATGGACTTCCGTAATGAAAGATAATTAGTAAGAAGAGATGGTGACCACATTTGGAATGCTAGTAAAAGAAAAGTTTTTCCATAGAAATTAAAGATTTGAAAAATGGGAAAGGTGTTTCCAAATTACTTTATAGATGCATCTCTTTAATCTCTCCAATTCTTATTTTTTTGTCTCTTTCACTCTTGTCTCTTTTTTTGTTTTCCTCCCTACATATCTTATTGACTCTTAAAAGTCTATGTTGTTCCCTTTCTCTAACTTTCTTGTCTCTTTTTCCTTCTCTCTATGTCTCTCTGTATGTCCTACTCTCTGTCCTTGTCTCTCTCTCTGTCTGACTTTAGCATACTCATTCTCTTCCTCAGAGAGAGAATTCTCAATCTTTTCCTCTATGCTTCTACATACATTGTTTTGATGATAATAAGGCTACAAATCAGGACCAAAGTGGAAAGAGAGTTGTTATGAAACTATTGGTTCAGAAATAATGGTGCAGTCAATATAACTTCTGAGGCTGAGATAACACAGAATATGGGGTTGATTTTCTGCCACTTGTACTAATTTTGGCCTGACAATCAACACTAAGACAAAAGAAGCCCTCCACCAGCCAGTATGGCACCTTCCGTGTGGAACCATGGTCACAGTAAATGGAGAAATTTTGAATGCTGTAGATAAATTCACTTACCTTGATAGCATACTTTCTATGGATGTACATATAGATGATGAGGCTGATGCACACATTACCAGAGCTAACTCAGTGTTTGGGAGGCTCTGAAGAAAAGTGTGGGAGCAGAGAGAGAATGGTGGGGGGAATTGAGTGTGGATCACAACATAGCATTTTCACTTTTTTGTTGTTGCCTGCTTGCATTTTATTTTCTTTCTCATTTTTTCCCCTTTTGATTTTTCTTATGCAGCAAGATAATTGTATAAATATGTATGCATATATTGGATTTAATATATATTTTTACCATGCTTAATATATATTGGATTACTTGCCATCTAGGGGAAGGACTGAGAAAGGGGGAGAAATTGGAACACAAAATTTTGCGAGGGTTAATGTTGAAAAATTATCCATGCATATGTTTTGAAAATAAAAAAGGGGAAAAAAGAAAATAAAAAGCTTTTTTTAAAAAATGAAAAGTGTGGGAGAGTAGAGATATTAGAATGCCTAACATACTGAAGTTGTTGATCTGACTACACAGTTGTATGCCTATAAAACCTGGACAATATAGCAATATCATGCCCCAAAATGAAATCTCTACCATTTGACTTGCCTTAGGAGGATCCTGAAGATTACCTGGCAAAATAAGGCACCAGACATTGATATCATTAAGCTGAACTGACAAGCATTCAGACTCTGTTGCAATTCCCATGAGCTGGCTACAGAACCTGAATGCCAAATGGAGACTTACCCTAAAAGACTATTTTATGGAAAACTTGCACAAGATAAGTGCTTACACAGCAATCAGAAGAGATGGTCCAGGACATCTTCAAAGCATCAATTGTGAGTCATGGGAGATTCTGGCACAGGACTACCCAGGATGGTGTGCTCTATGGTGAAAAGGCTCTATGCTGAAAGCCATGATGAAAAAAAGAACCTAGACACTATCTTCCAGGAAATCATAAAAGAAAACTGCCCTGATATTGTAGAATCAGAAGGCAAAATACTTATTGAAACAATCCACCAATCGCCTCATGAAAGAAACCCAAAAATTAAATCCCCCAGGAATATTGTGGCTAAATTCCAGAACTATCAAACCAAGGAAAAGATATTACGAGAAGCCAGAAAGAAACAATTTAAATATTGAGGAGCCACAATTAGGATCACACAGGACCTAGCAGCTTCTACTTTAAAGGATGGAAGGGCCTGGAATCAAATATTCCAAAGGGCAAAGGAACTTGGATTACAGCCAAGAATAAGTTACCCAGCTAGAATGAGCATTATCTTCCAGGGAAGAAGATGGTCATTCAATGATATAGGAGAATTTCACCTATTTCTAATGAAAAGACCAGAACTGAACAAAAAATTTGATCTACAAACACAGAACACAAGAGAAACATAAAATGATATTCAACACAGAAATAAGATTGGCTTCTTCCTTTTGGTTCTGCCACAAAAGATTTGAGAATTCAGTTGCTGGTATTTTTTTAATTGTTTATTCCTTTAAGATCTTTTTATTTATTGCTCAAAAGGTGAGAACTCCTCCTTCCCAAAGTGCTTCTATTCTCTTCACTTGGGCTGTGTTCTCATCTTTGCTCTCTTTAAAAAAGAAAGAAAGAAAGAAAGACCTCCAGATCCACAATGGTGAGTACACTTTAGCCCAAAGTCAATTTACCATCAATTTCTCCAAACAGTGGAGACTGGGTTTAATTGGATTTTAACCTAGACACATGGTGACAGTATCAGCAATATTCTAGATTGGATTCAATAATGGGATATTTCTGAGAAGAGGCACAAAGAATTCTACAGGAGAAAGGCATAAAAACAGAATGACAAAAATGAAGGTATATTTGGCAAAAAGTCTTGCTTCAATTTCCTACTCAGTTGAGGATTAATTTATTGCAACCATTCACTACACCTTTATGTCTGTACCTATCTTATATTTTCTTATTTAATACAACATCTTTGAGTCTGCTATGAAACTCAAGTAGATCTCTCACTCAGAGAAATAGACTTTTCATACTTATCTCCCTCAGACTTCAACCAAGAAAACTTCTCCCTTTTCTTTATTTATTTGTTTGCTTCCTTACCTGCTTGGTTGTTTATTTATTCCTGTGGTAATTTAGCACTTCAAATTTTGCTCTTCCTTCTTCTGTACATGGAACTTTTTTCCCCTTCCCATTTTCTTTCCTCAGGCCTTCTCTCCAATTCTATTTGCGTCCCCTTCCAATTTAGGTGCTAGATGATCAGCCACCAAAGGAAAAAAATTACCTATCCTTTTTTATGATAAGAAGTATTAACAAAGTAGACAGTATTTTCTTGGTTTAAATAATAATACTTTATTGATCATTTCAACAGGAATTCAAAGAAATAGAATGTCACTGGTAGTATCACATTTATTCACTTGTCCTAGAGAATCATCTGTAGTAATTAGCACCTTTGACAGCCCTCTACTGAATACTCTTGGAGCAGATGATGAGGGAACCAGGGTTGCTCTCATCATTGAGAAGGAAAGGAGAGAAGTAAGGGCGAAGAGGCCCTTCAAAGTCTATGCTTGAGAGACTATAGATAAGGGATCTATCTGTGACATCATAAAATGCTACATAACTCATTTCAAAATCAAGAAAAATGCCCACTTTGCGCAGAGGTGAGCTGCATTGACAGCCCTTTTCTGAATTCCAGAGGAAGAATTCATTTCCAGATATGAAGCCTGTGAGGGTCCTTATATCCTCAGATGAGAAGATCAGGCCCTTTCTACTGACTGAATCTTTACAGATGCCCAATTCCCACTCTGTCTTGTCTCCCACCTCCACCTCCCAATAATGTTTCCCTGAGGTGAATTTCTGCTCTCCCAAAACCACAGGAGCAGATTCAAATCTCTCTTTGTTGTTAGGCAGGTCTTGACAGATGCTTCCATACTGGACCTTCTTCAAATCTTCAGACAGGATGAGATGAGGATGGGCTGTTTCAGGATCAAAAGTTATATCTCTGTGGAAACTCATGAGAATTTCTCTCATGCCTGTGACGGGGCAGGTAGGCCAGGTAGGCCAGGTAGGCCAGATAATGTGAGAAAGCTCTGGGTTTTTGTGGAGGAGCTCTTTCTTTTTTTTCAAAGTGCCTGGCATAGCCTGGATCATTTCCAAGGGCATCTGGTCCAAATTGTCTTCCACTTGTAACATCATTTGTTGTAGATTCTGGATTTGTTGGGACAGCTTATCTTCATTCTCCTCCAGTTTGATCATATTGTCTCTGGTTTGCTGCCCCAGCTTTTGCAGGTGTTGATATTCTTCCTCCCATAAGAACTGGTGAATTTTCCCATATTCAGAAATAGCTAACTCTCTCAAAGTGTAGGTTCGCTGGATGAAGTGCATCTTTCTGCTTCTCATTGTGTCTAGTGCAGTTTGAAATTTCTCCTCTTTTTTCTGTAAGATCTTCCGTATCTCCCGGAGCTTGTTCTTGTACTTGTCAGTAGCTGTTTCCCAGGGAAGGACTTGGTGGTTCTTGTGCTCTGGGGCTGATAAGCAGGAATCACAGAGGAGTTTCTGGTCTTCCTCACAGAAGAACTTCTCTTGTTCTCCATGTTGATCACATGTGGTCAGGCCTACCTCTTTCTGCAGCAGGTGAGGTTGGACCATCTCGCCAATGATGTACAGAGTCTGCAGGTTCCTGCTCAGCAGCAAGTCGCTGTGTTTAATGAATGACTCCCCTGCAATCTGTGCAGGAGTTGAGGTTTCAGTGGCTCCCTCCCTGCCCTGGAGAAGACACTCTGTGCAAATGGTCACAGTTGATAGTCACCCAGGCA
Organism: Myrmecobius fasciatus; assembly: GCA_023553655.1. NCBI lineage: Eukaryota > Metazoa > Chordata > Mammalia > Dasyuromorphia > Myrmecobiidae > Myrmecobius > Myrmecobius fasciatus. The sequence goes on along the minus strand of JAJPUD010001668.1, from coordinate 303,171 downwards.
GTTCAGGCAGATGCAAGCAACTGAGACCTGATTGGAGGTTTTCAATTAAAACTCTTGCAAGTTATGTTCCCAAGCCTGGGATTCCTTCCTTTCCAGGTATTTCTCTCAGGAGAGAGAATGGTAGTTCCTGTCCTTCAAGGACAGGCTCTGACAGCCAAAGATATTAGCACGGAGCTGTGTGAGTCTTTTTATAGCTCTTCCCCTGCTTAGCCCTTCTCTTAACTCCACCCCCCAAAGGTGAGAACTCCTGTCTTTGGATAGGACTTCCAGGCTCTTCTCCAGAGCTGAGTTCTCACCTTTCTTCTAATCCCACATTTCAGAGTCACCATCTGTCCAGAAGAAAACTTCTTCACTCCCTCTTAGTACTTAGAAAGATCTCCTCCTTGGGTCACTTACCATTAAGGTACCTCATTTGCAAGCCTCAAGATGTTACCTTTCTGATGTGTGGAGATGGAAAACCTGGAAACGTGGCAAGAAAAGTCTTTTCCCAAACTGCTTCACACCCATACCTCCAAAGAATAAAACAAGTATGAAACTTTCAAAAAAAAAAAAAAAAGCTCTATGCTCAATGAGCAAAGCAGGATCACAGCAGCACAAAAGAATGGTGAGTTGTGCAAATGAAGAAATCTCCTCTCCAAATGTTCTGACAGACCATTTGTGCCTGACCTGCAGCAGAACCTTCCTACTTGTACTAGTCTAACTGGTCAAAGCTGAACATACTGCCTGCCCCAATATCATGATGCCATTGATCATCATTGAAAATGAAGGACAAGCAATACACACATTCTTTGTCTTTATAATAAAAGTATTAAAAGATGACTGGGAAATGTCCAGAAATGTCCCAGTAAGGGAAACAACACACATTCCTGGAAGTTGTTATTTAGGGACTGCATTACATAATAAATGTTAGGAGAAACCCAGAGAATGAGGAAGGGTACAGGAGAGTGGCAGGAATGAAAATCATGTGACAATTATTTGTGCTCTCTGACCTTTACTTTCATCCCAGAGTATATGACATTTGCAGATGGAAGTATTGCAGGAAGTAATGGAGTAATAGACTTTCCTCTTTGTTAGGAAACTTTCCTTGAAGCCATTGTTTTCCAATACAAGAAATCCAGAACATTCAAGTTTACCTGTATGTAAACTTAACTCACACAGTACAGTGAGATATCATGCTCAGAATGGGGACCCTGATGCTCTGCCAATCCTAAAATACCTTCTGTGATCCCAAAGCCAGGTAGAATTATGTTCAATAGAACTTTCGTCCATGTCCTTGTTGGGTTGGTGAAGCAAGAAATGGAGGGTGTTCTTTTTTCTTCTTTTTAAATGTTTTGTTTCTGCTGATTAAGCTGTCTCAATCTTTCTCTCTATGTTTCTACAGGTATTGTTTTGATGGTAATAAGGCTACAAGTCAGCACCTTAATGAGGAAGCTTAATAATTGTTTCTCTAAAATTAGGATGGGTAACTGCATTGATCAAAGTCCTGAAATTTTTCAGTGTTTTTTTTCTTTACATTATATGATGATCATATGGATTGTTCTCCTTGTTCTTTATATACTTTTTACTTTATACACTTTATCCCAGTTCATATTATTTCATCAAAGTTTCTCTTGATTATTCATATTAGTATTTTTTTAACCTTATCTAAGACTTCACCAGTATTAAGAACTCCTTGAGTAAAATCCCTCAGTATAGATGTTAAATGGTTTGCCTAGTGTCACAGAGTCACATGTGTTAGGAAGCAGGACTGAAAAGTTTTCCTAATCTGAGCCCAGCTAAACTGCTAAACCCTACTGACTTTTTTTTTTTTTTTTTTGGTTGAGGCAATTGGGGTTAAGTGACTTACCCAAGGTCACACAACTAGGAAGTGTTAAGTATATGAGATTGGATTTGAACTGAGGACTTCCTGACTTCAGGGCTGGTGCTCTATCCACTGCGCTACCTAGCTGCCCCAGCCCCACTGACTTTCTATCATTTCTTTTAACACGAGAATATCCTAACACAATTATGTGCTGTCCTTCTAATTTTGGATAAATATTAGAAATGTAATTCTCAAGTAATTAGCTCTGATTAACCCAAGCTCTCCATTCTTTGAACATATCCTGTTCTTCCCTTACTTTTCAATTACCCTTTAGTCTTAAGAAAAATGAATGAAAAATATTATTGCTACTATAAAGGAGACCTAAGAGAGAGCCCAGATCGGATTCCTCCCACCCCTAACCCAAGTGATGGGGCAAATAAAACAATACAATTGATGAAACTTTCTTGATGTAGATCTGGGTTGGGTTAACTGATTTGGAGAGTGATTGTGAAATAATTTAAAGGTGAATTTGAAAAAGAAAGCGGGGAAAGGAATAATTTAAACAAGAATCCACATTGTATTCTTACTATGTGACTGATTCTGTGTTCCTTTCTAAGGATAAAACAAAAGGAAAACAAGAAAACAGCCCCTGCCCTGAAAGAACTTACATACTAATGGGGAAGATAATGTCAGATTAAACAAGATAAATACAGAGTAGGTGGAAGGGAATAGTAGAGGGGAAAAGTCAAGGCTTTCAACTGGAGATGACATCACAGATGCATTCTGAAATTTGTCAGGGAAGTTAGGAGGCAGAGGTAAAGAGGGAAATCATTTTAGAGATGGACAAAAGCAATACAAAGATATGAGGAAGAGCATGGAGGCCCATATAGGGAGCATGTGAAGAATGCAAGGGCAAATCTGTGTCCAGGTTGTGAGTTTTAAACGCCAAACAAAAAAAAAGTGATATTTGATCCTAGAGGTAATAGAGAAACACTGGAGTTTACTGGGCAGAGGCAACAACCCAGTTGGATCTGCACCAAGAAAATTACTTCATCAGTTATGTGGAAGATGGATTGGAGTGGGAAATGACTTGAATCAGGATGACCAAATTAGAATTATTGCAAGATTATTGTATTTATTGCAAGAGGTGTTGGAATGTTGGAAAAAAAGGAGAACCAAGAGAGAGCAGAGCCATGAAAACTCAGAGGAAAGTGTATTAGGAGGACGAGGTGATAAGCAGAATCAAATGCTACAGAGAGGAAAAGAAGGATCAATACTGATTTGGAATTAAGGGATTTTTGGAGAGAGCAGTTTTAATAGAATAATGATGTCAGAAGCCAAATTACTGAAGAGAATTAAAGGAAAAGAAATAGAGGAGAATATAAGCAGTTTTTGCTGAAAAGGGAAGGAAAGATGTAAGATGATAGTAGCAGGGATGGTTGGTTCAAATGAGGTATTTTTGAGGATGGAGAGGAGATGAGCATTTGGAGACAGAAGTTTGCACATAGGGAATGATTGAAGACTGGAGAGTAAGTAGGGATGATGGTGGAAAACTTGCTAGACAAGGTGATTCAGGCCAGTTCCAATGGTCTTTTGATGAAGCCATCTGCACCCAGAGAGAGGACTGTGGGATATGAGTATGGATCACAACATAGTATTTTCACTTTTTTTATTGTTATTTGCTTGAATTTTGTTTTTCTCATTTTTTTCCTTTTTGATTAGATTTTTTCTTGTGCAGCATAATTGTACAAATATGTATAGAAGAATTGCACTTGTTAAACATATATTGGATTACTTGTCTAGGGTAGGCGATGAGGGGGAGGGAGGGAAAAAATTGGAACCAAGTTTCACAAGGGTGAATGCTGAAAATTATCTATGCATATGTTTTGATAATAAGAAGCTTTAATTTAAAAAAAAAAGAAAATTTGCTGGAGAAAATGAAGGTGGAGGAGATCAAGGATGTACATTGTTCTTGGCTAAGAAAAAGGCCACCTTGTCACCAGTGACACAAATGAAGTCTTAGAGCTGAAGTCTGAGGGACTATTGCATTACATTAGTTTTCTAATTAATCTCCTTGCCTCTAGTCTCTTCCCTCTCCAATCCATCCTCTTATGGATTTTCCTAAAGTAGAGGTCCCCTTTGCTCAATAAACTCCAGTAGTTCTCTGTTACTTCTAAATTCAAATACAAAATCTTTTGTTTGGCATTTGAAATGCTTTACAACCTGGCCCTTTCCATCTTTTCCAGTCATCTTACAGTTCACTTCCCTCCATTAATCCCACAATGTTACCAAACCAGCCTTCTAGTACCTAGTATATCATTTCCCATTTCCATGCCTTTATATTGGCTGCTCCCCATGCTTTTTTCCTCACTTCTGACTCATACAATTCTTGGCTTCCTTTAAGATTCTGATCAAGTATTATCTCTTTGGGGAAATTTTTTTCTGGTCCCTTCAGCTGCTGGTGCCATTCATTTCAAAGTTCCCTTTCATCTACTCTGTATTTATCTTGTATATTCTAGTTTATCTATGTTGCCCAGCCCATAGGAAATGCTTAATAAATGATTTTTGATTGATTAGTTTATTGGATGAGTTTGTTCCTATTCTAATCTTTTTCTATTACTCTCAGTCCTAAGAATTGTGCAGGTCAATAAAATTATTCTTATTAATTCTCCATTAGTATTTTACCTCCTGGACTGCAGGGATTGTTATTTCTTATGTCTTTGTATACCTAGCACCTGTGCCTGATACATAATAAGCACTCAATAAATGCTTGTTGATTTATTGATGATAAAAACAATGAATTATATTCCATATTGCATCATTAACTTACCAAAGTGTTCTGTTACCCATGATCTCATTTATTCCCACAAGGGAGATTAAAGTTCTGTCCCAAGAAAACTCTCCTTAGAATTTCCCAAAAGTAAATATGACCTCACTCACTAGCCATTTGACCTTGGGCAAGTCACTTAACCTTACTTGCCTCTGTTCCTCTTCTGTAAAATGAGCTGGAGAAGGAAATGGCAAGCCATTCTTTGCAAAAAAAAAAAAAAAAAGTCACAAAAACTCAGACTTAATTGAAAAGACTAAACAAACTGAAAAGAATATTTTTGGGGAATGATCTGTCTTTGCCACTGACCCAGGTTTCTTCATCCTCTGATGATTATAGGAATCTCATGATTTGTCTATAAAGGGCCCACATCCAAGTATTTTTATAGGAAAAGCCAAAGCATCATGATTTTAGGAAAGAAAACTCACTGTGTAAGCTGGGAGAACACTAATTTTCCAACAAACACATACTCAATGAAGTAGTATGTTGAAATAGAACCACTGAATTCTGTGTATTGGGGTCCAACCTTGGATACTAACCAATCTTGGCCAAGTTACTTTTTCTTAGGCCTCAGCTTTGTTAAATACACAACAAAATGACAAGGAAAAAAATGTTTTTAAATGGCAATGTTAGACTAAGGAGAGATTAGTGAGTGACAGACCTGCAACAACATTCCACCCCAAAGAAGCACCCAAAGCTACCCTGCCCGCAGGACTAAGATAAAGTAGTGGCCCTTTTAATACCCACATACAACAGAATAAGAGACATAAAATTATTGAGTGAATTTATTTTCATTTTATTTCATGGGGAGAATGAGTAGAAAATATATCCAGATGTATAAAAGTCAGGTCTGTACAGATTCCTCTATCTATAGGCACAAGGAAGCTGGAGCATCACTGGCAGCAGATGCAACTCTCAGTCTGGGGGGCTTTGCAGACACAGCCCTGGGCACATTTGGCACATCCTGCTGGGCAGCAGGAGCAGCAGCCTAAGAAGGAAAGACAGGATGTGAGTGTGAGGAGAACCTGGAAGAGTGCAGTCATAGGGATGTAGCTCAGAAGAAATAGATGGATGCTATGTTCTTTCCAAGTTGACACTCAAGGATTTCCCTGCTCAGTTACTCCCCTCCCCCCACATACACACACTTCCCCCTTCCACTCACTTTTCTGGCAGGAGGTGCATCGGCAGGATTTACATTTGCAGGAACTTGCACAGGTGCAAGAGCCACCTGGAAAGAGAGAAAAGGAAAGAACGAAAGTGAGCAGAATTTTGGATATGCTTAGGGGTAGCAGATACAAATCTGGGATTCTCTTATATGTTTCATTCTCTACTTTCCAGCCTGGATCCCCCGAGACAAGATTTGAGAACTTCTCAGACTTCCCTTAATGTAGCAACAAAGTGTCCCTCCGGCTTTAGAAAAAAACATCTTTTTCCATCAGGAAGGATCATAATTATGCCCCTTTACTGAGAGCCCCTAACCTGATACTATGTTTCCCCAAATATCTCTGCCCCTGCTCTTCAGCGAGTGCATAAAGGCTAAAGTCCGATATCTGTGCAAAAAAGTCCTTCTCAAGTCTGATTCCAGTCCTAGACTCAGCTCAGACTATTAAGCACAATTGGCGGCTCGGAAATTTGGTTTTAGGAAGCTGAGGAGGAGGAAAAAAAACTTTTTATTACTTCATTTTAAAAGGAAACAACATCTCCTTGCCCACAGTCTCTTTCCATTTCAGTCCATAACCCTGCTCCCAAATCAAGCCCGGCACCGAGAGGAGACCCCAGTTCAGCAGACGTTTCCAGAACCCGAGCCCCTTACCATTCTCGCAGATACAATTGGGGTCCATAGCTAGCAGGTGGAGGTCAGACACGCAGTTCCTAGGAGAAGATGGATGGGAGAAAGATGTTGTGAAAGGACGAATCGAGGCTCCTCCTTTATAGTGAAAGGAACTAGAGAGTGAGTGCAAAAACCCCGCCCCTTTCCTCCGCCTCCCCACGACCCGCCTCCTGCACCCAGCCCGAGAATTCTGCTGACTCATGCACGTCGTCTGCATCTTCGGTACATTTCCAAAGTCCAGGAGTGCTGGGTGCAAATCTGTGGGCAACGGATCCTGCCTCCCACATCCCAGGGTCTGTGTGCAGAGAACTCGTGCTTCCCCCCCGCTGCTGGCTCCTGAATAGCCGCTCCGTGCGATAGCCCCCACCCCCCTCCCCAACCCCCCCACCCCCGCCTCGCCCGGATCCCATTTCCAGCTCTAACAGAGACCCAGGCAAGGCCCGCCTTCTGATTGTTCCTCTAGGGACGCTCCGGTTTGAAGTCCCCTTCTTCTCCACTATACACCCAGCTATCTTTAGGAATAGAAAGAGACCTAAACTAATCTATCTATTTAGTGCTATACCAATCAAACTCCCAAGAGATTATTTAACTGAACTAGAAAAAATAATGACAAAATTCATCTGGAAAAACAAAAGGTCAAGAATTTCAAGGGAATTAATGAAAAAAAATGCAAATGAGGGTGGCCTAGCTGCACCAGATCTAAAACTATATTATAAAGCAGTGGTCACCAAAACCATTTGGTACTGGATAAGAAATAGAGTAGTGGATCAGTGGAATAGGTTAGGTTCACAAAACAAAATACTCAATGACAATTGTAATCTAGTGTTTGATAAACCCAAAGACCCCAGTTTTTGGGATAAAAACTCACTATTTGACAAAAACTGCTGGGATAATTGGAAACTAGTCTGGAAGAAATTAGGCATTGACCCACACCTAACACCATATACCAAGATAAGGTCAAAATGGATTCATGATCTAGGCATAAAGAATGATATTATAAACAAATTAGAACAATGTAGGATGGTTTACCTCTCAGACCTGTGGAGGGGGAAGGAATTTGTGACCAAAGAAGAACTAGAGGTCATCATTAATCACAAAATAGATAAGTTTGACTATATCAAGTTGAAAAGTTTTTGTACAAACAAAATGAATGCAGACAAGATTAGAAGGGTAGCAGTAAACTGGGAAAATATTTTTACATCCAAAGGTTCTGATAAAGGCCTCATTTCTAAAATATATAGAGAATTGACTCAAATATATAAGAATTCAAGCCATTCTCCAATTGACAAATGGTCAAAAGATATGAACAGACAATTTTCAGATGAAGAAATCGAAACTATTTCCGGTCACATGAAAAGGTGCTCCAAGTCACTATTGATCAGAGAAATGCAAATTAAGACAACTCTGAGATACCACTACACACCTGTCAGATTGGCTAAAATGACAGGTAATGATAATGATAGCTGTTGGAGGGGATGTGGGAAAACTGGGACACTGATACATTGTTGGTGGAACTGTGAACGGATCCAACCATTCTGGAGAGCAATTTGGAGCTATGCTCAAAGAGTTATCAAACAGTGCATACCCTTTGACCCAGCAGTGTTTCTACTGGGCCTATATCCCAAAGAGATTTTAAAGGAGGGAAAGGGACCCACATGTGCAAAAATGTTTGTGGCAGCCCTTTTTGTAGTGGCAAGAAAATGGAAATTGAAAAGATGCCCATCAATTGGAGAATGGCTGAATAAATTATGGTATATGAATGTTATGGAATATTATTGTTCTGTAAGAAATGACCAACAGGAGGATTTCAGAGAGGATTGGAGAGACTTGCATGAACTGATGCTGAGTGAAATCAGCAGAACCAGGAGAACATTATACACAGCAACAAGACTATACGATGATCAATTTTGATGGACATGGTTCTCTTCAACAATGATGTGATTCAAACCAGTTGTGCTGCGATGAAGATAGTCATATACATCCAGAGAGAGGCCTGTGGGAACTGAGAGTGAACCACAACACAGCATTTTAACGCTTTCTGTGAATATTTCCATGCATTCTGTTTTCCTTCTTAGGTTGTTTTTTTTCTTCTTCTCTTTCTAGATCTGATGTTTCTTGTGCAGTAAGATAACTGTATAGATATGTATACATGTATTGTATTTGTCATATAATTTATCCTATCTAGCATGTATTAGATTACCTGTCATCTA
>JAJPUD010001668.1:272930-290942 GCA_023553655.1 Myrmecobius fasciatus | reverse complement strand
CTACCTCTTTCTCCTTCAGCTGACTAATTTGAACAGGAAGGAATGGAAACTCAGCATCCTAAGGAGCATCCCCTTACACCTCCAGGCTTTCTGAGATCTCTACTAGAACTGTGAAGAATAACCTTCAGTGCATCTAGAGACAAACACATGCACCACGAAGGAGTTTAGAGGTTAGACAGCTGGCTTTAGATTCGGGGAGCTTGGACCCTGTATCTGACACTTCCTGGCTCCCTGGGAACATTGACGAGTCCCAAGCTCTCTGAGCTCTCTGAGACAGATTTATCTAAGTTAGAGATGCATTGAGATCTTGATGGACAGCTAAGTAGTTCCACAGTGAGTTCCTGAGTTCAAATCCAGCTGCCTATTACTTGTGTGTATAAGTCACTTAACCCTGTTTGCCTCAGTTTCCTCATCTGTAAAATGAACTAGAGAAGGAAATGGCAAACTGCTTTAGTATCTCTGCCAAGCAAACTCCAAATGGGGTCATGAAGAGACTCACACGACTGAACTGACTAAACAACAAAACAACAACTGAGATCTGGATTCCCATTTTCAAATTACCTAGACTTGAATATAGGTATATACAACATGTTTATACCATATCTGCACCATATACATTTGGATAAGTGCTAAAAATGGATAGTCTGCCAGAATAAAGTAAAAGATCTAAATCAGATTGGTTCACTTTCAGGAAATAATGTTACCTTGCAAAGAACCTCTAGCTTCTGTAAAAGCCTAATTTTTTTCCTTTAACATTGACATTCTCCATGTGGTTGTGAACTATGAATAGTAATGAACATTTATAGAACACTTTTTATATTTGGATGTGCATCTATGATGTCATTTAGCCTTTCTCCTTCCTTTAGTGATTTGAAGGGACAAAGATGGATAGCTGAGAGGGAGAGCTGGGAGCAGTTTGCTTTCTTATCCAAGCGCTTAGTCAAGTATCTTCTGGAGTGCTGCTATGTCCCAGATACCAATCCTCCACTGCCCCTTTTTCTTCCAATAAGCTACCTAGTGTGTTAGCTCAGCATCCCCCTCCCAAATCTAAATGTTCATTGCTGGGATTGAAAATCTAAGTGTTTGGAACCTCAGAACCCCAATTTATCATGATACATTTTTTCCACGTCCCAGAGTTACACTGGTTAAAACTACACTTACTATTCCATCCAATTTATAAATGAGAAAATTGATGCTCATTGAAATTAAGGGACTTGCCACAAGTCCATACAACTAGTAAGGGTCAGACCCAGGCTTGGAAGTTCCCTACTCAATGTCTGTCATGTATTTTTTGTCTTTTTTTTGTCATTTTGTCTTTTTCATAAAATACCACAATCTCAAAAGAATCAAAATTGCTAATGATGATGCAAGGGGCAGTGCAAAGACACTGGTGGGGTCTATTAAGGCAGGAGCATAACCCCAAGAATTTCTGATTTTATCCAGAATATGTGTGGCCAGAAAAGGAACAGGGAGGGCTGTTCATGTAGCAAAAGGGAGGAATGTCAGATAAACAACCTGTGAGCTTCATCTACATATGGTCTAGATATTTAAAGAACTCCATAGATCTGGTTTTACCTATAGAATATTGGATAAAAAATTTAGAATAAGAGTAATGCACAGAATGCTTCTCATTCTAGGTAGAGTGGTTGTAACCTTCATCAAAGGGCAGACCCATCCTTGATAAGATCATAGATTCAAAGCATTTTCCTCACATCACTGAATACAGTGTTAGGCACAGAGTTGAATATTATACTCCTGGGGCTAGAAGTGAGACAGTATCCATAAAAGATATGCCAAAGTCTTTAAGCTGAGAAAGTTTATGTGCTACTAGATGTTTCTGACCCAGATAATAATAATGAATAATAATAATAATAATTTGTTCAGTTATTTCAATTGTGTCTGACTTTTCATAACCCCATTTTGGGTTTTCTTAGCAAAAACATTGCAGTGGTTTGTTATTTTCTTCTCCAGCCACTTTTACAGATGAGGAACTGAGGCAAACAGGGTTAAATGACTTATTTAGGATTACCCAGTAAGTTTTTGAGGCAGGATTTGAACACAGGAAGATTAGTCTGCCTGATTCTTGTATTGGCAGTTTATCTACTGTACTATGTGACTCAAATCTGCTATCCCACTCTTTCTCCTGCTCAGTCCATCTTAGAAATGATCTCACCATTTGTGTACTGCTTAACTTAATAATTTATACCAAACAAAGATGGAGACCACATGACTTCTCTTAAATGCAGGCACAGTTCATTTTTTTTCCCTCTGGACATTGGTGATTTGAGGAAAGAGAAATGAGTCTTCTCCAAAGTGGATGAGTTTCTCCAAATTCACCTTATTGGAAGCATTATCTCTTTGTTTCTGTCTCTTTTGGTCTTTCATTCTTTCTCTATCTGCCTCTATATTTTCTCTCTTACTCTTTTCCTCTTTCCATTTGTCTGTCCCTATCTCTCATTTTTCTTTTTTCTTTGTCATGCTTTTTTCTCATTTTTCTATCCCTTTCTAGTTTCACTCATTAGTTCTTGCTTTCTTTCTCTCCCTTCACTGAGTAATCTGTGGTCAGTAGCACATATATTCCTAATCTTGTGCAGTAATGGAACTAATGGAAGCTTCCCCAGTAATATCCAGAATGATATCATTGACATACCACAGTAAAAATGAAGGGAAAACCCTACAATATTCCTGGAAGTTAAAATTTCAGACATCAAGTTAGGTAATAAGTGAAGCCAAAGGAATTGAGGGGGAAAGAAAAAATACATGAAGAAGAAAACAGGCTGAGCACATTGTGTCCTTCCTGGATCATTCCTTTTACCATATTATATGTCTACTGCAGCTGGAAAAGTTAAATAGAGTGATAGAATAACATGAGTGCCTCTTTGCCCAAAAACTTGCCTTGCAGTTCACATTTTCCATTTCAGGGAATCCAGTGCACTAAAATCTGTCTGTCAATCAACAAGCAAGTATTTATTTTTTTAATTTTATTTTTTAAATAATAGTTTTTCATTTTCAAAATACATGTAAAAAGTTTTCAACATTCACCCTTGCAAAACCTTCTATTCTAAATTTTTCTTTCTCCCTCCTTACCTTCCTTCCCTAGACAGCAAATAATTTAATATATATTAAACATGTGCAGTTCTGTGCATATTTCCACATTTATCATATTGCATAAGAAAAATCCAATCAAAAAGAAAAAAAAATGAGGAAGAAAAAAAAACAAGCAAGCAACAACAAAAATGGTGAAAATACTATGTTGTGATCCTCATTCAGTCCCCATAGTCCTTTCTCTGGATGCAGGTTTTCTCCATCATAAGTCTATTGAAATAGGCCTGAATCATTTCATTGTTGAAAAGGGCTATGTCCATCAGAGTTGATCATCACATAATCTTATTGTTGCTATCTACAATGTTCTCTTAGTTCTACTTACTACACTTAGCATCAGTTCATGCAAGTCTCTTCAGGCCTTTCTGAAATCATCCTGCTGATCATTTCTTATAGAAAAATAATATTCCATAGCATTCATATACCATAACTTATTCAGCCATTCTCCAATTGATGGGCATCCATTCAATTTCTAGCCACTACAAAAAGGGCTGCCACAAACATTTTTGCACATGTGCGTTCTTTTCCATTTTTTTAAATCATCTCTTTGGGATACAGACCCAGTAGAGACACTGCTGAATCAAAGGATATGCATGGTTTGATAGCCCTTTGGGCATAGTTCCAAATTTCTCTCCAGAATGGTTCAGTTTACAATTTCACCAACAATGTATCTGTCCCAGTTTTCCTATATCCCCTCCAACATCTGTCATTTTCTTTTCCTGTCATCTTAGCCAATCTGAGAGGTGTGTAGTAGTACCTCAGAGTTATCTTAATTTGCATTTCTCTGATCAATAGTGATTTAGAGAATTTTTTCATATGACTAGAAATGGTTTTAATTTCTTCATCTAAAAATTGTCTGTTCATATCCTTTGACCATTATCAATTGAGGAATGACTTGTATTATAAATTTGAGTCAGTTTTCTATATATGTTAGAAATGAGGCCTTTATCAGAACCCTTGGATGTAAAAAATGTTTTCCCAGTATTCTGACAAGGATTTATTAAGTACTGCAAATGTGCTATGTAAAGGAGGAACAAACAAAGGTAAAAAATACTGGCCCTGCTCTCAATGAGCTCACATTCTGATGGGAGAGACAGCAGGCAAATAACTATGTCCATCAAGATATCTAAGAAGTCTGTGGCAGGTAATCTCTTTTTTTAAATTAGTATTATTAAAGCTTTTTAATTGCAAAAAAAAAAAAAAAACAACATATGTATGGGTAATTCTTCAACAATGACCCTTACAAAGCTTTCAGTTACAAATTTTTCTCCCCTAGTCCCCACCCCTCCCCTAAATGGCAGGAAGTCCACTACATGTTAATTATGTTAAAATACTTGACAATTCGAATATGTGTGCATATTTCCACAGCATATCTTGCTGTGCAAGAAAAATCGTGTCTACAAGAAAAAAAATCTGAGAAAGGAAACACAATACAAGCAAACATCAATAAAGAGCATGAAAATGTTATGTTGTGGTCCACATTTCATATCCCTCTCTCTGGGTGTATATGGCCTTCTTCACTGACCAATTAGAACTGATCTGAAGCATTTCATTGTTGAAGAGAGCCATGACCATCAGAATTGATCATCATATAGTCTTGTTGTTGTGTGACAGGTAATCTCAGAGGAGAAGGAATTGGGAATTGGGTGAGATGAGGAGAGAAAGGGAAGGAAATCAGGAAATGCCATAGCAGGTGGAAATTGACTAAGTCTTAAAGAAAACCAAGGATGGCTGAAAATGGCAATAAAGAGGTAGAGCATTTGAGACTCAGGGGAGAGTCAGTGAAAAGACACAGTGCTCAAAGGGGGGCCATCCTGTGGGAAGAATCTCAAGGATGTAGGTTCTACGGGATTATAGAATGTGTGGAAAGAAGTAAAAATACAAGATTAGAAGGGCAGGAAGGAGCCAGGATGTGAAAGGTTTTAAAAACCAAATAAGATTTTATCTTTGGTGTTGGAGATCAGACCTAATGTAGAACAATCACTTTGGTAGCTAAAGATGTTGTTGTGAAAGTAACATATCCAAGGTTGTGAGCCTGGTTGGCTGGGAGGATGGCAGTTCCCTCAACAGTAAGGGATATGTTCAGAAGAGGCAATAGTTTTGGGGTTAGAGTCTTAGATGATACTCATGATTGGTGGGCAAGACTTGCAGGAAGATCCAGGAGGAGAGACTAGAAAGAACAGAGAGGTAGGAGGAGAATCAGAAGAGATGTGTAATGAAAACAGAGAGGAAACAGTATTTAAGAGAAGAGGGTAATCAATAGTATCAAAAGCTGCAAAAGGATCAAGAAGAATGAGAACTGAGAAAAGATAATTAGATTTAGTGTTTAGTCACTTTGGAGAAAGCAGTTTCAGTTACATAAAAAAGATTAAAGAAGATTTAGTAGAGAGTAAGGAAATAAGAAGTCCCTAACTTTCACACATAGTTTAGTTATGGAAGGGAGGAAAGATAAAGGATCATAGCCTGTAGGGATGAATGGGTCAAGTGAGGGTTTATTTGAAGATGGGGACATGGATATGTTGTTGGCAGTAGGGAAGAAGACAGTAGAGAGGGAGGGACTGAAGATAAATGAGGAATGAGACAATAAAGGGTGCCCTGTGCTGAAGAAAGGGGGATGAAGTAGGATCACTTGTACATGTAGAAAAGTTTGTTTTGGCACAAAAAAGGGCCACCCCTTCACATGAGACAGGTGAAGGAAGAGATAGCGGTGGAAATCCCTTAAGGGATGTGAGATAAGGAGGAGGAGAGAAGAGGGAGCTTATTTTTCCCCATTGAAATGTGAATTTCACTTGATTCTCATGGGACAGAGCATACTTACAATATGCATCAAGCCTAAAATGTCTCCTTGTGTCACCAAAGTGAGATATGATTGCGTCCAGGAGCTTTTATTCTAAAAGTCTTTATTGTATTCTAATGCTATATATGCGATATTTGACCAGTATGATATACAGTGTGGACATCTGGGGCCACTGGTCACCTTGACCTTTGTCTTGCTGCTGGCCTCTGAGACTGTGGAGGAGAGAGAGAGAGGCTTATGACTTTGCCCAATTTGCTTCACTGAAATGCAACTCACACTGTAGTAAAGACCCCATGCTCATGATGCCATCGGTCCTCTTCAATAACAAAGGACCAACAACAACAACTTGGTACAGTGCCTGGAACAAAGTAGATGCTTGATAAATGTTTACTGATTGATGTCTAAGAGCTCAGTGATAGTAATAACAGTTAACACTTATATAATACATTAAAATTTGCAAAGCATTTTACACATATATGCATAAACACCTGAGGTATCTCATTGAAATCCTTTTTCCTTTAAGACAAAGCTCTAACACCGCCTTCTACATGGATTGCTAGTGCCCTTTTGGTTCAATAATATTGTATTTTACTTGTATTTATATTTAATCTCTTTATTCCATGTGTCTATATACACATATTATTTATATTTAATCTATTTATTCTATATGTATATATTTGTGTATATGTATATATCTGCAGACATTGACATAAACATAGAAATATATACTTGTATCCCTGATACACACCCAATTAAAATGAAAGCTCTTTGTGAGCCATTCTTTGTGAGTCATTCTTTTTTCTTATATTCCCCTAGTGCCTGATATAGATTGCTAATTATTAAATATTTGTCAATTGACTGCATTTTCGTTGTAATAGCTTGAAATTGCACTGACACTATTTTTAATAGTATTTTATTTTTCTAAATACATGTAAAAATAGTTTTCAACATTCACCTTTGTAAAACACTTGTGTTCCAAAATCTTTTCCCTCTCCTCCCCAAGACAGCAAGCAATCCAATATAGGTTAAACATGTAACTAAGACTCTAATATCTTGAAATTGTACAGACTTTTGAAACAAACTAAACAAACACATACAACACACATGCATGCATATATTCTGTATATACATATATGCAACATGCTTTATGTTAGAAGAATAAAGGTCAACTAAAAAAATCAAATACTAAAGTTTACCTTGTCTTTACTCAACTTCTTTACCTTAGGCTTCTCTCTTCCACATTAATTGAGACAATGAATTGAGGCCAATGGATTGGAAGATAAGAAACCTAGGGAGTTTAATTGGACACTAACTGACCAAGTGAGCAAGGGCAAATCACTTCTTGCTGGCCCTACATTTCCTTCTATGTCAAATGGCTGGGTTTACTACATTATCTCCCAAATGCTTCCTGGTTACAAGATTCTTAGACTCTTTGATTGACAGCATATCTGCCTCTGAACTGGAGTCTCCCAAATCACCTCTCTCCTCAGAATCAAAATTGTGTATTTCTTAACCTACTCCCACAAAAGATACGATGATAGACAAAAGAGAATTCAGTGAGTTTATTGTCATATTAAATGCTTAATAAATGTGTCTTGATTCATACATTTTATAGAAAAAAATTAGAAAAATATGCCCAAAGTGTATGAAAAGTCATATGTGTACAGATTCTTCTATTTACAATCACAAGAAGACAGGATCATCACTGGCAGCAGCTACAACTCTCGGTCTGGGGGGCTTTGCAGATACAACCTTGAGCACACTTGGCACATCCTGCAGGACAGCAGGAGCAGCAACCTGAGAAGGAAAGGTAGGACATAAGTATGAGAGGAACCTGGTGGGGCCCAGTTCTAGGGAAACCTAGAAAAATGGAAGGATGCTATGTTATTAAGTCTCCTAATGGGAAACTAAAAGGATTTTTACATCTGCAGGAAAAGAACACTACCCTAAATCCCATCTGTCCACCCCCAGAATATGTATCCAAGTCTTTTTCTGTCATGACAGGCTGGGACAGGTTAATTTAGGTCACAGAAAGTTTCTGTATCTCCACCCTATTCCACCCCCTACACAGATATTCTTTCTCGCTCACTTTTTTTGCAGGAGGTACATCGACAGGATTTACATTTGCAGGAGTCTGCACAGGTGCAAGAGTCACCTAAAAGGAAAAAAAAAAAGAGGGAAAGTGAGCAGAAAAAAAGTTCATTTTAGTGGTGGCAGACACAGGTCAGAGATTCTCCCTTGCCTCTCATTTGCCATTCCCAAGCCCAGATCCCCAAAGTTCATCCAGAAGAGAGACCAGAACTGAGATCTTTCCAGGCTGGCCATAATAAAGCACTTCTTTTCTTGCCCCTTAGAAAAATCTTCTCTCACCAGCAAGGAAACAATCACAAATCCCGCTCCTAACATCTGCCATTGTGGAGAGCCCTTCATCTGAGCTTAGTGTACACAGGGACCTTAATGAAAAATATGAACTCTATACCAAGTACAGCCCTAACCCCTGCCCTCCCTTCTGCTGGTTTCTGGAAGGACCTTAAAGCTTATCCCTTGGTCAAAGGAGGGAGCCCTTCTCAGGTCTATTCCTATCTCTGATTCTTAAGCACATTTGTGCTTAAGCTGAAAGGGTGAAAGGAAGGACAGTTTTCTGTTTCTTCATTTTAAAATAAATTGATCTCCTTCTCCACTTCCACACCACTTTCACCTTAGCCCCCTAGTCCCATCCCCGACAAAATCTGAGCTGTCCCAGCCCAGGCAGAGCATCCCTATCCTGTGGGTGTTTCCAGAACCCAGTGGTCCCTTACCGCTCACGCAGTCACAGTTGGGGTCCATGGCAGGCAGGTAGATGTCAGGCACACAGTTCTCACAGGAGAAGAAGGATGGATGAGAAAACGATGTTGTGGAGGAAGGAGCCACATGGTCCCTTTTAAAGCAGAAGGACCAGGAGAGTGAGTGCAAAGATCCCGCCCCTCTCCCTCCTCCTCCCTTCACCCAAGGCTAGCTCTCTGCACACAGCCCCAGGACTGAGCTGACTCATTAACTGAGCACTTGGTGCACCTTCCTGGATGTATTTCCCAGAACCAG
Source organism: Myrmecobius fasciatus (assembly GCA_023553655.1). NCBI lineage: Eukaryota > Metazoa > Chordata > Mammalia > Dasyuromorphia > Myrmecobiidae > Myrmecobius > Myrmecobius fasciatus. The sequence goes on along the minus strand of JAJPUD010001668.1, from coordinate 281,965 downwards.
AGGGCTTTGTGCAGATCTCTGAGCTCCTGCCTCCCACACAAGAGAGCCTGTGTGCAGAGAGCACATGCTGCATAGTGCCCTGTCAAGGTTATCAGAAAGTGGGTCCTGCTGCATCTTCCTTCTTTGGGGGGAAAAGTTCAGATCATTCCATCCCAAGATTCCTTTTGTATCCTCAGTATCAAATTCATTTGTGTCCTGTTCAGGACCCTGAGGAAACCAAGCTCATGCTCCTACCCTCTAGTGATTGCCTCATGGGTCTTCAGGGATGAGGGTGCCCTCCCATGTCCATCCATCTCCTGGTCTGAGTAGGAGCTGCTGACATGGCTATCAGTGTAGGTCAGGACAGTGTTTGGGTAAACAGGAGATAATTGGGGATTTGAGGACATGTTGAGAGTGGAAAGGCATTACTACTTAGCTGAATCATCCTCCCACATCCTTTCTGGGACAATCATTGATTTTATCAGCTCCCATAGGTTTGGTTCCCATTTTATGCATAACTCCCAAATCTATGTATTTATTGCTATTCTAGCTAGACATCACTGACTGTCTATTGGCCATTTCCCACTAGGTATCCCTTAGGAATCTCAAACTCAACATATTCAAAATAGAACTCATTCTGTGCATACCCTTTGACCCAGTAGTCCCAGTAGTGGGTTTGTGTCCTAAAGAGATCATAAAAGAGGGAAAAGGACCCATGTGTGCAATGTTTGTGGCAGCCCTTTTTGAAGTGGCAAAGAATTGGAAATTGAGTGGATGCCCATCAGTTAGAGAATGGCTGAATAAGTTATAGTATATAAATATAATGGAATATTCTATAAAAAATGATCAGCAGGATGATTTCATAAAAGCCTAGAGAGACTTACATGAACTAATGCTGAGTGAAGTGAGCATTACCAGGAGAACATTGTACATGATAACAGCTAGATTATGTGATGATCAACTCTGATGGATTTAGCTTTGTTCAGACTATCCTTCATACCTGGAATGCACTTCCTTCTTACCTCCACCTTTTAGAAACTCAGTTTCTTTCAAAGGTAAAATCAAAGCAAGCCCTGTTATTGTTTAGTCATGTCCATATCATTTGGGGTTTTCTTGGCAAATGTATTGGAATGGTTTGCCATTTCCTTCTTCAGATCATTTAACAGATGAAGAAACTGAGGCAAAAGAAAAAAATTACTTTTCAGGATCAAAAGCTAGTAAGTGCGTGCCTGGGACAACATTTGAACTGAGGTTTTACTGATTTGAGGCTCAGCATTCTATGCATTGAGCCACCTAGCTGAATCCATATACATATTATGTGTAAATATACAAACACACACACATACATGTATATATATTTCCATATATATTTATACAGGTGCTTTATACTAACGATCTACCCAGAACTGAGAAGCAGAAGGAATTTGGACTCGAGGACATGGGAAAGGCATGCAGCCCTTTCAATGATCCAGGAAATAACTCATTTTTGTTAGCATCAATATTCTTCTGATGATGCTGTATAATCTCAGCGGAATCAAAATTGTAAGAAGTCCACAAGGTGATGGAAAGACCCCTATGGGTATAAATAAGTTTAAGCAGTTCACCCATGGGAAAGAATAATTTTCTTTATCTCACTCTCTCTGTCTCTATTTTTGTCTCTTACTTTGCCTTTTCTTCTGTCTTCATCTTTCTCTTTAGGTCTCTCATGATTTTTGCTTTTTGTCTGTATCTCTTTCACTGTCTCCATCTTTCTATCTCTCTCCATTCCTCATTTTTTTTCTTCTTCATATTTTTTTCTGTCTCTCTGAATCTTAGTTTAGTATCCCTTCCCCCTCTGCCGTTCTCTCTTAACCTCTCCCTCCTCCATCACATAGCTCTGAGGTAAGGAGCATGAATGTTCCCACTTGTGTCCTGTGCAAGGATTGAAGGGAGATAAATGAAACTGAAATGGGAAGCCTAGAAGTGTGTCCTCAACATGCCACAGTGAAGGAAAAAAACAGACACATTCCTGGAAGTTACCAGGTGAACAGAATCAATGATCCAGTTCTTAGCTGTTGAAGGGAAATGAAGCAACAAATACTGGGGAAAAACCCAAGGAATAAAGAAAAGGGGTGGAGTGTGTGTGTGTGTGTGTGTGTGTGTGTGTGTGTGTGTATTTTTTTGTAGCAGGAAATGCTGAGAGAAGTAATGGAATAATACCTCCCTTTTGCCAGTAAATTCACTTCACAATTCAGTCTTTTTACTCCAAGAATAACCGTGCACATCTGTAGGCTATATATCCCATTGAGTGACTCACCTTGAGTAGTCTATTATAGCTCATGGTTCATTGAAATGGAATGTTCAAAGAGAGGACTGAGATGTGCCTAAAGGGTCTTTGAGTCACCTAAGTCAGAAGGGAATGGGTTCAGTAGAATTTCCATTGCATACTTCATAAAGGGGACTTGCATTTCCATGAGCCTTTATCAGTGCCAGAAACATGAAAACAGAAAGGGGAATGAAGAGATAAAAACAGAGGAGAGACAAGTTGAAAGGAAGAAGAAAAGAGCATAATAATAAAGGAAAAATGTTGAGAAAGAGTGAAGGGAAAGGGGAAAAGAAAAGAGGAAAGAAAAAGATAGAGGAGAAGAGGGAAAGTGAGAGGAAGGAGAAGAAGGAAAAGGAGAAGAAAAAGAAAGACAAGAAAGAGAGTGGAAGGCATGGAAGGAGACAGGAGAAATGAGAAATGGAGGGAAAGAAAGGAGAGATAAATGGAGGAGAGGAGCAGGAGAAAGGGAGAAGAGAGGATAAGGAGAGGAGAGAGAGAAAGAAAAAGGAAGGGAGAGAAAAGTTTAGGGATAAGAGATAATTATCTGGGATTCTCTTTTACATCCCATTCCATATTATCAATTCATGTTCACCAAGAAGAGGTCAAGAATTAATATCTTTTCCTTTCTTGCCTTAATGAACCAATGACCAGATTTCTAGGTACCAAATACTTCTATCCTGTTTCTGACCAAGTAGTCTACCTTCCCAGGAGCTAATATTATCAGAAACGAATATTGATACAGTTACAGTCATATCCTAATATCAAGGAAGATAAGTTCAGACCCTCAGTATATGAATTATTATGTATCCATAGCAAAAAGGTTATTTTTCTTTCTGGAGACTTCGTTAAGAGCCAGACTCAGATCCCTTTCTTCATAGTGCCCCCTAAGATACCCAACCTGATAAAATGACCTCACCTCTGTACACAGGATTCCTCACTTGGACTTTTGTGCTTTTTGGAAATTTATGCCAACAGTATTTTTCTATTTGAGATCTTTGAGTATGGACTAGGGTGGAGATTGTACCTGACTACTCTAACTCTTGTAACTCTTTCTTTGACAATATATATGTAAAAGTATTGAGTAGAGTTAAAAAGTATATTTAGCAATAAAATTAAACTGCATATTGATCATATAGGGGAAATTTTAGTTCACAACTATGCAAATTATTGTTTATTAAAGGACCCAAAAGGTCCCTTCCATCTCCAAATATATGATCCTAAGAAATAATTCCTTTGTTTTTGGAATTTAGCTTTAAAAATTTCTACAAGTCTGTCAGAATCACCTACTCTACAGAGAAGACACAGGGAAATAAATCAGACAGATTTAAATATAAAGAGATAGAATATTGTGACCACAAGAGAAGGATGTATGGCTTATAGGAAGAGGAGCTGAGGGAAGATGATACAGAACAATAACAACTTTCTAGGGGTCCTGTTTGAACTGCTCTTGCTAGGGTTACACTGAGCTACTGGTTAGACAAAATGAACATCAGAATTTTCTGTGATTCCATGGATTAACTCTTGCACCCTGGATCTGTTTGGCAATCTGGTGAACCCTGAGGATCTTTTTCCAGAATCATGCATTTAAATCATTGAAGAAAATATTACATTGAAATTAGAGGTTAGTGAAAAGATAAATGCATGTGCCCTAAACTATTCCTATTCCCAGATCCCGTGAAATCTACCTGTAAATCTTTAGCATAAATCTTATGGTAAAAAATACTACTCTAAACTCCCCGAAAGAGGGAGAGACTGTTGATCAGAAGTTGGGGCAGGGGATAGAAATCAGTAAGGGTCCTCAGAACTCCTCTCTAAACTAGAAAAAGACAAAACTAGCACTGCCACCATCTAAAATTGACCTTGCCAAAACAAGAAGTAACAATAGCAAAACCAAGAGAGAAGAAAAAACTGCCTTTTCAGGATCTAAATAAATTAAAAACAAAACAAACAAACAAACAAACAAAACCCAAAATGCCAGAATACATAGATATCATTGTTACCCCGGTAGAGATATATACAGAAAAATGTTATCTCTTTCTTCTTCAGTCTTTTTGGCTTTTAAAATATTTGTTTCTTTTCTACATGGATAAATAGATAACTGCACAAAAAAACTATTTTAGAATACTTAGGTAATTTTTTTTTCAAGGACCAGGTTAGTTTAACTTGGAAACTCTGGGTCCAGAAGATTTGACTAGATCATATTTTGCTAAATTTTGATCTGAGAAATATAAACCCATTCCACATAGTTTCCTTGGGCCTAGTATCATTTAATACTATTTTAATCCTGAGTCAGGTTTCATTCCAAAATTGTGAATTCGTGCATTATGTCCTCATACTATCTAGACTGATATAGGGAGCTTGGCAGTCCAGTCAGGATGGAGGTGCCTTTTTCAAGAAAAGAAACCAAAGGGGTCCAGGGAGAAGTCCTCGAATTATATCTCTAGGACTGCCTCTCTCCCTCCCACCCTGCCTCATGTCTTCTCTGACCCTAGGAAGCTCATAATCCCATTCATAGCAAAGGCCTCGTACTTCCAGGAGTTCAATCTCTTCCCAAGGGGGTACATATTTTAAAAATCACTGGCAAAGAGAGGACAATGCTTAACCCAAAGGAATATGTTACTCAGTGTAATTTTAGACACTAGGGTCAGGTAAATCAGATGGATATTTGGGGTTTGGAGGCTAATTTCAGATTAAGCCTTGGAATGTCTAGTCAGACCACAGGCTCTCTTGTGCCGTATGCCAAGTAGTAGAAAAAGAAAGGGATTCAAAGTCATTGCATCTGAGTGGAATCCAGCTCTGCCAGGTGTGACCTTGTGTGATCTTAGGCAAGCCATTTACCTCTTTTGGACATCAGTCTCCTCATATGTAAAATGAAAAGGTTTGACTAGACAATTTCTAAAATGTCTTCCAACTCTAAATCCTATGATGCAACAACTCCAGGAAAATCTTTCTCCAATTTTGCTGCTGGGTCCATTTAATTTTTCTAATAAAAGATAAGGAAAATGCAGATTAAAGGAATGGTATGATGAAGAAAAAACTCTGGAAGCACTTGAGATATGTGAAATTGTCAGTCTCAAGTATAAAATACATGATGAGATAATGACAAAGGCAAGCATGAGAAAAGGCAGTTAGGTGGCACAGGGAATGGCAGCCCTGGAGTCTGAGTTCAAATCTGCCCTTAGACACTTTTTGGTTTTGTGACCATGGGCAAGTCACTCAACTCTGTTTATCTCAGTTTCCTTATCTTATTTTAGAAGCTGAAATTGAGACACAAAAGCAAGGAATCTGCCCACAGGGAGTGAGGGGAAGAATCTTCTTGAGAAGTCAGGTCTTCACAACATAACATTTTCATGTTCTCTATTGAGGTTTTCTTGCATTGTATTTCCTTTATTGGATCATTCTTTCTTGTAGATACGATTTCTCCTGCACAAAAAATGATGCAATAACTATACATATATTCGATTTCTTAAGTATTCTAGCAATTATCATGTAGTGGATATCCTGCCATCTAAGGGAGGGGTGGGGAGTAGGGGGGAAAATTTGTAACAGAAAGCTTTGTAAGGGTTAATGTTTAGGAATTACCTATACATATGTTTTGCAAATAAAAAGTATTAATAAAAAAAAGAGAGGTCAGGTCTTTTAAGTCTCTGTTCAGTGTTCATTATACAGACTGTATTGTAGAGGGCATCTCAATTGGTCTAGAATGAGGTGCCATGGAATCATACCCCTATTTGACATTTTAGAAGCTCAATAAAAACAGAGCATACATTTTATCATTCTCAACCCCAGGTCTGCACTTTCAATATGGTCCAGTCCCATAGTAGTAAACACCACTGTCACACTGCAGGGGAGAAACAAATACTTATTAAATTGAATATTGAAGGTAAAACAGTTCTCTTAATGAACACTTTCTTGTCTTTCCTTCAAAGTTGAATAGCTGAGAATCCATGTGGCCCTGGGACCAGGGACACATAAAAGGCCTCCATCCTTTCCAATATATTCTTTAGCAATGCCCCCCAGCTGAGGGAAAGAGAGGGGCTTCTCTTCTAGAGAGATTAGCATCAAGCTAATGGGGAGACCACTGGCATTCTCTCAAAGGCAGACAGAAGAAAATGGAGATACTGAGAGAGCATATATAGAAATAGATTGCCACATTCTTCACAAACTTCTCTTTCTAGTCCCTTCAGTACTTAGAATAAAACAGAAGATCTAGGCCTTTATTATAACAGTAACAATTCTAACAATTATTTTCTCATATGCAAATAGTTCCATTAACTTTCCAAAGTCATCTAACATTCATGTTTTCAAATTCCAATACACTTGGGATGGAAAAATGCCTTTTGCATCCAGAGAGAGAACTATGAACATTGAATGTGGATCAAAGCATAGTATTTTAGTATTTTTAATCTTTTTTTCTTAAGTTTGCTTGCTTTTTCTTTCTTGGGGTACATTCCCTTTTGGTCTGATTTTTCTTCACAACATAACAAATATGAAAATATGTTTAGAAGAATTGTATATGCTTAACCCATATTGGATTGTGTGCTATTTTGGGGTGGGGTGAGGGAGGGAGAAAAAACTTAAAATACAAAATTTTACAGAAATGAATATTGAAAACTCAGTATTAAGAAAAATAAAATACAATTGAGGGAAAAATTTATGTTCTCATTTTAACTCTCTCTATGAATCCTGCAAGATAGACAAAGAAGGAATCTCCATTTTTAAAATGAGGAAACTGAGTTACAGAGAGGTTGCACTTCCTTTCATTAGGAACCAGCTATAGCTATCCTTATAATTTCCCGGAAGCAAAAAGCATTTCTGGAGAGATTTGTGCTTCAGATCTAGGATCTTTCCTCTCATATGTCATTTCTATTTTCTAAACATTTAATGATATATCTGCAAAGAGTCAGAGATTAATCATCTTTGTAGAATATGGTTCAATGAAAAAAAGATTAGGAATTAAGAGTTGGAACTCTGTCATTGTCTTATATGATGCAATACTTCCAATTATCCAGTCAACAATTTAGTATATTATAAGGAAAAGAGCCCTAGATTTATGATTGTAGTCCAAGTTTTGATACTTATCAATTATGTGATTTTTGGTTCCCTTCTTTGCTTTAGACCTTAGTGCCACCTATGTAAAAATGCAGTGTAAAAATAAGTAATCCCAAAAGTTTCTTTCAGTTCAAATATCTGACAGGTTAAAGATTAGCATTCCTACTCAGAATTTTCAGAAAGGCCCCTGAATGAGACTCCCAAAGCTACTCTGCCCACAGAGTTGAGATTTATTGTCCCTTGTTTCACAAACACACAAGAGATTCAAAGATAGAAGGATTATATAATGGGTTTTTTTTTTTTTCCCATTCACACATTTCATAGAAGCAAAACAAAAAGCACATTCATGGTGTATAAAAAGCTGGATCTGTACAAATTCCTCTATTTACAAGTAGAGGGAACATCAATAGCAGCAGCTGCAACTCTCAGTTGGAGGCTTTGCAGAGACAGTCCTGGGCACACTTGGCACATTCTCCTGGGCAGCAGGAACAGCAGCTTGAAAAGAGAAAGCAGGGAATAAATATGAGGAGTCCTGAGAGCCTGGCAGAGCTCAAATTCAGGGATGTGCCTCAGAAACAAAGAAAGAATGCTGTTTTATCTCAGGGGAGACTTAGGGGACTTGTTACTACTAAGAAAAGAGTCTCCCAAACCCCAACTCCTGATCCTATTCAGGATCCCTAGTCCTATTCAGGTTTTCTCTGATGGGTCAGAGACTATTTAATTGAAAACCAGAGAAGGATTTTCCCCAACACACCCACACTCATTCCAAACACACTACACTCCAACTCACTTTTTTTTTCAGGCGGTACATAGGCAGGATTTACATTTGCAGGAGCCTGCACTTGAATGAGGCACCTGGAGGAAGAAAAACATTGAAGATGAGCAGGAAAATGCCAGAACTCTAGAGAGACTTGGGAAACACTAGTCTGAGATTCTCATTTCCTTGTAGAGCTAAACCTGGTCCCCTCAGTCACCATGAAGAGATATTAGCTCTGAGCTCTTCCCAGGCTTGTCTTAACAAAGCCAAATAGGTTGTTGTTCTATCTTTCTCAGATCCCTAGAAAAACTTCTTTTCCTACCAGGAAAAGTAGAAGTCAATCTGAATTTTTCCCTATTTTCAGGAACCCTCCCTCACTCCAAATTGACACAACCTGAGTTCCTGACCACTCTGATCTTCTTATTTGGGATCACATCTTCTAATTTTGTCTGCATTGCTTTTGTTTGTACAAACCCTTTTTCATTTAGTTTAATCAAAATTATCCATTTTGCATTTCATAATGTTCTCTAGTTCTTCTTTGACCACAAATTCCTTCCTTCTCTATAGATCTGAGAAGTAGACTATGGATCACATTTTCAAAAAAGGATGTTAAAGTGAAAAGGGGCCCTTTTCAAATCTGCCCCAACAGGGTTGCCAGGGAGGAAGAATGTCTGGAAGGCCTAATTCAGGTGTGGCGGGAAAGAATAGTATCCTCCCCTTCATTGCAGTGAGACCAGGAGAATGAGTGCAAAGGCCCCACCTCTTTGTCCCCTCCCCTTCATCCCCTCCTCCTCCCGTCCAAGACCAGCCTCTTGCACACAGCCCGAGTTGTGCGGACTTCTGGACTCCGCACAATGTCTGCCTTGTGTATTTAAGATGTTGAGTGCAAATCTCTGGGCTGCCCCCTACCCCAAGGGGCTGTGTGCAGAGAACAACACTTGC
>JAJPUD010001668.1:191903-272920 GCA_023553655.1 Myrmecobius fasciatus | reverse complement strand
GAGAAGGGCGCCTACTGCAGGGTCACAATGCCTCCCCCTCCTCAGCATTACTATTTGCATGATCTTATTTATTGCCTAAAATAATCCTGTGTAATAGGCCAGAGAGAGAATCCCAGTTTACAGAGGAGAAAAATGTCAAGAAGTTTGGAGTTTATTTTCCTGAGAACCGATTCTTAGAATTGCTCAGGAGTATTAAAAAGGAGCTTCCTAGGGAATCCTTGGGTCTAAGTTATTTTTTTTAACTTGTTATTCCCTTTTCTTAACCTCTTTAATTGAGAGTTCAATGATGTATCTGCAAAAGATAAGGCTAATGTATCAGGATTCAATAAAAGACCGGCCATCTAGCATCAGAACATCCAAGTTCTAGACTCCAAATTGTCTTTGCCTAGCTGTATAGCTTCTCTTTTCTTCCATTTCACAAATATTTATTGAGAGAGTGGAAAGGCATTGAATTAGGAGTTGGAAAATTTAAGAGGTCTAGACCGTACTCTGACGTTAAATGATTTTGGCCAGGTTATTTCTCCCAGGGCTTCAGTTTCTTCTTCTACAAAATGGCAGTGTTGGAAAATGATCTCTCAGCTTCCCTGGTCCCCCATGGAGGGGACCAAAGCATCTCTGTCCAAAACTAGCATTCCTTATTCCCCATCTACTCATGTCAATAAGAGGCAGAAGGGAAGTCAGTGGTTTTACTTTAACTGACACATTTCTGAAGGGGAAGAGGTAGGGAATATATCCAAGGTATATAAAAAGCCAGGTCTGGAGGCAGATAAGTAATACAGAGGATGGAGCACTAGCTCAGAAGCCAGGAGAACCTAAGTTCACATGTAGTCACTTCACACTTGACACTTGCCAGCTGTGTGACTCTGGGCAAATCATTTAATCCTTTTTGCAATCAGTTTCCTCATCTGTAAAATGAACTGGAGAAGAAAATGGCAAATCCCTCCAATATCTCTGCCAAGAAAACCCCAAATGGGGTTGGGGTGTTACAGATGAATAAGCAATACTGATGAGATCCTGAATGGTGGGTTGGACTGAGAGAAACTGTAGAATTGATCCTTGAGGCAAGCAGGAAGAAGGCACTGATAGAGATCAGGTTAGGTCTATGGTCCCACCCTCTGGGGAGGTCATCCAGTCTGAAATCCAAGTTATGTCAACTCCTGAGACCCATGATCTCTAAAAGTCTTGAGCAGTCTCACCTTGTCATGTACTGTCAGAAATCCCAATCATGTCCCTGGAGTTAAATTTTCCCTATAAAATCTACTTATGGGCCATCCCACATGGCTGTTGCCTTCCTTTGGGTCAGTCCACCATGGCACTCTGCCTCAAGGTATCTTTCCCCTTCCCCTTCCCCCCATGCTTCATGGTATCTCCCCCAGCACCACTATGCTTCCCAATCCCACTTCTCCTTACAGATAAATAATTTACAGTTAAATAACCCACATCAGTGATAGCTACAATTGGGAAAGAGGGGGGATTGCACACATAGCCCTGGGCACACCTGGAACATCCCTCTGGGCGGCAGGAGCAGTACCTTGAAAAGAGCAAACAGGAGTTCAAAGAATGAGAGGAATCTAACAAAGGTCAAAAGTTTTAGGGATATCAGTGGGCATGGAACTCAGAAGCATGAGGGGGATGCTATCTTAGTGGGACTCTTTAAGAAAGATCCTAGGGGCTTTTACCACTAGGAACTGAGCTTCCACTTGGTATACCTTCTCCTGAACTGATCCTCAGGCAGGCCCACACAAGCATCTCTTTGATGGACCAGGGTTTGCTCAGATCTGGCCATGGAAAATCCCTCATCCCATGCTTACCCCCTTTTATAGGAGGAGGTGAAAAACCCCAATTTGAATTTTCCTGCACAGAGGCAAGAACCACTTGTAGTAATAGAAGAGAACTCTGAACAGGTTTAGGAATAGGAAATAAAAGTCTTTGATTCTCTTTTCTCTCTCATTTCCCATTCCCCATTCTCTATTCCCTAGCTCTCCTCTCTATAGTCACCAAGAAAAGGGTTCAGACCTCAGATTTTTCCAAAGCTCTCTGTCCTTCAGCTCCCCAAAGAAGGTCTTCTCTTAATTATAGGAATCCAGACTCAAACCCTGAACCTAATTGCTCCCTATTGTTGGCAATCTGACCATCACCCTCATCTCCATAAAGAAATATATTTCTGGAAGGAGCCCTCAAGTCTGTTCCAGTTCAAAAGAGCTCTTTTTAAGTTTATCCCTATCCTGGGGCCCATTTGTAGTTCAAAGCTCTATTTCTCTGAACCTTTGAAACAGAAGCCAATAGCATATTTCTCTGTTCCTTCATTTCAAAACCAAACCGATCTTCCCAGTATCCAAAGCCTTAGGACCCTCAGATTACACCTCTCTTTTCAAAGCCCCAAAGCCCATCCTAAAACTGAGCCTGAGCCAAGTTAAAAACAGATCCTGAAACTTTATTCTCTGAGGAAGCCCTAAGAATCCTCACTTCCCACAGACACAACAGGAGCCTTTCACAGGCAGGTGAGGGACTCTGAAAGTGAATGTCCTGGATGCCGAAGGGACATGACATAGAAGGAATAAACCAAATGCTAGCATTTGTAGCTGAAGATTCACTGTAAACTGGCACAGGTCTCTGCCCTCACCATACCCCCTGAGATTCCCAGGGCTCAAATCACTGCACCATGCTGCCTCCTTTGTGAAAGTGCTCATGGGACTAGTGTGGTCTTGAATGGGATCCATGTGAGCATATTCAGTCTTTGATATATAATGACTGTTAATACCCTTAGAAATTAGGGGGTTTGTGAGCCAAGAGTCAAGATTAATTAAGCCAATCTCCTTCCCTCTACCTAACAAATAAGTAAAACAACACACCCTTTAGGACATGTTTTCTTCCATTACATTCAAAGGTAGACAGTAAATGTTGTGGGATATTAAAAGATTCCCATACATGCTCTATCTTGTGAGACACTAGGACAATGGAAAATTCTTGAAAACCCCAGTTCCAGAAGATAGCACTGCTGGATGATTGACTTTTGTTACAGATTCACAGTCTTAACATGTAGATTTAAGAGATGGAAGTCACTTGAAAGTCAGCTTCCTATGAAACCTTCTCAGACATTTATACTCAAGAACTGATGGAGAATGGGGAGGGGAAGGGAGGAAAGCAGAAGGTGGGGGTGGCAGAGGGGCTGATTCTGGGCCCAGCTTCCTTTTCTGGTTCTCAGTTTCTTCCTCTAAAATGTTATGGTTGAAATAAATTTCCCTGGTCCCTTCCAGCTATAGTATTCTGGGACCCATGACTAACTCAGAGCATACCATATGTATTGGAATAGTCTCCAAAGCCGATCTGCACTCTTGGTTGAAGCTTCATGTCCCTTATTTATGACTAACTGTAATGTTTTAGAAAGGGAATGTGCTGCCAGACAAAAAGATCACTGGTTTTGAAGTCGCTGGCTATCAGCTGAATGACCCTGGGTAAACCTTCTGATGCTCTGAATTTTGGTTCCTCATCTATAAAATGGTGTTAATGATATAGTATCCCATTATTCTGGGAGTTCTTTGAAAGCAGGAACTGTTTTTGCTCCTTTTTTGTAACTCCAGCACTTAACATGGTATCTGGCATAGATAGGTACTAAATAAATGCTGATTATTGTATCTGCCTCACATGGTCGTTGGACATGAAGGACTTTTTTAAAGCCTTAACAATTGGAAATAGATTAACATGTAAATCTAAATGTGACATTACATCCCGGGTACAGGAGTCCCTCATTTCACTTCTCTCTATTCCCCAGCTCCCTTCACAGAAGGGATGCTCTCTCCTCTCCTGTCACCCCTCTATTCAAGCTGAAGGGCTAGCCCATACTTGGGCAGAGATGAAAGAAAAGAGATGGGGGACTGGCTTTAAGGTCTGGGAGCTGATGGATTGAGCTCTCCCTATATTATGCGAGCAGTTAGGAATAGAAAAGGATGAGGATAGGAAGAATTCAAAGATTCATAAGCAGATTTTTGAAGGTTGGATGGGAAGGAAGTTTGGAAGTTTTTTACATATTAGTTCTGCATCTTTCATTTCCTAACTCTCAAATAAAGCAATCTAAAGCAAATCTAAAAAAGAAAGAAAGAAACATGACATAGTTATTCCCCCAAATACACAACACAACAATATATAGAAAATCATTGTCAGTTTATTTTCATTTACATATTTCATAGGGGAAAAAGTAAAAAAGCTTTCATAGTGCATGAAAATATACAGGTTCCTCTATCTATCTACAGGCACAAGGAGGCAGGAACATCACTGGCAGCAGCTGCAACTCTCAGTCTGGGGGGCTTTGCAGACACAGCCCTGGGCACATTTGGCACATCCTGCTGGGCAGCAGGAGCAGCAGCCTGAGAAGGAAAAACAGGAAATGAATATGAGGGATCCTGACTTAAGTACCTGGAAGAGCTCACCCAGGGACATCAGTGGGGAAATCAGAAGGTGAACCCCATGAGACCCAAACCCTTTAGGGACTATTTGGAAGATTTAGCTCCACTATAAAATCAGCTCCTTCCTTCTGAAGTATACTTCAAACAATCACCAATTATCTGCCTCTACTATAGATAACTGAGTGGTGCCATGGAGACATTCAGGCTTTGGAATAAGGAAGACCAGAGTTTAAATCCAACTTCAGATGCTTACTAGCTGTATGACCCTGAAAAATTCATTTAAACACTGATCTCAAGTTTCCCTATCTGTAAAATGGAGAGAAAAATAGCACCTATCTCCCAAAAGCATTCTCCCAAAGTTGTTGTGAGGATAAAAATAAAAATTTATAGCACTTTGTAAACCTAAACGTGCTATACAAATACTGCCTATGACAATGACGATATTCCAGGCCCTGGAGATATGGAAACTAAAGTGAAGTTGAACTCCCACCCTCCTTCCTCCAGACTGCACAGATAGCTTTCCCTAGATTCCTTGTATACTTACTTTTCTTACAAGAGGTACAGGAGCATGATTTGCATTTGCAGGAGTCACCACAGGTGCAAGAGCCACCTAGAGAAAGAGAGAGGGAGGTGGGGAGTAGAAGCAGTTGTCTATGTCCTGTCAGGGCAGAACTCCAGAGCAGATTTAGGGATAATACAAAGATATGGGATTATCCTTTCCCTCTCATTCATTCCCCAGTCTCCAGCCTGGCTACTCCAGGTCCTGTCAATGAGGTGACAGCCTTTAGATCTTACAGTAACACCTCAAGGAGCCCTTAATTCCATCTATCAAAGATTCCAGATCTTGAGATCTTGATCATCCCTCTCTAAAACTCAGGGACCCTAGCAGTAAATTTCTTTAACAAAAGAGCTCTTCTCCAGCTGACTCCTATTCCCAGGGCTCTGGTTGTTAAACATTTAGAACTATCTCTCTAGGAAGTGGATAATAGCTTTTAGTTCCTCCCTTTTGGAACCAATTCAACCATTTTCTTTCCTCCCTGAGCCTTTTCTTTTTAGCCTAAAACAAAGCTGGAGCAAAAACCAGGTTTCTGACTCCTAAGACAACCTGAGAACCCAGAAGTCCCTTACCATTGGCACAGTCACAGTTGGGGTCCATAGCTGGCTGGGCTGGAGCTTGGGTCTCTGGGGAATGAGCTGGAAGGCTAGGAGAAAGTTGTTGTGGAGGGATGTGTATGGTTCCTCCCTTTATAGTAGAACAGGAGAATGAGTGCAAAGGCTCTGCCCCCTTCCTCCTTGTCCAGGACTGGCCTCTTGCACGCAGCCCCACTAATTGGCTAAGTTCTGGGCTCTGGGCCCAGGTTATGACTCAGAGGGAAATTCCCAGCATCCATGGTGCTGAGTGCAGGTCTCTGGGGGAGCTCCTGCCTGGAGGAGCTGTGTGCAAAGGTGAAGAGGGCCTTGGGTCCTGCAGAACATCATGTACCCTTGGGTGTCCTCTCTGCTCCCAGCCAGCTTGTATTGCTCCTTACCAGAAATGAGGAACTTGTCTCCTTTTCCTGATTGGGAAAATGAATTCAGACCTTCCTGTTTGCAAACTCCTTGTGGTGTCCTTGGCAGGGAGATCATCTGTCCTGCCAGAGATCTTTACAAAGCTGTGCTCTGGCCTCTGTCCTCTGGTTATTACCTCCCTGGGAATCCTCTGTGTTGGGGCTGTCAGCCCTTGAGCTTTTGCCTGCTCTTTTGTTATTGTTCACTCACCTGTGCTAGTGGCCTGGAGAGGCAGAAAAGAGAGTTGAAGTGAATGGGATGGGGAGGTGTTAGAGGAGAGCAGGAACATTCTGAGGTCCTAGAATGGGCATGAACATTTCCCCCGCCCCAAGATTTCCAAAGCTTTATTCTATTTTATTCATATATACATATATATTTGGAGAACAATTTTCTTTCTTTATTTTTTAAAAATAATAGCTATTTATTTTTCAAAATACATGCACAGATTGTTTTCAACATTCACCTTTGCAAAACCTTGTGTTCCATACTTTTCTCCTTCCCTTCCCACTTTCCCCTTCCCCTAGAGGAGACTGAGGCTCTGTGGGCATGAGTTTGGTCTATACAGATGTAATCAATAACCTTGGGGGTTTTGTGGAAAGTGGCCCTTTAGCCACCTGGGCCCAAGTTGCTCCATTGTTAAGCTTTTCCTGACCATGAAGATCCATCCCTTTATTCAATAAATATTTGCTACTATTGACACTGTGTGGTATAGTGGAAAGACTGGATTTGGAGGCTGATGACCTAGGTTTGATTCCCAGCTTTGTTACTGATTTCCTTTCTATCCCGAGGCAAGTCATTTTACCCATTTGTGCCTCAGTTTATTCATTGGTAAAATAAAGGATTAGATGGAGTAGATGACCTTTGAGATCTTTTATTCTTGCTCAGTCATTTCCAACTCTTGATGACCCTGAGGACCATTGCACACCAATACTGTCCATGGGGTTTTCTTGGCAAAGAGATTTGAATGTTGCCATTCTGCAAACAGGATTTAAGTAACTTGCCCAGTTTATTTTACAGTTTTATTTCTCCAGCTCATCTTATAGTTGAGGAACTGAAGCAAATAGGGTTAAGTTACTAGCCCGGGACTATACACCTAGTAAATATCTAAGGCTATATTTGAACTTAGATCACCCTGATCCTAGGACCTATGCTCTATGTACCTATGCTACCCAATAAGAAGAAATTTAAAACCTAATATCAGGAAGGGCAGCCAGATGACACAGTAGATATCACACAGTCTCTGAAGTCAAGAGGACCTGAATTAAAATGTGACCTCAGACACTTAACACTTCCTAGCTGTGTGACCCTGGGAGAGTCACTCAACTCCAATTGCCTCAGCAAAACTATAAACAAACACACCAACAAAAAAGAAATTTTTAAAAACTAATAGCAGGGTCTGACTTGTGCAAAGATGGTTTCTAAAATCTCTTTCAAACCTGACATTCTTCGATCTCTTGTGACACACTTAGATGAGGCCAGATGTAGCACATAGTGTATATAGGTGAAGTATCAATAGAATGGTGAGTGAGTTAAATCCAAAGGCCTGATCCATGCGGGATAATACACATTTGAGGAGAGAGAAGATACTTTATTTTAACAGGAAAGGCCTCATGGACTGGGTAGAACTAGATTTCAGTTTTAGAGGAAGGAATAAGGACTAGGGAGGCCACAGTGGTGATGGCTGCATGTCCATTCTGGGTCTGGGGGGAGAGTGTGAGGGAAAATAAGATATTTTAGGTCCTTACATAAGATCATACATTGAGTATGAGAGGGACCTTATAGATCATCTTGTCCAGGGTTTCTTAAATTTTTTCTATAATTTGCAATCCCTTTTTACCTGAGAAAGTTTTACATAATCCCAAATATATGGGTATATAAAACAAGTAAATAAATCAAACATTTACTGATTATAAATCATAAAGACATTTATTTTAAAACAATTCTTTCATATACATATAATTTTTTTTACCACATATTAAAAATAAAAACAAATTTGAAAGTTAAAGAGATGGATGGTGGAATTGGTGCCAAATTTGTCATGACCCACAGTTTAAGCTTTTATCTAGTTTAACATTGGCATTTTATTAGTGAAGAAACAGAGGTTAAGTAATTTGCCTGAGGGTACTAAATAAAGGATTTGACCCTTAGTCCCTTGATGCCAAATTCACTAGAGTCCATGTATTCCAGAGGTCTATTGATGAAAGAGCCTCTATTTAAGGAGGGCGTTCAGCCCTAGCATCTCTTCATTTCCCATTTTTCTATTATGCCCCATGAACCTCTTCATCCTGATTTATCTCTATAATCCAGAAAATTCACACCTTGTTAGTACCTTCTGCCCCTGGGGCCTCTCCCTTACTTTGAGGGTAGAAAGTGAAAAGCTCCTTCCAAAACTTTCTTTTAGAAAAGCATTTCCTACCTAGATGCACTCTACCCTTAAGCTTCATATCTTGCTCAAATCAGTACTCTCCCCATTTCCTTCTGTATTTCAGCTTCCTTTTGTTTGCTGTTCTCTACCATCAGATTGTAAATTCCCTGAAGATAGGGACTTTGTGTCCCGAAGCTTAGCACTGATAATAGCATTTGGTAGACTCTTAACACTGTTTATTTTTTAATTATTTAATTTTATTAATTATTAATTATGTTTGATTTATTATTTAATGTTTATTGACTAACTATACTATGTACTTCCAAAAGTACTTCAACTCAACACTCTACTGAAAGGTGATTTTCTGTTAAGGGATTAAACTCGAGCAGAAGGGAAGTGCCTAAACATCTCCCAGAAATTCAGATAGATGATAAACCTTTCCTCCCTAGAGATAGAGGTTGGGAGCAGGGGTGGGAGTGGAAGATAGAATGAGTAGTATTGAAGAGACACAAGACTACCCTTTCCAAATGTTCTTCTGGGGGAAGACTATTTCTATCTCCATATACTCTCTATGTTGAACTTTTAAAATTTCTTTCTCCTAGTCAGTCTTTTCCCCTTCTCCATCTCCCCTCTTCCATCCCTTCTTTTTCCTATTTCTTCTCTCTCCTTTCCCACCTACCTCTTATTTTCCCTTCTTTTCTTTCCTCTCTTCTTTGTTTTCTCTCTTCTATTTCCCTCTCTCTGTCTCTCTATATCTTTCTCTGTTTTGGTCTATCTGTCTGTCTCTGTCTCCCTCTGTCTCCTGTCTCTCTGCCTCTCTCTTCCTCTGTCTGTTTCTGTCTTGGATATCTGTCTCTGTCATTCTCTTTCTGGAACTGTCTTTCTGACTGTCTCTTTCTGGATCTGTCTGTCTATCTATCTCTTCCTTACATCTCTATCATTGTTTTTTCCCCCTTCTCTGTCTTTCCCACTCACATTCCATGATTCTCCTTCCCTCTTACCCTTGTGATCCTTTGTGGGCAGAACATGAATTCCTAGCTACTTACTTATAAAGGAACAGAAGTCAGCAGTTTTGGCAGTGTGGAGAGCATGTCATCAACATGCTACAGGGAAAATACAGAGGATAGTTTCCTGGAAGTTCAGAATCAAGACCCATGTTTCTTAATGTAGAATAGGAGGAGCCAAAAGAACCAAGGAGGGGGGAGGGGGGAGAGAATCAAGGGAGAAAGGCTAAAGTTGTTGCACCTCCTAAAAATTACTCTCAATTGGTAGAAGATAATCTGTCACTAACAAATGGTGAGGGATTCATGGGCTGCCAAGAAAATCTTTAAATGAATTGTCGATGGTCACACAACTAGAACTATCAGAGGCAGGATTTGAACCCAGGCCCCTCTTGATTATACATGTGATGCATTTTTCATTATACCTGCCTTGAATGAGGAGGACAGGCATTGATTTTTTTAATTGATTTTTTAAAAAATGAAAACAAACTACTTTCCCTCTCTACTCTTAACCTTCCTGCCCCAGAACAATGTTACCTCATATTGGTGTTGTTATTGTTATTATTTTGAAAAACAATGATAGCATTTTATTTTTTAAAACACATACAAAGATAGTTTTCAACATTCACCCTTGCAAAACCTTGTGTTCCAAATGTTTTCTTATTATTATTGATAGTGAAAAAGAATGTGACATAGTAACTTATAGAACTGGTCTCCAATCAAGACTTCAGTTAAGATCTTACCTTCAACACACCCTGCCTAGATAACCTTGGGAAAATCACATGACTTCCACCCTCTAGACAACTCTAGGAATAGAAGTGGTTGAAAAAGTGTCTATTTGCTTTGGTAGAGATCATAGGTCTGATCTCTATTCCTTAATAGTGTAACTAGTGCTTTCTGAATCTTCTTTTTATTTCTTTACATCTTAACAAGAGGTCAGATATTATATGTGACATTATCAACAGAGGAAAAAAGATACAAATAACAGCTAACATTTCTATAATGCCTTAAGATATACCAATTACTTTACATAATTTATTTCATTTAATTCTTACAACAAGAATCTGAGATGAGCACTGTGATCCATTTATGATGAAACAAGTCAAGTATTTGGCCTGAGGTCACACAGGTAAGCTATGCCAAAGATAGGATCAGAACCCAGTTCCTCTAAGTCCAAAGCCAGTATTTTTCCCACTGTATCAAAATATATCTCAAGCTCAAGCTTCAATCTATATATACTTTTTTATGTGTGTGCCAGGCAGTGTACTAAGTAAACCCTGGGTATTTAAAAGCAAAAACAGCCCTTGCTCTACTTACCTTCTAACGGGAAAGACACCATATAAATACAAGATAAATACAGAGTATGTTCAAGACACTTACAAAGTAAATGGAAGGCTCTAAAGATGGGGGAAGGATGGGAAAGGTCTCCTGCAGAAGGGGACATTTAGGCTGAGTCTTAAAGATGTGAGGAAGGAGAACATTCAACATTTTGAAACAGGACAAGATACTTTCTGGTCCAAATCCTTGTAGTCATCTTTGATTCATCCCTCTTCCTCACTGCACACATTCAATCATTTGCTAAGTCTTGTTGAGTTTATCTCTGGAAGCCATCTCCTTATTGTCTTTCATATAATCATCACCCAATTTTAAATCTTCTCTCACCTAGATTACTGTGGTTTTCCTATTTCCTGCCTCTCCCACTTCCAGTCCATCCTCCAAACAACTACCAAAATCATCAAAGCACAGATCCAAACATATTACTATCCAACTCAAGAACAACTAGTGGTTCTCTGACCTTATTATTTCTACAAAACGCAAATTCCAAAACCACTCAGAGCTTCCCTTTCCATTCTTCATAGGAACTCTACTTCTTCCTTCCAATTACTGTCTTGTTGTCTGAATTTCCTTTCTCAAATCTTTATTTTCCTTTGTTGGCCCTGGGGATGATGTAGTACCTTCCCTGGTTGGTAGCTCAGTTTCCTCACTTGTAAAAATAAAGCATTGCTTTTAAGAATAATTCATGACCCTTCTAGTTGTGCTATCTTTGGAAATCTATATTTGAAAGCCCTCTTCAGAACATTCCATCTTTACCGAGGTCCTCCCATCTCTGTCACAAAGTTGAGGCTTCATGTCCCTTTTCTCCAAATGCAGAGATAGAAGGGAATTCAGTGAGTATAGTTTTTTTGTATATTTTATTTATTTAAAAAATAGAAAATGAGTCTAAGTTATTTGAAAATCCAGGTCTGTACAAATGCTTCTATTTGCAGGCACAATGAAACAGTAGCAACAGAGTGACAGTTAAAATTGTCAGTCAGGTACAGTGAGGTGGGGAGAGAGGGAGTCATGGGTCTATACACAACCCTAGGTCCACTTGACATATCCCGTTGGAGAGAAGAAGCAGCAAATAGGGAGTACCAGGCCTAGAATGAAGAAGACCTGAGTTCAATTCTAGCTTCAGAAACTTACTTGCCATGTGACCTTGGTCAAGCCCCTTTACCCTATCTGACTCAGTTTTCTCATCTGTCAAATGAGCTGAAAAAGGAAATGGCAAACTACACTAATATTTTTGCCAAGAAAAACCCAAATGGATTCACAAAGAATCAGGAATAACAGCAACAAAGCAGCAAATAACCTTGGAAGGAAAAATGAGATGAGTGTAAATGGTATTGAACTGAAAAACCTGACAGGGGCTAGCCCCAAGGATGCAATATGGATGGGATGACACAGGAAAAATGTTATGGAACCTGGGTTCCTCGTGGAAGATGTAGGAGACATATATCTTCTAGATTATGAATTCCCTCCCTCTCCCATTGACTAGATTCCCAGCACTACATAGCATACTTTTTTTCTGAAGGAACAGGAATTGCTTCCTTCAGGCTATTGAAAGTGTTCTACCCAACCCTTGTCTTTCCCTTTCTCTCTCCCCCTACTTAGCTTTTCTGGACAAAGGTATCTATACTACCCAGAAATGACTTATATTTGTGGAGCCTGCCCATGTGAAAGGGCTTTCAGGTAGGAAAGAAGAGGACAAATAACACAGAAGAAACTGGACAGAACTCCAGGGGAGAATTGGGGTAAGACATAAAGACGCTTCTTTGTTTCCAAACCTTTCAGTCTCCAGTTCCTGTTCTTCAAAGTCACTCACGGCCTAAAAAACATCTTCCTAGTGATGAGGGGAGAGATAGTGATGATGAGGTGTGTGAAAGGGGAGATGGTGTTGGACTCCCTTGGCCAATCGAAGGCTTCCTGGTATATGGTAAAAAAAAAAAAAAAAAGAAAAAGAAAACAAGAACAAACTCTTGCCAGTGGGTAGAGGCCTGGTAGGGCTTTCTCCTCCATGGGTTTACACTGAGCAGGAGCTCAGGGGCTTTCCACTTTTGGGAAACCAGCAAAGATGAGTTTAGAAATCCTTGGTTTTATGGGATTCTTCTAGCCCCAGGCAAATGGAGCAGTTTAAATATCTGTCTGATTGAATTGAAAGTGAAGTTTGTAATGAATAGAGTGGGACCCCTTCTATCTCCATAGGAAAGTTTTTGAGATTTGGGGTCTCTCCAGTCCTCCCCCCATGATCAGGGGACACAATCAAGGACACAGTTTACATCAAGCCCAGTATACAACAAACAGCCCCTAGATTCAGGAATCCCATTCCCACTTATACACATGGCCACAACTGGGGAGCAATGTCAAGCCATTCTCTTTGAAGAACATACTAAATGACTGAAAGCAAGTATAGGAGTAATTCAGCCAAGCCTTCTATTTTACTACAGGAGAATAACCTGGGGGAGTCCCCATTCCGGTACACAGCCCCAGTTTGGGCTGGGCTGGGTTGTGGGCTCAGTGCACTGGGTGGAACCCCATGCACTTGAACTCTGCTGCTGCCTCCCGCCCAGTCCTGGCTGGGTGAAAAGACAAGAAACCCCAGCTCCTCCCCTATCCACCTGGCTCAACATGATTCAAAACTAGAAGTTTTAGTTCCTTCTCTTTGGAGTTTATGCCAAGCTTACGACTTTCCATTTTTCGGATTCTTCTTAATGTAGCAGAAAGTCATTTTCTTTACCAGAG
This sequence comes from Myrmecobius fasciatus, assembly GCA_023553655.1. NCBI lineage: Eukaryota > Metazoa > Chordata > Mammalia > Dasyuromorphia > Myrmecobiidae > Myrmecobius > Myrmecobius fasciatus. The sequence goes on along the minus strand of JAJPUD010001668.1, from coordinate 259,541 downwards.
ACCTTGATAACTCAGCCTGATGAGAAGCTCAAGCTGATAAGTGTTCCTCCATTCCCAAACTCCTTCTCCCACCTCTTGTTCTTATCTTTGCCTTATCCTTCCATAGTTATCATAAAAGTTTATAGGAAAAAATGTCAGACTTTCCCCCCAACTCCTCCCCTTTCCCCCACTTTCTTCAACTCCCCTTCCAGACATCTACCCTCAAGTCATATAAAGTCTCTTTTGTTACTAGGAAGTGGCTAAATTCATTCATCCTAATTTAAGAGCAGTTAGATTTATTTTGTACAGGGCTGACAGAGAGAGGTCAATCAATATTTAACTCAAAGAAATGTATCATTAATAACAAAATTTTAGACACTGGGGAGACAGAGTTCTAGAAGCTTTATAGCACATTAGAACCATCTTACCATACCATGCATTGAACCCAGATATGCATATCTTGAACCAATCTAAGAAAAACTTGCTTCTGATTGCCAGTTGGTGATTTACTTCATGCTGTTCAGCTGTGTCTGACTCTTTATGACCCCATTTGGGGTGTTCTTGGCAAAGATTCTAGAGTGATTGGTGATTTCCTTCTCAGTTTCCCATCTTTCTAAAACAATGGTTGTTGTTTGTTTGTTTGTTTCCTGGATGCTCCTTTTTATTTTTTCACATTCTCTTATCTTCCAGGAGTTATAATTGTTTCAGGAAGTCTTTGAAGAATTGAAGAGGATTGGGAGGGTAGGGAAACCCAGGGTAGGAGGGGAAAATTGGTGTCAGGCAAAACAGAACGTATTAGATGATAACCTGAAACTGGATTTGAACTCGCATGAAGAGGGAGATCTGTGACTAAATTAATTTCAGGTCTTCCTGACTTTAGGCCTGGCATTTTATCCACTTAGCCACCTAGCTGCCCTAGTTTACTTTATTGGTTTAGAGCTGGAAGGAATTAGAGAAAACATCTAACCCAACTCCCTCATTTTACCGAGGAGGAAACTGAAGAACAGAGAAGGTAAGTGATCTGTTCAGGATCACACATTTAGGAAACAGAAGAAACAGGATTTGAACCCAGATCTTAGATTCCAACCCCATATTCTTTTCATTGTACCAGTAATGGCTGGAAATAGAGAAGATTGGGGGAAATCTGCAGAGGCAAGTTAGATAGGATAGCAGAAATAGTTCTTATGCCCACTACTTGTGGGACCTGGTTACTAATTAACTGTGTGAAGTGAGGGGGGAAGAAATGACACAAGATAACACCAATTCCCATCATGGAAACCCTGGATGAATGATCAAATCATGGCCAAAAATAACCAGTGGCTCTACCATTAGCAGTCCAAAAGGCAATGTAGTATGGTAGTTAGAGCACTAGGTCTACCTGGAATCAAGAAGACTTGCATTCAAATCCTGACTCAAACACTTGCTGGATGACCCGGAAGAAATTATTTAACCTGTAAGTTCTTTAGTTTCTTCATTTAAAAAAAAAAGTGCCCCTGACTCACAGGTTTCTAGTGAGTGAAATGGGAAACTAAGGACTTCTCAGAATAATGACTGTGAGAGACTGGTGTGGTTTTTCATTGGGAATCGATAATTGGAACACTGGAAATCCTATTTGCAAGAGGTCTAGTAGATAGCTCTGATAAGTGAGCCAGAGATACCTTGTTCTGGAGATTGGCAGATCCTGGGAGCCGGTGGCTCTCTCTATCTATAAAAGATCTGTTCAAATGAGAAACTCAGGCCTCAGTCTCCTTCCTGGTCTGACCCGGAGGAGAATGATCGTCCAAAATTTCTCGAGTTTCTAATAAACTTCTAATCTTCACTTTGAGAGATCTCTGAGTAATGATTTTGAGTTGGGGGGGTCGTATTTTTATCCCACACACTAGTGAAAAACAAATGAAATTCTGAATAAAGTGCTTTGTAAATATTTTTTAAGATACGTTATTTTTATAGTGAAGTTATTAGGAGTATCTAGTACCTTCTGTTTTGCCTGAAACCAGTCTTTCCCCTTCTACCCAGTACCTGGGATTCCCAGTTCTTTCAGTCCTCCTGACTTCCTTCTGAAACAATGATACTTCTGGAAGATGAGAGAATGTGAAAAGTGAAAAGGACTTCAGAGAGCATTCAAGAAAACACCACTGTTTTAGAGAGATGGGAAACTGTGTGAAGTGAGGGGGGAAGAAATGAACCCCAGGAAAGTGACTCATCCAAGCTCACACAGCTAATGAGAGGCAGAATCTGTGTGGAATCTAGGTATTGTGAATCTAGGTATCTTGACTCTAAGTCTCCTTCCTTGAGATGCTGCTGTAACAGAGAACTCTTAGCTGGCTGAATGTAGTCTTGAATGAGGGGCCAGGTGATTAGTCTCACTCTTTGATGTTCCAAGGATAATTAATCTCTTCTGCATGTACTGAGCCTGAGGGTCAACTGTTTATGTTAATTATGTCTTCTTTGGCTTCATCCCTTCCACCTAATAAGCAAACATAACTTTAGTTTGTGCTACTCTTTTACCCCAGTTAAATGTGGTCAGGAAAGAATGTGGAACTTAAAAAGATTCTCTACAGGCTCTGTCTTGTGAAGGTGGGAAAGTGGTTGGTAAAACCCTGGAAGCTGGGTCCCTGCTGGCCAACTTTGCTGGCTGACCAGCTCTGGGCAGGGAGGCCCCAAGGAGTTCTAACATGTCGATTTAGAAGAGGGGAGCATCAGCTTCCATCTCATAGAAAAGAGCATCTTATGGGTTGAGAGCCAGGAAGAGTTTTAATGATGGGCACATCAAGGTATTCAATTTACAGATATCAAGACTGAGGCCCAAAGAGGTAAAATACCTTTCCTAAGGTTACCTGGATAAGTCTGGGTCAAGGATTCAAATCTTGGTCTCCATATTCAATGATCTTTCCTTCTGGTGGCAGCTTGACCTAGATCAGGCTTGACATAGGTCCAACTTGATCTAAGACAAGCTACCAATGCTTTAGACCTTCTATTTCAGATACTTATTCGATCCTGAGGAAGTCACAATCTCTCTGGACCTCAGTTTTTTCCTCTGAAAAATGAGTGTTAAAACTTAAAGACCCTTAGGGTCCCTTCCAGTTGAAAACTTATAGATCTCATCATCTTAATCTCCATTCAAATAATGATCAGATTCTACTCCAAGTCTACTACCCAACACCTAGGATCCCAGGTATAATCAAGAACCTTTAGAGTTAGAGGGAAATTCCAAAGTCATCTATTACACCCCCTTCATTTTACAGATGTGGAAACTGAGGCCCATAAATGACTTGTCCAAGGTCACACAAGTAGTGTCAGATCCAAGATTCTAAATTCAACTTACCTGACTCCAAGTTCACCACTTTTTGGACAAGTTATTTCTCTCTGACTCTTTCTTCCTCTGTAAAAGGAAGGGCTGAACTATTTTTTTTCCTTTTTAAAATTCCTCTTATTGAAAACCATGTTCAATTTTTATAAGAAATATATTATCAAAAAAGAAACATATCATAACCAAATATAATTCCAAAAAAAATCACAGAATTTGAGAAATGAAACCCCAGCCACCATCTAATATAACTTATACACCCCCAAAAAGAATCTCCTCTAGAACATATCCAACAAATGGCCTCTACTGGAAGGCTTGTAAGGAGATGGAGTTTGTATTTTATATTTTATTCAATTATAATAGAATGGATGATGTTATAGTAGCAATAACTTCTTTCTCAGATAATATTGCTTTGGAATGCTTCATAAAATTACCCTTTGCACAACTCTCTATCTGTTGTCCCATGTTCCTATTGCCTACAAATACCATGCATTCCAAAATAAATAATTAAAAATAATAATAGAGAATAGTCTTTCAGAAAACTAGGGGAAAAATTGTCTGTTTTAATAAATTCTGTATTCAACTTTGTTAGAGAAGGGATGGTGTAGAACAGGGCTTCTTAAACTTTTTCCTCTTCTGACCCCTTTTTGCCTGAGAAATTTTTACAGGACTTCAGGTAGATAGATATATTAAATAGGTATACTAATCCAACATTTACTGATAATAAACCATAATTTCAGAATTTCCATATTCAGTTATGACTATATATGGGGTCATGACAGTCATAATATGGGATCTGTTTTAGTAGCTGGAGTACAGCAGACAAGAAGTTGACTTTGGAGTTATGGGTAGTTAGGTTGAATCTCACTTCTGGTACCTATTAATTTTGGAAACCTGGACATGCTGAACCAAACATGAGAGCCCCTTAATCAACCTATAACTGACAATTCAGTCTAAAAAATAACATTTTTAAAGTATCCCAAACTTTTACCCACAAAAAGATCAAATAACCTTAATTTCTGACATAGTTCCTACATAGAGATGTAGTACATAGTAACAGAACAATGGTTTCATAAGTCTTAGCCCCCAAATTAACTGTATAGTATTAGTTGCTTACCCTCACTCCCAGACTACCTGTTTAACTCCCCAAATTTACCAAAAAAAAAGAAAAATTAAAAGGCCCTTCATAATCCTTTCTTCTACTAGGAATGGTAAATGGGCCTTTCTGTATTCCTGGCATTTCCCTTTTCCAGAGCCCCAGAATAGAGATACATGTTTTCATTGACTTCTCCCATTCCTGATTGGGGTAATCCATTTATGATCTCTAGAATTGTTACTCAAGTGTTAAATGAGAATACTGATCCTACAAGCCACCACCCAAGTTTGTTGAGTTGGGGGAAGAAGGAGTTTGTAAGTTAATGTGAATTAATAGCTCCAAATAGACAATGAAGGCCAAAACATGTAAACATATTAATCAAATTTATTTTATTCATATATTTCATAGAAAAACAGTAGAAAACATATCCATGGTGTTTGAAAATTCAGGACTGTACAAATTCTGTTTACAGGCAAAGGGAAGTGGGGACATCACTGGCAGCAGCTGCAACTCTTGCTCTGGGGGGCTTTGCAGATACAGCCCTGGGCACACTTGGCACATCCCTTGGGGCAGCAGGAGCAGCAGCCTGAAAAGGAAAGATAGGAAATGAATGTGAGGGACCTGACCTGAGAGTCTGGCAAGCTCAACCCCAAGGATGCTTATGGGTATGGGTTCCAAAAGCAAGAAAAGAAAGTCAGCTTATCAAGTTCCTCATAGTACATTTAAGGAACATTGTACCACTAGGAAATGATTCCATGGGCCTCCATCCCTCCGTGAACTTCCTCTCCCTCACCCAGGACTACACAGGTTTCTTTCTGTTGGGGCAAGGCTATTTAGTTCAACCTATGAAAAGTATTTCCTCCCTCTTCCCCAAACCCTACCCTGCAAAAATACTCACTTTTCTTGCAGGAAGTACACCGACATGAAGTGCATTTGCAGGAGTCTGCACAGGTGCAAGAGCCACCTTGAGAGAAAAGGAGAACTCAGCAAAGACGTAGATCATATCCCTGGACAAACCGACTTCCCACTACCTCAGAAAATATCTGCTATCAGAAATCACAGAAGCCTCAAACCCTTATCTTAACTTTTTCCCATGGCAGGAAAGCCGTCACATTACTTGCCCCTTTCCTAAAGGAGCCCCCTTTTCGATGGAACCCTAAAGCCTGTTCTTGGTCCAAAAGAGCACTTCTCAAGTCCACCTTATCCCTGGGGCCACCACTGTTAAACATATTTTTGGTTTATAGCTTTAATTCCGAAAAGCGGAGGAAGAAAGAATGAAAAATTTTCCGATACTTCATTTAAAACAGCATCAGCCTTCCTTTTCCCGATGACTACCTCTTTTCTCCCCAGTTAGCAGTTTTGTCCCCCAAACCAAGCCTGAGCTGTCCTAGCCGGAGCAGAGCATCCCTGGCCTGTGGATATTTCCAAAACCCAGAAATCCTTACCGTTCTCACAGCTACAGTTGGGGTCCATGGCGGGCAGGTAGACTTTAAGCACACAGCTCTGAAAGAAGGATGAGAGGGAAAAAGATGTAGTGGAGTGAAGAACTATCTTCTCATTTATAGGGAAAGGATTGGAAGAGCGAGTGCAAAGACCCCGCCCCCTTTCCTTCCTTCTCCTCCTCCCCTCAGCCACCTGCACACAGCCCCAGGGTTATGCTGACTCATGGGCACTGACCTTCGGTTTGTTTGCGGGTGCAGATTTCTCAGAACTTTTCACTGAGTGCAGATTCTAAAGCCCCCAAGCCCTCGTGGGGCTGTGCGCAGAGTCAGAAGTACGTGCCAAGGGCCTCGATACTATTCCCTGACCTTAGATCCCCAGTCCAGCCCTTTGTGTCCTGAAGTGGCCAAAACCGCCCACTTTTGTTCTTCTATTAAAACCGATAAATCCAGCCTTCCCTAATTCCTGGTAGGGAGGTCACTGCCTTTCCCCCAAACCTTTGGGTATGACCCTATTCACCTCTATGCCTTCCCAGTGTTCTCCAGTGAACCCCCAAAGGGAGGAGATGGCTCCAGTCCATCCCAGATATTTTGCATGTTCCATTCTCTTGGCTAACTGTTAAAAGATGTGGGGAAAGCAAAGAATTTAAAAGACCCCATGGCAGGAAACTAGAGCTGAAAGGCTTGTCAAAAGGTGGAATGGAAATGAATTTTGGGGTAGTCCTTGAAGTTGGGAAGGGAAGGGAATAAGTGTTTGGGGCTTTTCCCCTATTTTTTCTTAATTACATGAAAAAAAATTTAAACATTTGTTTTTAAAATTTTTGAGTTACAAATTCTCTCCATCCTGTCTCCTTGAAAAAGCAAACAGTTCCATAAAGATTATTCATGTGTTGTTATGCAAACATTTCCATGTTAGCCATGCTATAAGAAAAAATAGTGCCCCTCCATAATAAAGGAAATTTTAAAAATATAAACATTCAGACTCCACTAGTTTTTTTCTCTGTAAGTGAATAGCATTTTTCATCAATTTCAAAAGAATTGTATTGGATCAATATGTCGCTGGAAATTGCTAAGTCTTTCACAGTTAATTATCAGACAATATTGCTGTTACTATGTACAATGTTCTCCTGTTTCCACTCATTTCTTTCTGTAAGTCTTCCCAGGTTTTTCTGAAAGCACCCAGCCGGTTATTTTCGTATAGTGTAACAGTAGGAAATAAACATTTATATGGCACCTACTGTGTGCCAGATATTGTGGAGCTCTTAAAGCTTGGTCAGGCATTGGAGATCATCAGTCATTCTGATTTTTATTTTGACTTTGAAGACTCTTGAAGAGAGAGTAAGGTTAATTTTTGTACAATTCTGCCTCACTTTATTTAAAAAAAATTTAATAATAGCTTTTTATTTTCAAAATATATGCAAAGATAATTTTCAACATTCATTCTTGCAAAACCTTGTGTTCCAAATTTTTCTCGCTCCCCCCACCCCTTCCCCTAGATACCAAGTAATCCAATGTAGGCTAAACATGTGCAATTCTCCTAAATATCTCCACATTTATCATCCTGCCTCACTTTAAATCCATTTTCTTCATGAGTCAAGACATCACCCTTTGATGTCATTGATCCTCTTCGAAAATGAAGCATGAACAACAAGATAGATCCTATTATTATACAGGTTAGGAAACTGAGACAGATAGAGGTTAAATGACTTACCCAGGATTATGCAGCTAGTTAGTGTCTGAGGTTGGTTTTGATCTAGCCCCAGAAGATGGTGTTCAAAGCAAGGACTGCTGGTTTTACTGATGTCTTTTATCCTGACTAAAGGGGCTTCTTATCTTTGGTCAGTATCACTTTTTTCTCTAGATTGAGAGCAAAACTCCTCTCAGTAGTCAGCAATCTCAAATTGGAGTCACTTTGTCTCTTGTGACTGAGTTTTCTTCTCTATTCTTTATGCCATTCATTTAAAATTTACTGAGTATGTACTGATGCAAGGCTCTGTACTAATATTATAGAGGATACAGAAGGAAAAGGGCCATTTATCCTTAAGGCGCTCACTCTCTAGTAGAAAGGAGCAGATGTATTCAGAAATTTATCTTTAATGACCCTTCCATAGTGGTTAATGTTCTATGATGTCCTATGGTAGAAAGAGACACAACATGGTATAGCAAAGAAAGGGCTGGATTTGGAGTTGCAAGACTTCAGTTCAATCTGTAAAACCTTTAGGAAATCCCTTAATCTGGGGCTCAGTTTCTCCATTTGTAAAATGGTGTTGGATTAGATCATGGATAACCTCTGCAGCTTCTTCTATTCTAAATCTATGATCTCAAGTCTATATTACAGGTATAAATAAAATGGGATGGGAACTTTGGGCAGGGGTTTTAGGTTTGGGGATTAGGGAAATGGATTGTGGGGAGAAAGGAGAGATACTTTGTCTCACTGCACCTACCTCAGAAGAAAGGAACAAAATCTGAGTCTGGTTTGATTTCTTTCATAGACTACTTACAGGCTTTGTTTTATAAACCACACCTTCTGGCACTGAGTCTTACGAAATTTAGCATCTGGTTTTATGCTATACTGTTTCCTAAATGCCTCTAATAGATAAATCGCATTTTCTTTGCAAGATTGCAAGTTCTTTTGAGGATGTAGGTGACATTAATTTTCTATTATGACAATAGCACACACATAGTGTTAGGCACATTTCTCATCCCCCACTGGACCTGTGAATTGACTGGGGTGGGGAAGGTTGTGAGTTCTACCTTTGCAGGTTAGCACCTACTTTGCAAGTCATAGTCTTAAAGAGTTGTCTGAAGACAATGAGAGATTAAATGATTACTCCAAGATCACCCAGACAAGAGGTGTCAGAGGTGTGACTCCAATCCACATCTCCCAGACAACAGGGTCAGCCCTTCATATACTATATTACACACTGTCTTTCATTTGACAAACGTGTCTAAAAATGCTGGATAAAATATTGAGAGTCAGGCAGCATCTTTCCAGGACAATTCAAGTCTGAACACATTCATTAATTACCTACTATGTGCAAGGCCTATCCAAGACATTGGGGACATAAAATACAGATCCTACTCTCAAGAACTTTACAAATCTAATTTGGGAAGGAAAATACTCAAATAATTGATAAAAAAAAAGAATGAAGTAAGTGCAAAAGCTACATGTTATTTTTTAAAATGGGGGAAGAAAAGATTACTTCTGCTTTGCAGTGGAGGAAATTAGGGCAGAAAGCATTTGAGTTGGGCTTTGAAGGGAGAAAGGGACTTTAGCAGGTGGAGAATGGAGGGTAAGGAGGGAAATAGGAGAGAGGTTATTCCAGGCATGGGGGTTGGACAAAGAGACAATAAGATCTTTCAGTCAAAAAACTGAGAAAATATGTATGAGGGGCCAGGGAAGGAGAATGGAGAGAGAGAAAGCTGAGAGGGCCCTTGACCCAGAGAGGAATCTTCTTTTCTTTTTAGCCTAATCTCCAGAATGCCTCCAGTTCTGGGAAAACAGAGATGAGATTCACAACTAAGAAGTTACTTTAACAAAGTGGCAAATTACTGTCATCTTTCTTCAAAGCAAAAGACTGTAGCAATAGGAATGACTAAGGTTTATACAGCATTGAAGCTTTGCAAAGCATTTTGAAAGAGGCAAGAGTGACTTGACCATAATCATTCTAAGTGTGCTATCTGTTATGCCACCTGGATGGACCTCTAAAAGTCTTCCCATCTTACTGAAGAAACCTTTGGGGTTGAGTAGGGTGCCAGGGTCAATAGAAGATAAAAGGAAGATGATGGTATGGAAGTGCTCTTCAAATTCACCTCAAGAGAAGTCTCGATGTCATATCTGTTTTTTCACTCTCCTTATGTCTCTGTTTACTCTCATTCCTCATGATCTGTGGTTGGCAGCACATATAATTCTTACTCATGTCTGTGTAATGAGCTGTCCCTGGAATGCCCAGAAACATGTCATCCTTGTGCCACAAGGAAAGTAAAAACACACATTCCTGGAAGTTCAGATGTGGGCTGCAGGTTGCTTAATCAAGGATGAGAGAAGCCAAAGGAATAAGTGAGGGGAGGAAGAGAAGGAAAGGCAGGGAGAGACAAGATTTGCTCTCTGATGGATGTTGTCACTATGGATAATATACTTGCAGTTGGACATCCTGAATGAAGACCCCCTCCCAACAATTTGCCTTCAGAGCTCATGTTTTCCACTCTAGGAATTAAGAACAGCACAGTCAGTTGATGTAAATACAGCTTCTGGTCCAGTAAGAGGGGATATTCAGAAAGAGGGCCCTGAGAGTCTGCCAAACCTGAGGTCCCACTCACAGAGCTGGGGTGGGGGCTTGTAACCAGTTAAGTTTTCATTCTTAGTGTCCTTTTTTCTAACACTTTCTAATATTTTGTTCTTTCTTTTTTTCTGTGAGGCAATTTGGGATTAAGTGACTTGCCCAGAAACACAGTTAGGAAGTATTACATATCTGAGGTCAGATTTGAACTTAGGTCCTCTTGATTCCAGTTTTATCCACTACACCCCCTTTTTTGTACTTTCTAACACTTTTTCTAATATTTCCCAATACCTTAAGAAAAATTCATGTGCCTTTTCTATGTACTAACCAGAATATTTAAATTACCAAAACAAACCAATGACTGAATAACCAGGGCCTTTGAATATGGTACAGAAGTTACAATGTAGAAAGGGGACTTTAGTTCAAATCTAACCTCAGGCAATGGTTTTCTTACTTACATAGTTACACACTTTCTTCATTTGCAAAATGAGTTTGAAAAAGGAAATAGCAATACTCTAGTATCTTTGCCAAGAAAACCCCAAAGTGGATCACAAAGAGTTGGAAAGAAATAGATTCAACAATAATGCTTTTCTGATTCTCTTTTTCTGTTTTTCTTTTCTGATTCCCTTAAGACCAAAAGGAATGGAAGCAGCAACCAGAAGTGCCAGTCTGGGAGTCAAGAAAACTCCTTTTGTGTGAGTTCAAATACGATTTCAAACACTTACTAGCTATGTGACCCTGGGCAAGTCACTTAACGCTATTTGCCTCAGTTTACTCATTTGTAAAATGAGCTGGAGAAGGAAATGGTGAACCATCTTTGCCAAGAAAACCCCAAATGGGGCCACAAAGAGTCAGAAATAACCATAATGGCTCTACAATATAACCTTCAAAACAATATAAGTCAATGATATGATAATGATGTTTATCTTTCTTACAAATATTTCTGGCAGTTCATTGATTACTCCAGCAGCATAGGTCTTAACCCCTACACATTTTTATGTGTCAATAGAATGTCTACTGATTGTGGACTCAGAGGGTTTGAATTCCAAGGCTGCCACTTATTAGCTATAAATATTGAGCAAATTAGATAACCACTCTGGACTTCTTTTTGATCATTTGTAAAATAAAAGGACTAAATTAGAGGGCCTTCTATGGTTCTTTGCTATGATCTTCATCTATGTCCTCCCTGAAATCCTTTATAGAGGACCTACCTTGGAAGATAGAAACTATTTTTCCAGACCTTGCTCTAAGATTCTTAACATTTTTTCTGATTACCCTTGCAGCACTTAAATGAGCTATTAGCCCCGAGTCTTGACACATGGCAAGCCTATTTTCTTTTTGGAAGTGATAGGTATATCAGCTCTCCTCCATCAGCTGTCACCTTGTTTATCCTGTCCAGTTGGCAGGAGGACATGCAAGAAGGAGGAGGAGGACCTTTCATCCAGGGGGGCTAAGTACCCCACGCCATAGTTTTGTGCCATTACCTTCAAGCAGCTGCAGCAGAGTGATTAGGGAGCATGGTCTTGAATCTATTTCTAAGCAGCTGGGACCGGAGAGGTTTCTGAGAACTTAGGAAGTTAATGGGATCACAAAGCTATGAGGCTGTAGTCTTGCTCTCTTCCCCCTCTTCTATAAAAAAAAGGATTTTTAAAAAAGGGAATTAATAGTGTGACAGATATTATAGCAGGTCAGTGGTACAGTGAATGGAATGCCTGTCCTGGAGTCAGAAAGATCTGAGTTCAAATCCCCCTTATTAGCTGTATATTCCTGGCCAAGTCACTTCACCCTGTTTACCTCAGTTTTCTCATCTGTCAAATGAGATGAAGAAGGAAATAACATCTTTGCCAAGAAAACCTTAAATGGTATCATGAAGTCAGATACAGATGAAACAACTGAAGAACAACAATGTCAGGACACTAGGTGATATTGCTTACATCTGATTCCCTCCCTTGCTTTCTGCAATCTACAAATTGTAACAGGTAATTAATGTAATTAATAATCAGCTTGGGTATAGTAAGCAATCTTAGCACCAAGGGGTTCTACCTTAGGATTACGCCAATATATTTTTTTAAAAAGCAGTCAATGCATCAGCTCAAACTTTTCCTAATGTCTATAGTCTCTCTAGCTATTTAGCAGATGGTGGTCTGAAATGACCTGATCACAAGTAAACCATTTCCCACCATCCTTCAGGTCATTCTCTTCTGTCCCTGGAATTATATTATATAGTCCTGGCAGAGATTCTCATCCTTCTTTGTATCCCGGATCCTTTTGGTCATCTTAGTAAAATCCCTAGACCTTTTTGGAAATGGTATTTTCCTATCTCTTCATGGAATGGTGATGGAATCACTATGTAGAAGGAGACATTCATTTTTAGGCATAGCCAATTCAGGAACTTGCTTTACTTGTCTAAGTACATTTGTTTCAAAAACGTTATTTATTTTTTCTTCATGTTGTTATTCATTTGAGGGAGGGAAAAAATAAATATTTGTTCATTGAAAAAAATCATCCATTTTTTAAAATAAAAAATATTTTAAAATTTAAAAAGAAATTATATTTTAAGTAGATAAAATTAAAGACAAAGGATTACCAAAGAAATCAATTTTGCCAAAATGCAGATATCAAATTTTTTTTTCCAAAAAGACAAAAAGCCCCACGTTTATGGACTCCAAGTTAAGAAACCGTGATGTAAATCAAGAATGACCAAAATAGGAAATCTCCCATATTTCTCTTTTCTGGAATCTCCTCTCTCCCCCCCCCCCCCAATTTGGCAACTCCCTTTTCATTTGGGCTTTCCCCACCTCCTATGTTCATAGGATTTGATAATTTATTCTATTCTTAATAACCATAGGATTTATTGCAAGGTAAGGCAACAAAAAATGTAGCAAAGCAGTGTAAAATCAAGTTGTATGAATAGGTGATTTGCAAGCTTTGGGATTTATTGCTCTTCCCCAAGCTCACCTCTCCCAGCCTGGTTAAAGAAGGGAAAGATTTGGCGCCCTCTTCCACAAGTTCTTGTTAGTGCTAAACTGCTAATCAATATCCACCGTTCATCTCTCTCCATTGCACTTCAGGATGCCAGCAAGTCTGATCATCGAAGATTGTGGTTTGTTATGATTCACGGCCACATGCTGACCATAGGTGTTATCTAGACAATTTTGTGTTAAAGGGAATCATTTGGGATCTCTGAAAGCCTTTGTACAGTGTTCCCAATGCCCTCTCTCTAGTTTCTAGGCCCAGGTAATTTCCCATCAGCAGTATTAGCTCAGATATATCTAGATCTATCTAAAAGCCTGGCTCAAATAAGCGCTTCATAAATGGTTGTTGAGAACATGAAAAAATAAAATATACTGAATGTGTTATACATTGTTAGAAAAGGTCACTGTATCAGATGCTTTTACTTAACTTTATTCTTTCACAAGGGAGAATTTGATTTGAGGAAGGTATATTTCTAGAAATGACAATAAGACACAAAAGACCTCACTGAAACACTTTTGAAGAAAACAGATAAATAGACAGTCTAACTCAAAACGTTGCCCATCTAAACTGAATGTCATGGCCCAGACCAGACCAACACCAATCTCGAGCTCTGACATTCCCAACTGTGGCCAGAATCAAATTAAAATGTAACTGGGAAATATTTAACAACTCAAATAATAATAAATAAAATAATACAATAATAACATTTATATAACACTTACTATGTATCAGACCCTGCACTAGGTGCTTTATAATTTTATCTAATTGGATCCAAACAACAACCCTGCAAGGTAGATGCTATTATCCTCATTTTTACAGATGAGCAAACGGAGGCAGAGAGAAGTTAAGTGATTTGTCTAGGAGTCACACAGGTTAGATTTGAATTCAAGTCTTCCTAAATACAAGCCTGACACTATCCACTGTTCTACCTAACTGGCCCAATATAATATTATACAGATAATATATTTTAAAATTAAGTTAATGCAGCTTGCTCATATCCTTTTGAACAGATTAGTAGCCCCAATGTCTATATGTCTTTGATGCTACTGGTCTAGACAATAGATATATCTATGGAGTATCTTTTTTTATCTGGGCTCTGAGCAGAATATTCTCTATGATGGTGGCAAATTACTTAGGTGGGGAAGAAGGGTGGGGGGAATAAGCATTTATGTAGCATCTTCTATGTGTTAGGGACTTTCCAAATGTTTTATCATTTGATCCTCACAACAGCCTAGAAAGAGGGTGGTATTTTTATCCTCATTTTATATTTGAAGAAATCGAAGCAAATAGAAATTAAGTGTCTTACCCAGGATCACATAGCTTACATAGTAAGTGTCTGAGTCACATTTGAATTTAGGACTTTCTAACTCTAGGTCCAGGTCCTATACAATATATTTCCTATCTGTCTGATATCGGAAATAAAGGCCTCCGGGTTTTATGCTTCACTATTAATTTTCATGATAACTCAAAGAGGAGAAGATTCGAGAAGCTTGGGAAGAAAAAAATCACAGTTATTACCCCAAAATAAAATGAAGATGCTTTCAGCAACTACTGGCTCATATATTTACCCTCTAATGACTATAAATTAAGAGAACGATCTAGATGTGCATGGATGATATCTTTGATAGGTAAATATTTACATAATAACAATAAGAGGAGCTAGAAGGAGCAGTGGATAGAGTACCAGGCTTGAAGTCAAGAAGACTCATCTTCCTGAGTTCAAATCTGACCTCAGATACTTTAGAACTGGCCTGTCCAAGTCACTTAACCCTGTTTGTCTCAATTTTCTTATCTGTAAAATGAGATGGAGAAGGTCCAGTATCTTTGCCAAGAAAACCCAAATAGAGTCATGAAAAGTTGGACACAACTAAAATGACTAAACAACAGCAAATAATATAGCTAACATTTATAAAGAGCTCACTGTGTGCCAGGCATTGTGCTAAGCACTTTACAGTTGTTATGTTATTTCATCCTCACAATAAGGTCCCTATTTTACAGTTGAGGAAACTGAGGCAAATAGGCTAAATGACTTGTCCAGAGACATAGAACAATGTTTAAGGCCAGATTTGACTATGAGCTCTATCTACTCTTCCCTTAAGCTGTCTAACATGGAAGGAGGTTCTCTTTCTTCCTCTCCCTCTCTCCCAGTTGTAACAAAGAGATAATGACCTCAATGATATAACAAGAACAAATGTAGAAGCATTTCCCTCATTTTCTCCCCTAGTCCACCTCAGTCTCTGAGGGAACAAGCTCAATATTTAGTTGAATTTCTATAAAACATTACTGTCTCTTCCCTACCCCTACCAAGGTCCTGTCCGATGTGGCACGACTGTGGAATGAGTTTTTCTGCAAGTCACTTCCAAAGATCATTCTTTGTCCCTCTGGCCATTGATGCTGGACTGACTGCAAAATCTGACTCATGCTCCAACTCTGGATTTTCTGTGCCTACTCTCCAGACCAAGGTTGGGGACTCTACTCCATTTCCCTAGAATTGAAAATAACAAATTAAAAGATTTGTCTATCTGTAAATACATGTTATTAACATGCACACTACTTCTTGCATACAAATAAGTATATATGTATATGATTACACACATATGTGTAATGTATATGTACATATACATAAATATATATAACACAAATATATAATACAATGTATATAATATGTAAATAACAATAATGAAGGCTACTTGCTGGGGGCAGCATCCACTTCTCTGGGTACAGATTTGGTTTATGTTGATTTTTCTGTCCTCCTTAGAATTCACAGCCAATGAGAGACATTCTGCAGCATTTTAAAGTATCACCGAGAGAACTTGTCTGTAAAGGAAAGCTTGCCTGGGGTCATGGGCAGCTGAGTGCCAAGACCTTAGCAAGGCTTTGTGGAATCAGCTTGATCAGGGTGGAAAAATCTGAATCAGGTTTTGTATTTTTAGCCTATAGCAAGATGGAGTGGGAGATGAGGATGGGAAGAGCAGCTAGGTGGTCCAGTGCCCACAGTGACAGGTCTGGAGTCAGGAAGATCTGATTTCAAAATCCCACCTAAAACACTTACTAGCTGTGATCCTAGATAAGTTACTTAATCCTATTTGTCTCAATTTCCTCATCTGTCAAATGAGTCAGAGAAGGAAATGGCAAACCCGATCCAGTATCTTTGCCAAAAAAATCTCAAGTGGGGTCAAGAGAGTTGGACATGAATGAATCACAAGGATCGGGACAGTAATTCAATCAAACAGTACATTCTAATCACAAAGGTTTTTTCCTCCACATCTTTCAAAATATTCCTAGATTTGTAGTCTCTAATTCTTCCACCACAACCCTGTGAAGCAGAGATGACATAAATGTGCTATTTAAATCTAAAAAATATGGTAGAGTGGAAAGAACTCTGGCTCTCAAGTTAGAGGATCTGGGTTCTACTTCTGTCTCTTACTAGCTGTGTGTCCCTCTGAATTTCAGCTTCCTCACTTATAAAGTGGAGGGGTGTGTGTGTGTGTGTGTGTGTGTGTGTGTGTGTGTGTGTGTGTGTGTTTGAGTTGCCTGCCTATGCAGGGTACCTGCAGTTAGGTGGCATAGTGGATAGAATACCAGCCCTAGGGTCGAGGGCCTGAGTTATAATTCTCTCTCAGATACTTATTAGGCATGGGAACTTAACCCTGAGGAGGCTAGACCAGAAGAATATTGAGGTACCTTCCAGTTATGGATCTATGATCTTAAGGTGCTCATGGGAAAATTATCACAAGAAATTTTGAGTTTTTTCTTCCAAAAGATAATAACTTTCTTCAAAATTGGTTAAACTGATCCAATCATTTTGGAGAGCAATTTGGAATTATGTCCAAAGGGTTATCAAACTGTGCATACCCTTTGACCCAGCAGAGTCTCTACTGGGCCTATATCCCAAAGAGATAAAAAAGGGGAAAAGACCCACATGTGCAAAAATGTTTTTGCAGCCCTTTTTATAATGGCAAGGAACTGGAAATTGAGTGAATGCCCATCAGTTGGAGAATAACTGAAAAAGTTATACTATATGAATGTTATGGAATACTATTGTTTTTATAAGAAACAATCAGCAGGATGATTTCAGAAAGGCTTGGAGAAACTTACATGAACTGATGCTAGATGAAACGAGCAGAGCCAAGAGAACATTGTACATAGCCACAACAAGATCATGTGATGTTCAACTGTGATGGACTTGGCTCTTTTCAACACTGAGGTGATTCAGACCAATTCCAATAGACTTGTGATGGAGAGAGTCATCTACATCCAGAGAGAGGACTTTGGAGACTGAATATGGATTACAAACATAGCATTTTCACCTTTTTTGTTGTTGTTTTCTTGATTTTTTTCTTTCTTACTTTTTTTCTTTTTGATCTGATTTTTCTTGTGCATCATGATAAATGTACAAATATGTTTAGAGGAATTGCACATATTTAACCTATATTAGATTGTTTGCTACCTAGAGGAGGGAGGTGGGAAGAAGTAAAGGAGAAAAATTTGAAGCATGGGGTTTTTCAAGAGTGAATATTGAAGATGGTCTTTGCATGTATTTTGAAAATAAAAAGCTACTATTCAAAATCTTTAAATAAAATTTTAAAGATTGGTTAGAAGTAGAGACACTTCTTGGGTTGTCACCTAATTGTCCTTTTCTCTTGCTTTTTATTCCCATTTCTTAAGTTTTTGACACACTGAAGAGCTCAGGGCACTCTAGGTGCTATCATCATGTCTTCAAGGATCTCATATTCCACTAAATGTGAAGTTCTACCATATTTATCCAGTTATGTGACTTTGAGCTACTTTATTCATTGACTTCTGTCCCCAAACTCACCAGCTGTTTAGCAGTAGTGGAAATAACATTGAATTGGAGGTCCAAGGGCTGCTTCTGCTACTTGGCATTACTTGTGTGATATTGCACAAATAATTTAACCTCATAGGGTTCTAAGGTCCCCATCTTTAACATGAAAGGGTTAACCTTAGTGACTCTAATGTTCTCTGAATTCTTTTCACAGAATCACAGAGTTGGAGGGGACCTGAGAGATCCAAGCCCTTTTTGAAAGGAATCATCCTGCCTTTGCCTTTGCTAAGAAGGTGGTGTGATCTCTTCCTCTAAGAAGGAAGAGATCACACCACAATCCCTTATATCATACCCATCTCTCCAGGCATCCCATTTCATTTGAAAACACTTCTGTTTGTGAACAAGTTTTGTTCCCTGACACCAACTTTAAATTTGCTTCTTTGCAGTATCTATCTATCACTCTTGTTTTCCCCTTCTGGGGCTAAATCAAATTTAATCTCTTTTCTACATGAAAATCCTTTGAATAGTTGGACACCATTATTACAGCCTCACTCACTGGCTCTTCTCTTCGTCATTTAAACATTCAACCAATTAATCAAGTGGTGATATAACATAGATTTACCAATAGGTCCTGGACCAAATCCCATTTGATTATTGTTTGGGTTTTCATAAACTCAGATTAAATGTCAATATTAGTCATTTCTGCTTTGGCCAGAAACCCTGGGGGGTCTTCCCCTCCCAGACTCATTTATTTATTTATTTGTATGGTGGGGTTTTTTGGGGGGGACTCAAAAGAGAAGATTTTTTGCTTCAATTACTACCTTACCTATCCAATTCACTTGTATGTCCCAGCATCACCTCTCTTCAAGAATAAAATAACAAACAATAACAAGGAAAACAAGTTTGAGGCAATGTACATTCATCTCAATGCTCTAATTCAGCAGTTTTCAAACTTTTTGGTCTCAAGATCTTTACACTCTTAGATATTATTGAGGATCTCAAAAAGTTTTTGTTTATATGGTTATATTTATTGATTTACTGTATTAGAAATTAAAACTGATCAATTTAAAAATATCTATTAATTCATTTAAAATAAAAACAATAAATCTATTACATGTCAATATATTTTAGTGAAAAATAATTATATTTTCTAAAATTAAAAAAAACAGTGAGAAAAGTGGCATCATTTTAGTTTTACAACTGTAAGTGGCAAATTGCTTTTGCAATCAGGTGGTATAATGGGTAAAGAACCAGGCCATGAGTCAGGAAGACCTGAGTTCAAATTCAGACACTTATTAGTTGTATGAATCTGGCAAATCACTTAGATGCTGCCTATGTCCTCAACTGTAAAAAAAGGTATAATAATAGTCTCTACTTGCCAAGGTTGTTGTGGGGATTAAATGAGATAATAATAGTAAAGCACTTAGCATAGGGCCCGGTACATAGTAAGTACTGTTTCAAAGATATATATATATATATATATATGTGTGTGTGTGTCTGTGTGTATATATATATATATATGTATATATATATATAACAAGAT
This sequence comes from Myrmecobius fasciatus, assembly GCA_023553655.1. Taxonomy (NCBI): domain Eukaryota; kingdom Metazoa; phylum Chordata; class Mammalia; order Dasyuromorphia; family Myrmecobiidae; genus Myrmecobius; species Myrmecobius fasciatus. The sequence continues at coordinate 240,135 of JAJPUD010001668.1, read as the reverse complement.
ATATAAATGTTAGTTATTATATTGTGTTCTGCAACATCAATGGAAATGTCAATACAATTATGTCAGGATAAATCATGAGATTCTAAAAAAGTTATTCAACACTTTGAATATTTCAGTAGTATTTGTGTTTACTTTCAAGCATTTACCTAAAAGATTTCATTCCATGATTGGGTATAGCTTTGCTGAAATATGAGCATGATGAGTCCAGTCATATTTGTAGATTCATTTATTTGTAAGGCAAAAATATAATTCTTCAGATAAGATATTAACTCAGTGTTTGTATTTGCATCTAGATAACTTTAAACATAAAATTATTAATTATTTATTTTTAACATTCATTCATTCATTCATTTTTGTTAAAGCTTTTTATTTTCAAGACATATGCATGGATAATTTTCAACATTCACCCTTGCAAAACCTTGTGTTACAATTTTTTTCCCTCCTTCCCCAACAGCAAGTAATCCAGTATATAACATTCATTTTTTTAAAAAAATTCTGAGTTCTGATTTCTCTCCTTTTCTCCCAGGCCTCCTTATCCATTGAAAAGGCAAGTAATATGATATCAGTAATACATGTGAAATCATGCAAAACATATTTCCATATTAACCATGTTAAAGAAAAATAAAGAAAAACTATACTTTCAACCTGTACTCAGAGTTCCTCAGTTCTCTTTCTTGGAGGTAGATAGCATTTTTCTTCATGTGTCCTTAATTGTTTTGGATCGTGATATTGGTCAGAATAGTTAAGTTTTTCACAGTTGATCATTGTTACAATATATGTTTGCAGCTAAATCTTTAATTCATAGGTTATAGGGTCTCTGCAAAACCCTTCTGTTCACTTATAAGAGAATAAGGATGAAAAAGACAAAAAAAAATTTAATATTACTATGGAAATTATTTTGACACCATAGAGCAACTGAAAGGACTTTTCACCACACTTTGAGACTGGTGCTTTAGCTTGTGGGGAACCTTTTTGATTTCCTCCTCTCAAACTCAGATTTAAGTCACATACAAATTTCATTCATGATATTTATGCCTACGCTAAATCACTGATGAAAATGTTAAATAACCTGGAGCCAAACCATAAATCCCCAGGCTCTCAGTTGGAGAGGGAGGAGAGATAGGCCTCCTACAAAACTGACAGTCAAATTAGAGTCTGTGTAGTTTAGTTCTGGACAGTAGTCATTCCCTAACAGTTTTCCAATCATTTTTATTTTTTTAGATGTGGAGTTAATCTCTTCCCCTCCCCTTTACTCCCAGATCTGCAATTAGTGTTAGCACCTCAGTGAAAGGCTTCAAAAGCAGTTCCAATTTGATCTGAGAGGGCTTTGCTTTTTCAGAGAAGCCTAAGAAAGGAGGAAGGCACAGGGGTTATACTTCATTATTCACCAGGCAGGACTAAGGCCGCTTTTAATTAACTATTCAAAACACAAACTTTTTCTAATCACCTCCCTCCACTCACCCAAGAGGCTTTTAAGCCTGGAGAGCAGGGGTGGGAATGGGAACTCAGGATACAAAACTATATTTTTGTCTGAATAGAGATTGTTCTGGGGGCCTCAGATCACAGCCAAGTAGTCACAGATTCCTTTTATAAGCTTTGGACTCCTTTTTCTCTAAAGACATTGAATAAACCCTCTCCTTCTTCTCTTCCTTGCCCCGCCCCCACCAAGTTTTCCTTTGCTATGAAACTGGGAGCATAAAACACTGATTCTTCACATTGTGATTTGTGCTGGGGTTACACACACACACACACACACACACACACACACACATAACAAAATCAAATCTTCCATGTCATATCCCCTTTCAGTCTTTCAACATTCCATCCCTACCTAACCTTGGCCTAGAAGTAATAGCACTTGGACCAATTTCTGTTTTATATCTGAACTCTCTGATACTTTGTGTCTCTTTGTGTTACAATAAGAGTGAAATGTTCAGACACAAGTTACAAAAACGCAACTAGGAGCCAGGGAGTAGCTGCTTGACCTAATATAACTGAAATTTACATAATGTTTTAGAGATTGCAGAACACATTACATGGATTAGGTATTTCTGCCTTAAAGCATTCCTGTGAGAAAGATCCTGCTGGTAACATGATCCCCTAGAAGCATCAGGGGGTACTGGTAAGTAAAGCAGTGGATTGTCTGTCATGCCCTGAGCCAAGAAATCTACTCAATAGACTTAAACAATTTGAACCTCTCCTTTTAGTGGGTGGGACTCTCCCAGAATATACCCCTTCAGTCAATACATAAACATTTATTAAACTCCTACTATTTGCCAAGTATTGTGATAAATTCGGGGATTAAAAAAAATCCCTGCTCTCAAGGAGTTTACACTGATGGCGGAGATGATATATACAATTTCATACAAAAACATATGTAGTGGGGCAGCTAGGTGATGGAGTGGATAGAGCACCTACTCTGAAGTCAGAAGTACCAGAGTTCAAATCTGACCTTAGACACTTAACACTTCCTAGCTGTGTGACCCTGAGCAAGTCACTTAACTCCAATTGCCTCAGAAAAAAAAAATGTAGTAATATAAACAATATAAATGTACATCATCTATAAATACATCTATAAATATACATCATCTATAAATACAATATAAATTAACATAAAAGACATATTCTAGTGCATTCCCTATGTTGATTATTTTTTATTTGTAATATCTGTATAAAAAGATAAATACTATATATAGCTATATACAAAAAAACTTGTGTACATACTGTTTGCTTACATACACACACACACACATACACACACATAAATAGGAAATCATCAGCATAGGGAAGGCAGTAGAAATAAGAAAGCCTGAGAAAGGCTTCTGGTAGAAGGTAGAAGTTTAGGTGAGTATATGTATATGTGTACATATATACTATATATGCTTATACACATATGCCTATATGTATATATTTATGTATACACACATATGTATCCACATAAATGAATAGGATATGTCAGTAAAAACATGTAAACATCTATTATGTGCCAATACATCAATTCAGCACCTACTACTATTTGCCAGTCACTATGCTGAGCCCTAGTGATTCAAAGAAAAGATTAAAAATACAACTGAAAAGTGTGGAAAAGTTAAGAAAGGCCCAGGTGGGCAGGATGAAATCCTGCAGCAGCTGGCCAATTGTGAGATGCCTGCCCTTAGCCTCCTCCTGGACCTTCTCAGTTTTCTTATATCTTGTTGCCCAACACATACTCCTCAATGTAGTGATCCTGACTTCCTAGCTATTCCAGGAGAACCATTTGTAATCTGTAAGTATTATCTCTGGCCATCCCCCATACCTGAAATGATCTCCCTTTTGTACTTCTGACTACTACCCTCCAAAGATTAATCTACTAAAATCCTACTTGTTACAGGAAATTTTTCCCAACACTTCTTACTCTAGTGCTTTCCCTCTATTAGGTGTTTATTATTTATCCCATAAATAGCTTACTATATATGTATATATATATGTTTATATACACATACATATATATGTAATTTGTATGTTGTCATCCACCATCACTCTACCCCCATTAGATAGTAAACTCCTTAAACTCTTTAACTGCAAAAACTGTCTTTTGACTCTTTTTGTAACCCCACCACTTAGTACAGAACCAGACACATGGTAGTTGATTAACATTTATTGAATTTAACTGAATTTTCATTAATGAGAGTCTGGGTAGATGTCTCTTAATGGATGTCCTCTTTACTATCTAAATCAGAAGGAGGGAGGGGCCCCAGAAGAAAAGGGCATTGAGAATATATTGGGCCATAAGCACTAGAACAATGGATTTCTAAAATCACTTAGGACTCTAGTCAATGCAGTCTTAAACCATGAGGTCACAGGGCTGAAGATGAAATTTACTATTCTCCTCCTACCAGAGGGGATAGTTGAAGAATAGAAAGAAAAGGTTATATTTTGGAACTTAGCCAATATGGGAATTTGTTATGGGGATTACACTGTTTATAATAAGAGGGGTTTTTTCCCTTTCTTTTTTTTTTCTTAAATGAGAGTAGGAAGGAAGGACAGATCATTAAGGAACAAATAAAAATGTAATGTAAAAAAAAAAGCTTGTGTTTTTTTTTTTTAAGCAACCCAGTTCCATTTAAGCATTTATAGTTAGATTAGCTTTGTCAAAAGAAATATTTACTCCAAGAGCATAAAGTAAACACATAAACAGTTTAGCCTAGTTTCTATAGGCAAGGAGTGTAGGTCAGTTTGAATGACAAAGAAAAATGTGAACATTTCTTATAAACAATAGCAATTTAATGAAGCCAGATATCAAACACTGAAAGTTCTGTCAGTAGTTGTACAGGATTTAGTAATACAGACCATTATTAGTACAAACAATACTTCTGTATAGAATTCAATAGTACAAAAAAATTAGTCAAGCAATCAACCAATCAAATTTGTAGAAATTTGTACAAATGGGATTTGTATATTAGAAAATAAAGTTTAAAACAAATATACACACAATTTACCATGACTCTTTCCTATAGAGTACAATCCTGGATCTAAGTCCAAAATCCTTCCTGCCACTTATTCTAGTCCCAGACACAGTGACTTCTGAGGATTTCCCTGCCAGGCTAACTACACTCAAACAGAAATGACAATTATCCTCAAATACAAGTTTTACAGATTTACAAAACAAATCATACTGTACAAAATTCACCAACATTTCTCCTTATCTAGGCTTTGTCTTTTCAAAATTAAGCTTTCAAGATTACTTGGAAGCTATCCCCACAGGACCTGTAGATCTCTGTACCCTTAACTCCTTTCTCCAGTGAGAACACTTTCCTGGATGGAAACTCTCAGGATTCTTTCCATGTACAAGGTCATCCAATTTGGGTCTGGACAGGGAATCTCTTCCTACACAAGACACACTAAGGGATTTCTCTCTATCATAGGAGGTCCAGCCAATAAAGAAATCAAGCCAAAGTTCTCTGGATCCTTACTCTAAAAGGCACCAGAAATGTCCTCCATAGATTTTTGCTACTGCTGTGGCTAATTAAATGGAATTGCAAATTCACCCATCAAGACAAGACCAGTAGGATTAGCTGGACAAAAACCAAACAACCTCAACAATTTGGAGATTTGGGCACAGGTATCTCATCCTAACAAGTTGCAGGGTATGTTGTTTTCATAAAAAAAAAATACTAGAGGTCACTTTGAAGACCTCAAACCAATATGAACAATTTCTACTGAACACTAGCAATCTAGGGATGCCAGATTTCTCACATTAAACTTCCTATCAATTCTTATATAGGACCCAGTACTACAGAACTCACCAGTGTACAATACTTCTATACAGAATTAAATATTACAAACAGTATCAGTCCTCAGTTAAAAAAAATCCATAAATGCTATGTTTGCAAATTTCCAATACTGCAATTGACTTGTAGTATTATTCTGTCAAGTAGAATGGAGGATGGGAGTCCCCTATTTCCCAGATCCATTTAACCACTTATGGTGAGATTAGCTTTTACAAAGAAACCTTGGCTTCCAAGGTATAAAACAGATAGATAAGTAGGTTGCTTGATTCCTGTAAAGCAGGAATTCTTAAACTTTTTCCACTCAAGATCCCTTTTCACCCAAGAAATTTTTACATGACCCCAGGTATATAAAATATACATATGTATAATATACAATATCAAATAATATTTAATATAAATAATAAAAAATAATTTCTAAATAATGAAATAACATAAAATAGGTGTACAAATCAAACATTTACTGATAATAAAACATAGTGATGTCTTTTGATTTATGTGTAAATTGTATTTAAGTGAGCCAGAGTTGCATGAAGTTGTTGACCTCACTCTCTCTTCCAGAGCCATCACTATCCAATGACAGGACAGTCAAAATGATCGATGATGACTCAAGACACCATAGATGACTTGGTGTTGTAAGTACTCCACAACACCTGTTTCTCCTGCCTTCATAGCCATTGTTCAACAAATTGTTCTCATCCACCCATTCCACCAGACACCCTGCCCCCCAACTCACTGTAGAGTTTAAGACCCCTTGTTTATCCTCAATCTGGTTTAGCTTGTCTGCCAAAACACTTTACCACAGTGTGGACACTGTCCATTCTACAACTTCTTAGAGCCACAGGCAAGAATTAAGTGGATCAGGTGGACACCAAAGGTGGAAAGCGGCCCCATAAAGGGCTCAGCAACCCTTACCCAGAAGTACTAATCTTCCATGAGCATACCCTATGTCCCCCCAAAAATCATAACCTCATGACCCCCACATTCAGTTACGAGACCCCATAAGAGGTCACAAACCACAGTTTAAGAAGCTGGACATAGAGAACCCTGTCCCATTTCCAACTTGAAAACATGTTCAGATCTTGGGTCTCAGAGCACCCTGGTTTCACAGGATTTCCCCTGCCTGACTTCATGCCTGGCCGAAATATTCTGCTTACAATTCTAGCTCCAAAAAAACCAAAGGTAACAAATCTCAGGGAAGGTGGGGATGATCTCTGGCAACTGAAAATGAGGACAAAGGAAACATAGTAGGGGAAGCAGGGAAACTGGATGCTTACTTCTTAAAAGATCAGAACATAGGCCCCATGACATTGAAGGGAGAAATAGTTCAAACAGCCTCTTGCCTTTAGTGCCTTATTAACTTGTATTGCCAGCAAGCCACTCAGCTTTCTGGACCTCTCTTTTCTCATCTGGAAAATAAGGCGGTTTAACTACTCTCTTACTCTCTCTGTAAGGATTCTTCCTGCTCTGATTCAGAAACATGACTTTACCAGCTTTGAATAGTCAATCTCACAGCCGATAGTATGGCAGAGAGAGACACACGGAATGAAGACAACAGAGAGGGCCAAGGTTCATCTCTCTCCTTTCTTACTGGGCTGTATTGGAACTCCTGACTAAGCAGCCACTATATCATAGTCCCAAATACTCTCTTTGACCTTCCAAACTCCACAGTGGTCAGCTTGGTAGAACTCAAGCATTGCCCTGATCTCTCTGGCTTCTCACTGCAGCCTGAGAACCTGGGACTACTCTATACCCAGACCATGATCCCTTCCTGAACTCTTTAACCAACAATTAACAGACATGCACTCAGTCATTTTGTTTTCATCTCAGGAATTCAGAATCTTTAATTCTCATCACTTAAACTCAGTTCACCATCCTCTACTGTCCCCCCTTATTCCTAACCCCCTTAACCCAAACATTTCAACTTTCCACTATAAAACAAAGCACTTCTTCCATTGTATTCTCTAGAATGCCTGCTCCATAGATAATAAACTAGCTTTCATCTTAAGCCTTTTCCTTTCCTCCTCCTACCATGTTCTAAATACACTTACCCTCCCGATGACACAGATCCCTGGCTAGCCTTTCCAGCACTTATTATACCTTCAGGCAGCCCTACCTGCCAATTATAGCCCCCTCCACACCACTCCTCTGACATCCCTGGTTGTGATACATGATAATACTCCCTCAAATACCTCATTTCATAGATGACTTCAGGGACTGAGGGAAGAATTTTCAACTTGAAACTTCGATTGTGATCTCTATGAAAGAAGCAAACTAAGCTACTTGTATATTGGTTTTATATCTTATTTTGTATTGTAGAAATCAGTTCCCTTGGTGGAATTTTGCAAACTTTTTATGTTGATTGTTGACTGCTACTTTCTCTGTTGGGTTCAGTATAAAAGTATTGATGTGTATTAATAACACTGCATTATAAGTACAAATAAACTGAGGGAACTTTTAATGTGAGAAATCTGGCATCGCTAGATTGTTACTATTATCAGAAATATTTATATTGTTCTTTGACATTCAGACTGACCTACACCATGCTACAGGAGAAATATCTCTTCTGAGTTCATGTGATGAGCAACTGTTGTCCAATATATATTTATCACAATGCAGAAATTGTAGGGACAAAAATCTAGATTTTATTATTATGATAAAGCATATATTATTATGATAAAGCATAAGTTCAGGCTTTAAAGAAAACTGAATCCCAAATAGGCAAAGTTATGTCAAAATAACAGAAAAACAATTATTTTACATATTGCAATTTTGTACATTCCTCTGAGGCCATAAAAATTAAAGAGAAGATAGATACATAGTCAGCTAAGAAGCTGAAAAGTAGTCTGGATATAGGTATGGTATAGCCTAGGTCTAGGTCTAAGTATAGCTATAGGTATAGGTATAGGTATAGACTATCTTAGAACCATATACCAAGATAATTTCTAAGTGGATATAGAATTATTGTTGTTGGATATAGATAATCTAAATGGACATAGGATTGTTGTTGTTGGATATGTTCAGTTGTGTCCAATTTTGATACCATTTGGGATTTTCTTGGCAGAGATATTGGAGAAATTTGTCATTGCTTTCTCCAGCTCACTTTACAGATGAAGAAACTGAGGCAAACATGGTTAAGTGACTTGCCCAGGATCACATAGCTAATATGTATCTGAGTCCATATGTGAACTCAGGAAAACAAGTGTTCCTGATGCTAGACCCAGCAATCTATTCTCCATGCTATCTAGTTGTAACATAAATTTTTAGTAGTCCCAGTCAGCATGCTTTAGGAGAGCATAAAATTCCCTGCATAGAGAAGGGAGAGAGTAGAGTTGAAATGTTTTACCAAGGAGTCAAGATGGAGAAGAGAGGAATGCAGCTAGTGCAATGGTGATTGTCTAGAAAAGAACTGAGGGGCAAAGGAATTGGAAGCCATAATGAGGATGAAGAATAGGTTTGGGAGCTTCAAGACTGAGGGAGAGATAAAAAAAAAGTCAGAGTATGATCACATAAAAGAACTTCAGATTTCATGATCATGGAAATGGGTGATGGCAAGTTGAAGGGCATGACTATCTCTGTATGTAACTGAGGTGGGATGGAAAAAATAGTTCATGTGAAATGAGCAAACTGAGGAATTGTAAAGTGAGTTTATTAGAGTATCATGCATATTCAAATCTAGTATGAGGGTGGGAATTGGGGAAAGAAAGATTGTCAGTCAGATACTAAACTCCTTAAGAAATGAAGGGGAAGGGGCAGCTAGGTGGCGCAGTGGATAGAGCACCAGCCCTGAAGTCAGGAAGACCTGAGTTCAAATCTAGTCTCAGACACATAACATTCCCTAGCTGTGTGACCCTGGGCAAGTCACTTAACCTCAATTGCCTCAGCAAAAAGCAAAAAAATAAAAATAAAAAGAAATGAAGGGGAATATAGAGGTGAGTAGACAACAGTCACCAGGATGCTGATTGGGTGAAAGAGCTGGACTGAGCAAATTTCATAGGAGAAGAAGTTACTGAGGGATGGAGACAGAGGGAGAACCTAAAAGTAGCAGTGGAGAGTCAGCACTATTCTTGCTCTCCTAGGAGAATGAGGTCATGTAGGAAGTGGGAAGAGGGGCAACGTGATGCTAGATGAGTGAAGGTATAAATAGTGCTAGAAAAGGTAGCTGGGGAGCAGTGCCAAAGGACAGAGAGTGTTGCCGGTGAGAACTTTAAAAAATGGAAAAATGGGGGAAAGAACAGGTTCTAGTTGAAAACTGATTCATTTTCTATGGATCAGGCATCCATAGAAATGCACAGAAAAAGGGGTGGGTAGTGTCAGGCTGAAATGTTGGAAGGATTCCTTCTCTTCTTCCTTCTCCTCTTTCTTCTTCTTCTCCTCTTCTTCCTCCTTCTCCTTCTTTTTCTTCCTTTTTCTCCATCCCACCTGCTTAAAATTTTACCTACTACACCCCAATCCCAAGCAATTTCTTCTCTGGAGCTCACCTGGAATCACTTATTCCTCTGAATTCCCAGACCTTTAAATGCCATCTTCCCCATTAGCGTGCTATTTCATAGGACTATACATCACTTTTAGGCCTTTTCTTGCTTGAACAGAGCTCTACTGGATAAAGAAAGATATCAAGGCTAGAACATTTTGCTAGTTTCTTTAAGTGCTGGTGGTGGTGAGGGGATTGGTTCAGTTATTGTCACAGGGACTCCCACCTTTGCAATGTATACATCATCAAATTGTTAAAGGAGGGGGAAGTGATCTATGTAGAAGTAGATCTCTGTGTGGGTCTAGATTTTAAGACTGGGATGAACCTTGGGCCCATCCATCTTCATTGTGGTTTTGTGTCTCTTTGTCCTACTAAAGTCCATGTAATTGACTATTTAAAGCTGGTAAAGCCACATTTCTGTATTAAAAGTCATAGACCAAGACTAGGAAAAAACCTTACAGATCAGAGGGTAGTTGAACTGTCTCATTTTCCAGATGGAGGAAAAGAAGCCTAGAGAAGTTAAGAGGTTTGTTCTAGACCCCAAATTACTAAGACCCTAAAGGCAAGTGTCTTTGGAGTTAATTCTCCTTTCAAGGCCATGGGGGCTTTGAAGCATGTTTACATACCTGAAGATAAAAGCATTTAATTTCCCCACAACCTTTACTATATGTCCCTTCCCTTTTGATTTCTCAGACTGGCAGTGTAGCTGGGAGTGGGGAGAAGGGGAGGAGGGGAGGAGGCTAGGGGAAGAGTTCCTTTTAAAACTGGCCAACAAAAGATACTATGTCTTTCCTTGGTGTGATCTCAACCCTAAGTGACATCAAGAATAGATATGAGGGGCAGCTTAGTGGCGCAGTGGACAGAGCACCAGCCTTGAAGTCAAGAGGTCCTGAGTTCAAATTTGGCCTCAGACTCTTAATACTTCCTAGCTGTGTGACCCTGGGCAAGGTACTTAACCCCAATTGCCTTAGCAAAAAAAAAAAAAAAAAAAGAATAGATATGAAATGAAGCTAGGGGAGGGAAGGGGTGGAATACATTTTTCCCACTCCTTCCCTCTTTTACACCTTCTCCCCACTTTGATGTGTTCTATGTCTTGTTATGTTTCTCTTTGTTTTCATTTTCAGATGCCAGTGACCATCCCCACTTTACCTGAGATTTGTTGCCTTAGGGACCTTGGAGCCAGGATTGCTGGCAGGATGTAACAGTCAGTCAAGTTGACAGGCAGGAGAGATCCTGAGAAATCAGGATGCCCTGGGACTCCAGACATATTTTGAACTTGGAACTGGAGCTGGGCTCTGAATAGGAACTGAGCTAAGATGTTTATCTATCTGTTTTATAACCTGGAAGTCAAGTTTTCTTTATAAAAGTTAATTTCACTCTTAGTGGATAAGATAAATAGATCTGGGAAACACTCTCCCTCTAGTTGAGAGAATAATACCATATGTTAATGGCACTGTTGTAAATTTGCAAATAACATTTATGGACTGTTTGAGTTCTGGTATTTTTGTAATATTTAATTCTGTATAGATGTATAGCTACATTGGTGGGTTCTGTAATACTAGGTCCTTTATAAGTATTAATAAGAAATTTAATGTGAGAAACCTGGCATCCCTAGATTGTTAGTGTTCAATGAAAATTGTTCACATTGTTTTTTAGCCTTCAAAGTGACTTTCAGTATCTTGTTTTTTATAAAAGTAAAGTGCCTTGCAAATTATTAGAGTGAGATACCTGTGCCCAAATCTCCAAATGCTGAGTTTCCTGTCTAGCTGATTCTACTGTTCATGGCCTGTTGGGCGAATTTTGACTTGGCAATAGTAGAAACCCATGAATGGCCTTTCTGATGCCCCTTGAAATAAAAGCCCAGAGGACATTAGCTAGACCTCTGTTGGGGAATCTCCTATGATGGAGGGGACCCCTGGAGCTTCTGAGTATATAAGAAAGGACACTTTATCCAGACATAAATTGGATGGTCTTGTGCACTGAGGAATCATGGAAGAATTACCTACATAGGATAGTGATCTCATCTGAGAAAGGGGTAAGGCTATAGAGGTCTCCAGATCTCAAGCACCTGTGAGGATAGCTCCTCATATCTGAGAAGTAATCTGGAAAATTAAGTTGAACCATGTTTCTCCAAAATTTGTATTTGGGAATAATTGTGATTTCTGTTGATAAATGTGAGATTTTACACACACACACACACACACACACACACACATACACATACATATAATGTAATTGCACAGTATTGTCTATTTGAAACTTTAGTGTATGCCATTGGGCAAGAAGTAAATGAATGGAAATTGTTACTGCTATCCCAGAGAACATGAGTATTATTCTGAATTTGAAACAAATTCATTCATGCATATTTTCTGGGGACCCCAACTTTAAAATGGGAGAAAAATATGTCATGGAGACTGGTGCTTATATATTCAGGCAGCCCAATATAGAGGTACCTTCCTCCCAAGTACCCTATCCTGTGCCTTTACTTAGGTGACTGAGTTGGGGGTTGGAGCCATGCTGACCTTGAAGTCAGGATTCCACATGGGAGTTTATTGGTTGATTGCTTGACTGATGCTTTTCATATTTATAGAAATGTTAATGTACCATATTTTATATGAGTGTTCTATGTTACTGAGTCCTATATAAGTACTATTGGAACCAACTTGTTGTTTGTCCATTTTTGAAGAGGACTTATAACATCATGGAGTGATGTCTTGACTAGAGTATGAATTGCATTTAAATGTGCAGAATTAAATAAAATTGACTTCACTCTATTTTCCAAAAGACAAAAATCAGGATGACTGTCAATGGCCTGAGATGCAGTGGATGACCTTGGGTCTTCAATGTCTGACCAAGGTCTGTTTTGCCTTCATGGCCATTGGAACAAATTGTTCTCCTTCACCCATTCTGCCTGAGGAAGTCTTCACATGCTTGGGATAGACAACCCCCAAAATAATTGATGGGTTTGGGGACCAACAGTTACCCTCAACCTGTGCTAGAATGGTTTACTAAAATATAGTCATTGTGTATGCTGCAGCTTTTTGGAGCTATAGGTAAAAGTTGAATGCCAGGTGAACACCAAAGGTGTATGAGCAGCCCTCAAAAAGGCTTGGCAAACTCTCACACTAGAAGTGTCAATCCTCCTTGAGCATCTCATATATTCCAATTGACTTGCCAAGGAAGCCCTGAAAAGTGTTGATGCCTGAAAAAAGAACTTAAGAAGGGAGTTTTGGACTTGGAACTGGAACTCTGCCTCATAGGAAGGAACCAAACAATCCTGTTTTTGTATCTCTCTTATGCCTTATTTTGAACTGTTTAATACTGATAACATTTTGTATTGCTGAGTCCTATGTACGGTTGTATCTAGCTAGCCTGGCAGGGAATCCCTGAGGAGCCAAAGAGCCTGACCGAAACTTTGCAGTTCAATGGAAGTTCTTGACTTAGAACTGTGACTATATTCTACAGGAACATAAGTTTTTTGTATATTTTTAAGCTTATTTTGTAATTTCAAGTCACTTCCATCGGTATGAGTTTACAAACATCATGGGTGCATCACCTTGATTATTTAGTATTTGCAGATAATTGTGATTTTTGTTTGTACAAGTGGGACAGTGTAAGTGATCATATAACAACTCCTTGGAGTCTTGAGTGCACAAGGGGAAAGTTGGTGAAAGAAGGTTCCTCCCTCCAGGCCACAAGAAGACCTTTCTGTATAAGTTCTGTGATAGTTTATCATGGGAAATCTGTCCTCACTAGATTGCTGATATCTAGCAGAAATGCTAATATTCTTTGGCATTCAAACAAGTTTCTTATAGGAACTGACCTAAGCTGTTTGAATATTGTATATCTGAGTTCTATTTTAGAAGTCAAACCTTCCTTTAAAAGTTAGTCTATTAGTGGTTTTTCATTTAAGGGGAAAAAAACCAACATGAAAAACCTTTATTATAAACACACAGGAAAAAAAAATTCTTACAGTGACCTGCTGGAAAATGTTTGTGTCTCTTTGTATTCTTCATTTTGACCCCTATGACTTCCTGGCTTATCAATAAATGTATTTGCTGAAATTCCAAAAGATTTTGGAGTTTTCTTTAGAATTTTTTTTGTCATTTTGTAGCTTGTTCTCATATAATTTTTCATTTGTTCATAGATATCTTCTCAGATTACTTTGACAATGTCCATTCTTAATTTCTTACAACACAATACCTTCTCAGTACCTCTTTCCCCCACTTTGGCCTCTTCCCTGTGGAAGATGGAGTGGTGTGGAGGTAGCCTTCCCATTTAAGGAAGAGGCCCAAGGCAGCCATCTTATTTCCCACCCTGCTTCAGACTTTCCCCTCTTCACATACTCTCCCTTTTCCCCAATTTTTAATGTTTTCTTTCCCCATTAAATTCTGAGCCCTTTCTTTTGCCTTTCTTTGTATTCTCAATACTCAATACAATGCTTGATATTTGAAGGAAGTTGATTTTAATTGACAATGTGGAGTGAGCTCTGTAATGATAGTATTAACCAATTAAACCTGCTAGAGCTTCCCTTTTTCACAGAGAAATCCTTTGTAAGTAAACTTTAATTGAACTCAGATGCCTGAATATGTGGAAACCAGTCTTGACCAGCTCAAAAAGAACAGCAAATATCTTGGTTCCTAACTTATCCAAAGAACAACAAAGATTCTGCTTTTTGCTTTGTTGTGCTTACAGATATCCTCTCCCTGGACTCTAACTCCCCTGACATCCTGTTCTATTGTATTTCTCCCTAAAACCCCCACTTAGCCATGGATACTTCGAATAGTCATAAACACTTCAAACATATATAAATATTTCACTCTCTTCCCCACTCCCCCTTTGAACAACTGAAAACTGCCTCTCATTGCTCCAGCTTGCAAGTTTATTCTCCTAAAACAATAAATGCAGTTGTAATCTCTGTAAATTGTGATTGGATTCTGGTTCATTCCAGGTCCCTCTTTTTAGGACCTGAGGGTTCTTCCATTTCAGCAGTTCACTGCCTGTTTTTATACTAACAATAATCTTCTGGTCCTAAGTATGTGCTATAATTTTACAGCCCAGTTTATCCATTTATTTCCACAATTATTAAGCACCTATTATTGTATGCAAAGCACTAAAATAAGCATTGAATATATCACACATGTTTAAGATCCTCAAATCATAAGACTGCAGTGAAAGTAATGTGCTGGGATAGCAATAAGTAGTTCAAAATAAACGTGACAAATTCACAATGGCCATTCTTTTTTTTTTTTTTTTTTTTTTTTACTTTACAAAAGGTAGATTTATTCAGGGGAAGAGGTTATGGACAAAATAAAGGGATACAATAGATCCTGGAATGATAAATATGAAATAGAGTTGGGAGAGCATATAGTTAGACTAAGGAAAAAAGACAAGTTTCCCCAGGGGAACTCACAATTAATCAGGAGAAAGGAAATACTCCATGGGGTAGGAGAAAGCCATTGTCTGGCAGGTTAGACTGATCAGAGTTAGCTAGAGTAAGGAGAATGGTGCCATTAGAAGGAAGGCACTATGAGGGAGAGAAAGAGAGAACCTCATAGTGGGCTAAATCCTGAAGAGAATTTAGCAAAGATTTTCATCATAAGCAGATCTTTTATAGGGGAAAATAGCTTTGGGGCTTTCCCAGATGTAAAGGCTTGAACACTAGAGGGAGGGGTGATCAAGGAAGACAGGGAGTGCCAGGGAACTCCAAGGTGGGGAATCAAGCCAGAATGAATGTACCTGGTAGATCAGTTTCCAGACCTGCCTAAAGAGATGCTAATCAATATTTCAGAATAAAATGACAAAAATGAAACAGTCTCTCTCCTCAAGGTGTTTATAATTCTATTTAAACATAGAATACAAAAATACCTCTGATAAATGTGAGACAATTTGGGAGAGAGGGTGAGGAAAACCCTCCATCTCATAAATCTATTCCTTAATTGTACTTGATGTACTTGAACATGTAAGCTGCAAAAAGTGAAACTTGAATCAAGAATTTTAGTGGTTTTAGTGTAGGTTACTTCTTATTCCTAATGCCTAATCCTTGCAATAAACTGGCTGTTATTCTGGGGCCCTTTCCCTACTCATTCTTCTGAGCCAAATGAGATTGAATACTTCGTTTCAATAAGCTTAAGGCCTGAAACTAGGAAGGATTGAGTTATTATCCTACTTCCCTCTTTAAGGAGAAGAAAAATGGTCGTGAAAAATTAAGTGAGAAGAATGGAAAAGGAACATAATTGGATTTACAAATAGGCTTAATGTGGAGAAGGGAAGGAATCTTAGTTATCTCGATCTCTAAAAGGGCCATTTTCATTCAATTAGCTAATCCTTTAAATGCTTCTTGTGCTAGGAACCAGAGTTAGAAAGATAAAAATGAGCTGCAGATTCTGGTCCTGGAGCTGAAATTCTTCTATTGAATAAAATATTGACTGAGAGAGTGGAGGAGGAGGAGGGACCAAGCATTTATAAGCACCTACTATATATTAGGACTACTAGATGTATTGGTTGGTCAGTTGCTCGAAGAGGACCAAAATGACATCACTATGTTAGAGTCAAGTTACCGTGTGTCAGACTGTGGCTAATCAGACCAATATGAGCTCAGAATACTCTGCCACAGGTCAGATCTACAAACAGTCCCTATGAACCATTGGGATAGCTTCTCTAACTTTGTGCCTCTTGCATTTCTTCTGTGCTAATTCAATTCTGCTTTGCTCATAGAGCACAGCACTTTCTCTGATGAGAGCACCCCATGCTGGACTATCCAATGCCAGTAGCTCCCATACAATCAATTCTAAAGTTTTTAAGAGAGACCCTGAGAATGTCCCTGTATTGCTTTCCCCACAACTGTGGGAGCTCTTGCTCTGTATGAGCTCTCCATAGAAGTTTACTTTGCCAAGTGCACGTTTAGCATTTGAAAAATGTGGCCAGCCAAAGTGGTGCAGTTGATTGAATGCAAAGTTCAAATTGAACCTCTGACACTTCCTAGCTATGTGACCCTGACCAAGTCACCCTCTTAGCCTCAATTTCCTCATCTGTAAAATGAGCTGGAGAAGGAAATGACAAACCACTGTAGTATCTTTGCCAAGAAAATCCCAAATGAGATCATGAAAAGTTGGACACAGTGAGCAACAGTCGTGTGTATAGTTTATAGTACTACATATTTAATACTTTGCAAATATTTAATTTTATCTTAAAACAAACCTGTGAAGTACTATTTCTATTTTACAGTTGAGTAAAGTGAGGCAGAGAGGATTAAATTACTTACCTGGGGTCAGAAAATTACTAAGTGTCTGAGGCTAGGTTTGAACATGAATTTTCTTTTTTTTTTTCCTTTTTATTTTTATTTTTTTGCTTTGTTATGCTTTTAGATAATCAGAGTGTCATTGAAATAATTAACAATCAAAGAGATTTTATTTTTTTAAATTTTTTTATTAATACTTTTTATTTGCAAAACATATGTATGGGTAATTCCTAAACATTAACCCTTACAAAGCTTTCTGTTACAAATTTTTCCCCCCTACTCCCCACCCCTCCCCTAGATGGCAGGATATCCACTACAGAACATGTATTTTCTTGACTATAATAGGACTAATACTCTAGTGACTGAGACATAGTTGCCCTAAAGTCAAGACATTTTGATGTGGAATGGGACACTAACAATATAGGGGAAGCAGGGGACTTTCACATAGGAAATAACATCTAAAATGAGCCTTAATAAAGGGAAAGGATCTAAGGCACAAAGATCAGGAAACAAGGGGCAGTCTGTTCAAAGCAAGAGTTGCCTAAATTTGAAAAACAAAAAAGTAGGCTGTTATTACTGTTCTGCAACTTATAGGAGAGAGGAAAAATTTGGAAAGGCAGGTTATATCAAAATCATAAGGCTCTTTAGATGTCAAGCCCTAAACTTTCCATTTTATTCTAGAAGCAGTAGGCAAGCACTGAAAATTTTAAGTAGGCTGGTCATTATGGTACAGGTTTTTACCGTGGCACTACCTCTTGATACTCCCTGCTGATGTGGAGATTGAGGCTGAGACTGGAAAATTGCTGCTTTTTTGGGGGGGAGGTCAGTTCTGCTTTTTAAGGATTTTTGGCAGTGAATTTTTGTACTCCCTTTTCTATTTGACCAATTGTGCTTTTAATTTTTTTTTAATAATAGCTTTTTATTTTCAAAATGTATGCAAAGATAGATGTCAACATTCACCCTTGCAAAATTTTCTCTTCCAAATTTTTCTCCCGCCCTTGCCCCATCCCCTCCCCTAGACAGAAGTAACCTAATATATGTTAAACATGTGTAATTCTTCTCTCTATATATATTTCCACATTTATCATGCTGCACAAGAAAAATCAGGTCTAAAAGGGAGAAAAATGAGAAAGAAAAATAAAAAAGCAAACAACAAAAAATATTATGTTGTGATCCACATTTGTGATCCACATTCAGTCCCCATAGACTTCTTGCTGATTGCAGATGACTCTCCATCACAAGTCTATTGAAACTGATCTGAGCCACCTCATTGTCGAAAAGAGCCATGTCCATTAGAGTTGCTTGTGTACAGTGTTCTCTTGGTTCTGATGTAATATGATTTTGTTGTCTCCTGATTTTAAGGGGGCTTCTCTTCTAACAATAAGTCAGGAAACCCTAAAATCTTTTGGTTTTGGAGTCTGCCTCAGAGATTTCTCACAATTCCCAATTCATTGATGACTGATAATCTTGTCAATGGAAACCAAGTTCCAGAGCCACTCCTCACTTCATTGCAGTTTGTTGACCTGGTCAGTGATAATCAAATTCTGGAGACCACCCCTCAATTCATTGCCCACAGATAATCTGACTACTCCCTAACCCTACTCTTGAGCTATAGAATTAGCATATCTATGGTAGAAGCTGAACAAATCTCTTTTTGCTTCTGTTTGTTTGCTGAATTCCCTTACAATTCAGTCAGCTTTGTAATGGTGTTACTATTACTATTGCAATAAAACTTTGTCCCTTGACTAGGAGATGGGTTCAAGCCTGCAAATTCTTTTGAGACACCTTGCGACACCAGTCTGGGACCCCAAAGGGTCCCCCCTTCCCAACCTCAACAATTCTACTCACTTCACTTAAGATTGCTGTAGTTCTAAACTGCAATACAGCTAAAGATCATTTGGTGACTTTATCAACATGGTAATCCCAAGCAAGGTAAGAGAGCTGCTGCCTAAAGAAGAATGAACCTGCTCAATTTAGCCAAAGTTTCCATGGGGATCAACATTAGACAGTTACTGCTGTACTTCCAATTTAGTTTCTTAAACTATTTTCCCTCGTGACTCCTTTTCACTTGGGACATTTTTATGTGACCCTTGGGATATATAGGTACATAAAGTAGGAGTACAAATCAAACATTTACTGACAATAAATCATAATTTCACAACTTCCACATTCAGTTATGAAACCCCATATGAAATCTTGAACCACAGTTTAAGAAGCTGAGAGGTAGAGAATCCCATTCTCAAAATCAAAATGAATACTTAAGTGGAAATGAATTTGACTGTGAGTGAGAAACGGGAAGGGAATAAGCACTTAGATAATATTATTTGTATTTATATAGCAAGATGCTGTGCTAATGGCTTTTTACAAATATTTTATTTGAGCCTCACAACAATCTTGCAAGGTAGGTGCTCTTATCTCCCAATTAACAGTTGAAGAAATTGAGGAAAATAGTTAAAATTAATTTGTACAACTCAAGTCTTCCTTTCTTAACTCCTTGCCCAAAACTTTATGCACTTTGACATCAGCCATCTCTAGAAAACTATTCTGGCTTCTGGATAGAGGGAAGATGGACTGCAGAAGGGAAGGGTACTAGAAGTAGGAAGATCTGCTGGGAGGCTATTTTAATAGCCTACTTAATAGAGGTGATGGAGGACCTGATCTATCGTGGTGGCTGTTGGAAAACATATATGAAGGGATAGGAAATTGTTTAACATATTGCCCATTCTTCTGAATCAGAAGCCTTGGCAGCTTTGTAAGAGCTATAGAAAGCTAGACTTTTCAAAAACAAAAAAACCAACAAAAAAACCCCTTAGATTTGAAAGCCCCTGCCCTTCAAAGGGTTGAGAAAAAAAATTAGCTACTTTTTAAAAGAAACAGCTCAAGTATCTATTTTTAACAGGCAAAATCATCTGGCAGAGGTTCTGAACCAGTGCTTCAAACATTTGATAATGTATCTGTAGAACTGAACCCCAAACCCATTAGATTCTATTTCCCATAATTCTCAAGTATACTGAAAAAGAAGAAAAGGAGAACCCAAGACCTCCCTTTTCCACAATTATCCAACATGAGAGGTGTGGCTCAGTGACCAAAAGTCCTTTCCAGTCCCAAATCATCTGAGTCTATGAATTTTGCCCACTCTTTCCCCTGTTTCCTCCCACCTTTGTGATATACCTATTTGGAAGAATAACAAACCAGGAATTTACATTGTTCACCGAGTTTATTTTCATTTGAAAACACATGAGCACATTTTTATGGTAGACAGTGCACATAGCTCATGCCTTTAGGAAAGGATGGTTATATTTACAAGATGCCAGCAGCTCCCTCAATGGCAGCAACTGCCCTTGTCATTGCCTTTGCCAGCACACTCCTTGGAACACTTGGGACACTCAGGAGGGCAGGAAGTACAGCAGCCTAAGGATGCAGAGAAGGAAAAGAATTGTAAGAACCTGTTTACACAGCCCAGTGTGAAAGCTGAGTACAGGGGCATTTGATGGTCAAAGACAGTACTCCTTGTCCCTCCTCCCCCTCTCTTCCTCTTCCCGTCTTTTCCTCTCCCTTCTCCCCCCTCTCTCCCTTTCTCTGTCTTCTTCTCTCCCTCCCCCTCTCTCCTCTTCTGTCTTTCTGTCTTCCTCTCTCCCTATCTCCTCCCCTTTTCTCTCTCCTGTCCTCTCCCCCTCTCTTTCTCTCTCACTCCCCCTCTTGGGAAGAAGGAAAAGGAAAAAGAAAAAGAGAGAAACAGAAAAAGAGACAGAAACAAAGAGACAGAGAGAATATCTTGACTTTAATGCTAATACTGGTACTATGGAGTTATGCTATCTTTGAGAAGACATAACCTCTTTTTTCATCTATAAAATGGAAGAGAGGCAAACTAGATGATTCTTTGATGTCAGCTCTAAATATGACTCTATGATCTTTTATAAATCATAATAATTAAGATGTCTTCTAACATCTAAACCTGACAGCAAGTTTTTACTGAGTATATATAAAGTTGGTAAAGACATCCTAATTTTTTTTTTTTAGATTTAGAGAAAAAGCTTTCTTGGTTTCATTTTAGCCAGATCTGTTACCATGGCAGCACAGGAAACAAAAGAACCCAAGATCTGGAAGGAGTATAACCCTACAGAAGATTTGGCCAAATAGCAGGGCACCTAAAATGGTGAAGGGTGAGAAAGTTGTGGAACAGGAGAACAGAGGAAAGTGCATTTTAAGGCTACAAGGGAGCTGGAACTGATGGGTCATTTGGGGAAAGAGGTGAATAGGGAGTTTCCAAGGCTACCTGTAAAGAAAGGTCCCAACCTCCTGAAAGTTGACTGAGCTCTGCTTTATTGCCACAGATTCCTTTAGTGAGGCTGCCATGGTTTCCGGTTGGCAGAGCCATGGTGATGGGTGATGCGTGATGGGACTTTCTATATCTCCCTGGGCCTCTAGACTTACCTGTGCTGCTCACTGGGGACCAAGAGAAGGAGGAACAGAAGTTTGTAAAGGGCTTAGAGGATGCAGGGGCAAGGGGAAGGAAAAAGGGAAATTGAACGGCCAAACCATAAACTCTTTAACTTGCCCCTACATTCTAGTTTACGTGGCCCTGGATGTGACTGAGGGGGTTGCCCTAGATCAGATCAAAATGATGACTAGATGATTTTTTTTTCTGTTTTTTGAAAGCAAGCAAGGTAAATGACTTAGGCAAGGTCACACAGCTAATACGTGTCTGGGGCCGAATTTGAACTCGGGTCCTCCTTACTCCAGGGCTGGTGCTCTATTCACTGTATCATCTCTGTCTCCAAGATGACTTTTCAACCTTCCTCCCAACCCAGGGTCCAAGTTCGCTCTACCAAGTTAGGAGGAGGGGAGTAGAAAGGTAGGAAGATTATTTACCCAAAGGTCCACAGTTACTCACCTCCTTTCTGGCAGGAACTGCATTTACACTCTTTGCATTTGCAATTGCCAGAACAGGTGCAAGGGCCTCCTAGGAAAGCAAAGAAAAAACAAAGCAAAACAAACACGTCAGTAGAAGGCAATGCCAATTTCCTAGGACACAGTGCACTATCATGGAAAGAATGATAGCTCTTCGACCAGAGGGACCGGATTTTGCTATGTAGGTCATATGAGCAAGAGTCATCACTCAAGTCTATTCATTCTTCCCTCTAAGATGAGGGGAATAAGCTCCATCATTTATTAGATGCCTTACAACTCTAAGTCCAAGGTTTATCGGAAGAACAATTCGCCATGTTTTTGACGGCAGCTTAGAAAGCTCCCGGTCCTTTATTCCTCATCCGTCCCGGCAAAAGAGTCTCCAGAAGAGAGGCAAAGAAGGAAGGAAACGCATCACTTCCACAAATCACTCCCCAAAAGAAATAAGGTAGAGGGAACAGAATTCTGGGGCATCCTCAGATGATGCATTCGCTAGGGGGGATCTAGTTAACACCTAAAGCAAAAAGACTATTTGCGGAGGCATCCCTTTCCCTGAGGCAGCTTCTCGCAACCCCTCGCCCTACCAGCCCCGCCCTGCAGAACCAGAGGCAGCCCCAGGGGGTTCATTGCTAGGAAGCCTCGGGACCCTGATTTTTCTGAGCTCCATCCCTTCTCACCAGTAGGGCAGCTGCAATTTTGGGAATCCATGGCTTGGAGCGCTCGGACTTGGTGAAATGCAGACAATAGCCACGGATGTCCAGCTGATTCCTCTGAGCCTGGGGTTAGTGAGCGGCAGCAGGTAGCTGGAGTTTTATAACGGAGGGAGAGTGAGTGCAAACCCCGTCCCCGCCTTGTTCTCCCTTGCGCACGTCTCTGGGTACATCCCCCTCCCCCCTCTGTGAGCTAAGCAGCTCGGGCGCATTGCAGTGACAATTGTCTCACGCCTCCACACTTGCCTGCTGCCGCCGTGTGCAAATGCGTCTGGTTTGGGAGATTTGTACCCCTCCAGGCTTTGCTTTCCTCCCTCCACCCTGCACCGCTGTTTACAATGCACAAAAGACCCACAATCTATCTCAGCCCTGATAGGGTTCCCTTCTCCTCCTTCCCTCCAGCCTACTCCTTATCACATCTCCCTGTGCCTCGGTTTCTCCATCTATAAAATGAAGGGATTGGATTTTTCTACCCTCCATCTCCCCCACTAACACCCCTATTTCTCTATTTCTGTCATCCTTCCAGTCACTTTAGTTTGCAAACCTCTACTCCCCAGTCTCTCTCACCTGGGCATCCAAAACATAACAAATCTTTTCTTTCCCATCCCCACAACTTCTCTGAAATTTACCAACCGTGCGGTCCTAGGCAAGTCACTGTTTGCCTCAGTCTTCTCGTTTGTAAAATGGGGATAATAACAATAATATAATACTTACCTCCCAGGTTTGTTATGAAGATTCAAATGACATAAATTTAAAATGCTTAGGAAAGTGCCTGACACATAGGGAGTTCTCTATAAATAATACTTATTACTACCCTATTGTTAGTATCTCTCCTATTGTCCCTTTCTCTCTGCTCATATAGCCAAGACCACTTCTCTCTGATCCCTGCCTAAGATGTTTTTCAAATATTAAGTCTGATCTTTCAGATGAGCTTCACTGGCTCCTTATTACCTTCTGTCTTAAATTTAAGATCCTCTGTTGGGCATTTAAATCTTTTCACAGGTAAGTCCCTGCCTACTTTTCCAGTCATTCTACATATTGCACCTCTCCATGAAGTCTACAATCCAGAGACACTGGCCTAATGGCCATTCTTGGAAAACTCTGTTTCCATCTCTGTGCCTTTGCCAGAGCTATACCGAATGCCTGGAATGGTCTGCTTCCTCAATCTGTCTTCATTTCCCTGCCTCTTTTTAAGACTCAGCTCAAAGCCCATCTTCTGCAGAAGACCTTTCCTGATTCTGTCCAGCTGCTAATGGCTTCCACTTTTGAAATACTTTCTATTCTGTATGCTTTATATGTACCTAGTTATTTGCATTCTGTTACTCCCATTAAAATTTAAATTCCTTGGGGCAGGGACTGTGTGTTTGTACATTTCTCTTCCTTATATCTTTAGCACTTACTCAGTGCCTGGCTCAGAGGAAGTGATTCATATTTGCTGATTGACAAGATAGTATTTGGAAACTCTTCCATGTTTCTATGGTCCTATGATCTGGCCATAATATGACAAGCAGAACAGTGTAATTAGAGTGTAAGGTAAAACCTATAAGTTGGAATGAATTTACAGACCATCTATCAAATCCAACATCTTTATTCTGCAGATAACGGAATTGAGTCTTTAAGAAGTTAAATGATTTGCCCAAAGTCACACAGGTAGTAAGGTTCATAGGCAGGACTTGAATCTAGGTCTTTTGATTCTTAAGCCAATGCTCTGGCTCTATGGTATAATGTTAGTCAACTAGCACTTATTAGAAGTGCCTACTATGTGCCAGACACTATGCTAAGGAATGGGTATATAAAGAAAGGTTGGAGGAAAAAAAACTCAGTCCCTATCCAATACTTAGCACAATGCCTATCATAGTAGGCGCTTAATAAATGTTCCTGCTTTCAAGGAACTCATAATCTAATGGACAAAACAACATGAGAACATCTGTAAAAGCAAAATGAATATAGAATAAATTAGGGTTAGCCTCAGAGGAAAGACACTATGATTAAGGAGGACTTAATTTCCTTAATTAAAGAAAAGCTTCCTTGTACATGTTTATACTATATCAAATTACCTATTATCTTAGAGAGAGGGGAGGAAAAGGAGGGAGAAAATTTGGAATTCAAAGTTTTTTAAAATGAATGTTAAAAATTGTTTTTAGATGTAATTGGGGGAAAATTAAAATATTACTCAAAAGAAAAAGAAAAAAAATTCCAGAGAAGCTGATAGACATGAAGAGGGACAGCCAGAAAAACTTGATGGAATCTTATGAGAACACATGATTCTCCCTCTCACATCCTAGTTAAATTGACCTATTTGATAGTCCCAATATACAATATTCCATCTCTTGTTCCCATCCTTTTGCAATCCCTCACCTCCCTCTCCCTCCCCCTCACCATCTGCTTCTTGCAATCCTAGCTCCCTTGAAAATCCAAAGTCCTTCCTGATTTCCCCCAGTTATTAATACCTCCCCCACCTACAAACTTACTTTGTAACTTTTAAAAATGTATTTTAATCACAGAGATGGAATATCATGTACTGTGCCAATTTACCCAGGATGGAGGGTGTGAGAAGAGGGAATTATGTGTTATCAGCATAGAAAGATAAACTGTGAGGGGCTTTAAATGTCGTGGAAAACTGTTATTTTATTAATGAGAGAAATGATTGTTAATAACCAATGATTTGGGAAGATCCAGAATTCTTCCCTTTTTCTAAAGTCCTGATTTTAAAAAGTTCAGCCTCTTGAAGGACATTGATCATGAGATTGGACTAACTTCTTGTTCAGAAGCCACCCAAGTCAGGTAGCTATTGTATTCAGTTTAGGCTTGGGTAGAGTATATGTTTTTTCAATAGATGGCCAAATCTGGGGGCGATCTGAGTAGAGAGATAAGATTTTTGTCAAAGGGTGAGATGATGTCATTCTTGGCCCTCATTATCTCATTGTTAACCAGAGTTGATTGCCACTCTTCTTCCAAAAGAACATATAGGCCCTGAGCTGCCTGCCTACCATGATTGTCTTTGGTCTAAGAGAGAGATGGCCAAATCACCATCCTTTTATTAATAAACATATAGTCTTATTAAAATTATTAAATCTTGTTTCTTTTTAATTGCCACAGAAGAAATAAGGAACCCTTCAAGTCTCTTCTACAGAGTAACATAGTCAGACATGGGCTTTAAGAATATTAAGCAGCTATATAGAAGATGGATTGTCAAAAGGAGAGACTTCAAAAAGAGAATACCAGGTAATGCCTTTTCGCTTATGTAGATGACATTTTTATTGGTATCTTGTTTTTACACTGCTTAAATTTCCTGCATATGCCTTTTCTCCTTCCCAGTGAGTCATTCCATATAACAAAGAATTTTTAAAGAGAAAAAATTAGTAAAAATGATATATTGAAAAAAAAATCTGAAAATGTGTGTGATATTTTACACTTATGGACCTTCTGCCTTTGCAAAGAGGAGATGTCTTATATCTCTTCTTTGGAGTTATGCTTGTTCTTTGTAATTTTGCTATATTCATTTTTTATTCCTTTGTGGTTGTTCTTTCCATTTATATTTTTCTAATTGTATATATTGTTTTTCTAGCTCTGCTTACTTCACTTTTCATCAGTGCAATGCAAGTGCAGACTTCTCTGTACTCATCACATTCATTGATTTTTTTTTATCACACAGTAATTAAAACTCAGTTGCAATTATGTGCCATAATTATTTTGCAATTAATCTGCATCTACAAAGTTTGTAGTTATTTGTTACCACAAAAAAAATTCTGCTACAATTATTACAATATGGTGACTTTCTTTTTATCAGTAAGATTTCCTTGGATTTATGCTTAACAGTAGAATCTCTGGACTAAAAGGTATTCTAGTCACTTTATTTTCATATTTCTGAATTGCTTTCCAAAATGGTATACTAATTCATAGCTCCCCCAACAATGAATTGGGATAATCTTTCTACAAAATTTTTAACTTTGAATATTCCCATGTTTTGTCACCTAGATGACATATTTTATTATTCTCCCACTACAGTTAGGGTTGCCACACTTGTATTACAAAATCATATAATGTGCCTTCCATCAGTCTTAGGTAACCTTCAGTTTTATTTCAGAGCTACATGGATGACAAATGCATGTAGAATATATACAAACTAGAAAGCACTTGAGGCGTCCTTGGAAATGAACTCTGTAATGCTTTCTAGAGATAGCCAATTTACAACCCAACATCATTTTACTTTGTTTACCTCCGTTTCTCATCTATAGAATGAGCCATAGAAGAAAAAGGCAAACCATTCTATTGTCTTTGCCAAGAAAACCTAAAATGGGGTCATGAAGAGTTGAAAACTATTGAAAAATGTCTGAACAAACATCCAAATTTAGTTGAAAGGTCCCTCCAAGTCCCTGGTACTTCTTTCATGGTGTATTTAAAAATTACTGCTTATGAGCCCTCACTGACACTTTTTTTTTAACTAAACCAAACCAGATGACAAATGTAAAGCAAAAATGTTAGACAAAATAATAACAATGAAATTAAATTGGATATTGAATATTCTCAATTCCCATTTCCCATTGCAATTCATCTTACAAGATATCTCTCAGGGAGCTCTCACATCACTCCTGATTAACCCCTAAGTCTCTCAAAAATGATAAGAGGGAGATGCAGCAATGACTAAAAGCAGACGCTAGAAAACCTCATTACAAGCTATTAAGTGCTTTTAGCTACAAAATGTTGTGAGTAGCACCCTGTGGCTGGTTCCACATCTACTTGATTGTAGATGGCTGCTTTGCATATCTGGTCTAGCTATTTTTCTCCCTGGCTTTTTGATGCTACTGTTCCTATGCCTTCCTGTGTCTATTTATTGCCTTGTGTTCTATTCACACGCCTACTTGACATCTGTACTATGATGCTCTTATAAGAGCTTCCCATGCCAATGCCTTTAAAATTTTCTCTTTCTGGAGATCTCCCATCACTCAGTCCCTGGGCAGAGGTGATCTCAGAGAAAGAAAGCCCTGGGTTCTAGAGTCACTTGACATATACTATCTAGGTGACACTGGGCAAGGCATTTAGCTTCTCAGTGGCCTTGGCTACTCCTTAAGATTAAGAGCTGATGAGTAGATGCCAACTCAAATTAGTTGAGGAAGTCTCTCATTGGGAACTCTCTAACTAGATGAAATCACAGGTCTATTAAAACCAACAAATTAAAAAGAGATCCTATATCTTGCTCAACTATCACATACAATGAATGCCTCTGTTCTCCAGCTCTTTTCTCTGGGTAGTTCAGGACCTGGTGGCCAGGAATATCCAGGTAGATGTATTGCCCTAGAGCACAGATTTAAGAGATAAGGTAGAGGGGGAAAGATGAAAACAATCTTTGCTACAGTATGTTTTTAAAAAAGCTTTTTATTTTCAAAACATATGCATAGATAATTTTCAACATTCACCCTTGCAAAACCTTCTGTTCCAATTTTTTTTCTCCCTCCTTTTACCCCCAGCCCTTCCCCTAGTTGCAAGTAATCCAATAAATATTAAACATGTGCAATTCTTCTGTATTTCCACAATTATCATGCTGCATAAGAAATATCAGATCAAAGAAAGCAAAATGTAAGCAAACAATAACAAAGGTGAAAAGAGTATGTTGTGATCCACATTCAGTTTCCATAGTTCCCTCTCTGGATACAAATGACTCTCTTCATCACAAGACTATTGGAATTGGCTGGGATTACCTCATTGTTGAAAAGAGCCAAGTCTAGTACAGTTGATTACAACATAATCTTCTTCTTGTTGTGTACAATGTTCTCTTGGTTCTACTTCACTTAGCATCAGTTCATGTAACTTTCTTCAGGCTTTTCTGAAATCATCCTGCTGATCATTTCTTACAGAACAATAATATTCCATGACATTCATATACCATAATTTATTCAGACATTCTCCAACTGATGGGCATCCACTCAGTTTCCAGTTCCTTGCCACTACAAAAAGGACTGTCACAAACATCTTTGCATATGTGGGTCCTCTTCCCTTTTTAATGATTTCTTTGGGATATAGATGCTACAGTATTTCAGTGGATGGAAAGCAGTATCTCCATACTACTCAAAGAAGGTTATGTGGATTAATCATAATGACTTGCTCACAAGGTTCCTGAGGTTGGGGTGGGGAGTGAAAAAGGAGGGGAAAAAGTGAGCAAAAGGATTAACTCAGAACTAACATGTTTGGAATTCTTTCCTTTTTCATCTCGGTCTTCAGGCTTCCCTGATTTCCTTTAAATCCTAACTAAAACCCCATCATCTACATAAAGCCTTTCCAAACCTTCTTACCTATAGTGTTTTCCCTCTCTTTCTGTTTAATGTATAAAGAGCTTATGTATCCATTTTTCCTTGTATGCACTAGATTGTGAGCTCCTAGAGAGTAAGGATTATTTATTGCCTCTTTTTATATCCCTTAAGCATAGTATAATACTTGGTACATAGCAGGTGCTTAATATTTATTGACAATCTATTTTTGGTAAGCAAGGTTGAGTATATGCCACAAGAAGGACTGGACTAAAGGCTAGCACAGAAAGAGACCCCATTTTAAACTGTGAGTCTTCCATGACCCTTGTCACTTTCCCTATAGCCTCAATTTTGACCAGGGAGCAGATCTCATGCCTGACTCACTTCCATTCTTGACAAGTCAATCATTTTCATAAATGTGGATGACTTTGGTCACTTAATGACTCTTGGCCCTATGTCTAAAATGGTGTTCTCTACTCTAAAAATTTATTCCCTTCTAAAGAGTATAATCAAATTATTGCTTGGATGTCCAGCATAGATAGTATCTGGTAGAGAGCTGCAATATCCAGTAAAATTCTAGAGGGCCCTTCAGAAGAAGTACACTGGTTCATAGTAATGATGGCCTATATTTACCTTAGTCACTTGCTAAGTGTAATAGGTTAACAAAGAAATTAAAACATTTCTTGAATTACTGTATTACATACTCTTAATGAAACATGACCTAGAACTTGCTGGTGGCAGAATTTGTTCTGAATAGGGTCATATGTAGAGTTAATATTAAGGGCAATGCCACTTCTATGTACATAGCACATACCCTATGGTTTTCTTTGGGTTGTGTCCAAAAGGCAGAACAATTGTCTGCCTTGGGGGCACAGGAACTATATTTAAAGAATATTTAATTCCAATACTATATAAACTATTTGGGAAAATAGGGGAAGAAGGAATCCTACTAAATTCTTTCTATGGCACAGATATGGTGCTGTTACCTAAATTAGGAAGGGCTAATACAGAGAAAGAAAATTATAGATCAATTTGTCTAATGAATATTCATGCAAAAATCTTAAATAAAATATTAGCAAAGAAATTACAGCAACTTACCACCAAGATAACACACTATGACCAAGTGGGATTTATGTCAGGAATATAGGGTTGTTTCAATTTCTGAAAAACTATTAGCATAATTGACCATATCAATAACCAAAATAATAGAAATCATATGATTATCTCAATAGATGCAGAAAAAGCATTGACAAAATACAACACCCATTTCTATTAAAAACACTAGAAAGCATAGGAAGAAATGGAGTTTTTCTTAAAATGATAAGAAGTATCTAAAACCATCAGCAAGCATTATCTGTAATGGGGATAAACTCATTAAATTCTCAATAAGATCAGGGGTGAAACAAGGTTGCACATTGTCACCACTACTATTCAATATTGTTCTAAAAATGTTAGCTTTAGCAACAAAAGAAGAAAAAGAAATTGAAGGAATTAAGAAAAGGTAATAAGGAAACCAGATTATCACTCTTTGCAGATGATATGATGGTATATTTAGAGCATCCTTGGGAATCAACTAAAAACTACAAAAAATAATTAACAACTTTAGCAAAGTTGCAAGATATAAAATTAACCCACATGAATCATCAGCATTTCTAAGTTACCAATAAAATCCAGCAGCAAGAGATAGAAAGAGAAATTCCATTTAAAATAACTGTAGATAACAAAATATTTGGAATTCTACTTGCAACACAAAGCCAGGAACTATATGCACATAATTACATAACACTCTTCATACAAATAAAGTTAGATCTAAACAACTGGAACAACATGGGTAGGTGAGCTAATATAATAAAAATGACAATTCCACCTAAATTAGTCTACTTATTCAGTGCCATACCAATCAAACTGCCAAGAAATTACTTTATAGAACTAGAAAAAATAATGACAAAATTGATCTGGAAGGACAAAAGATCAAGGGAATTAATGAAAAAATGCAAATTAAGGTAGCCTAGCTGTATCAGACCTAAAAACTATAAAGCAACAGTCTTTAAAACCATTTGGTACTGACTAAGAAATAGAATGGTGGATCAGTGGAATAGATTAGGTTCACAAGATGCAATAGTCAATGACTATAGTAATCTAGTGTTTGATAAAGCCAAAGATTCCTGCTTCTGGGATAAGAACTCACTATTTGACAAAAATTGCTTGGGACGACTGAAAAATAATATGGCAGAAACTAGACATTGACCAACACCTAACACCCTATATTGAGATGGGGTCAAAATAGATTCATAATTTAGACACAAAGAGTGATAATTTGCTTATGGCAAATTAGGAGAACAAGGGATAGTTTATCTCTCAGATCTGTAGAGAAGGAAGGAATTTATAGCCAAAGAAGAATTAGAGAATATTATGAAATGCAAAATGGATAATTTTGATTATATTATATTTAAAAGTTTTTGTACAAATAAAACCAATGCAGCCAGTGAGTCTGTATCCCAAAGGGATCATAAAAAAGGGGAAAGAACCCACATGTGCAAAAATATTTGTAACAGCCCTTTTTGTAGTGGCAAGGAACTAGAAGATGAATGGATGCCCATCAGTTGGGGAATGGATAAATAAATTATTGCATGTAGATGTTCTGGAATATTATTGTTTTATAAGATGATCAACAGGATGATTTCAGAAAGACCTGGAGAAACTTACATGAACTGATGCTAAGTGAAGTGAGTAGAACCAAGAGAACATTATATACAGCATCAACAAGATTATTGTTAATAAGATAATTGATAATCAACTATGATGGACTTGGCTCTTTTCAACAATGAGGCAATTCAGGCAAATTCCAATAATCTTGTGATGGAGAGAGCCGTTTGCATCCAGAGAGAGAGGTATGGAGACTGAATGTGAATCTCAACATAGTATTTTCATCTTTGTTGTTATTGTTTACTTAATTTTTTTCTCATTTTTTTCTCCCCTTTTGATCTGATTTTTCTTGTGCAGTATGATAAATGTGGTTAGAAGAATTGTACATGTTTAGCCTACATTAGATTGCTTGCTGTCTAAGGAAGGAAAAGAGGGGAAGGGAGGAAGGAAAATTTGGAATAGGTTTTGCAAGGTTAAATGTTGAAAACTATCTTTGTATGCATTGAAAATAAAAAGCTATTATAAAAAAATCAGACTAGCCCTTAAATAGGACCATATGTTCAAACATATTTAAAAATATATATAATTTGCAAAAAATTCCCCCCTAAAAATAAAAATAAAGGGAATCATAAGACATACTGGAAAGGATTTTTACCCAAGAATCTCTTTTCAACTGACCTGTCATATACTCCAGGGAAAAGAGTTGTAGACTAGGAATCAGGAAATAATGTATTCAGGTTCTTATTTTATTATTAACTTGCAGTGTGTTAACTAATATTTCACCTTTCTGGATTTCCCCTTTTCTCCACCTCTGTAAAATGAAAGCCCTAGATTAGATAGTGTCTTAAGTTGCTTCCAGTTCTAAAATTTTATCTTTGATAATTGAAATGCTCCTATTAGAACATCTTCCCCTTGGGAAATGATACTGATATTTGCATCTGCTTTCTACTTTGTCTTTTAGGGTCATAGAATCTTAGAATCTCAGAACTGGCAGAGAATCTCAGACCTCAGAGGCTACTGAGTCCAATCCATGAATGCACTTGAGCAGAATTCATTCCAGAAAATGAATAATCCAGGTTTCACAAAGATTTCCAACGAGAGGGAAGTTCCTTCTTTCCTGAAGCAACCATTCCACTTGTAGATACAGCTCTAATTATTAGAATGTCTTCCTCAATTTGCTTCTTTGCAAAATTTCTAGGTTTTGTTTTTAGTTTGGTTCTCTGGAACAGAGAACTAGGCTCAAATGTGTTCCTTATGAAAGCTTTTTTCAAATATATCAAGATATCTGTCTTGGTCTGCCCTCTCTTTCACCCCATCTTTCTCCCCCCCCCCCCAGGCTGACCGACAGATCCTCATATGGTCTGAATTAAAGTTTCTTCACTACCCTGGCTGCCCTCTTGTGGACACTCACAAGCTTGTCAGTATCCTCCCTAAAAGTGGGCACCCAGAACACAATGCTCCAGATGTGGTCTGATTAGCTTAGAGGACAATAGAAAGACCATCTTTATAATCTTGGTCATCATTCCTCTTATCCTGCAACCTAAAAACTTATTAGTTCTTGGCTTCTTATCACAATATTAGCTAATAAATTATTAGCTAATAATAATGTAGCTTAATATAATGGCTAAAATAAAACTTTACAATCTTTGCCCTTTGGGGCCAAGCTAAACCAGTCTAATCTCAAATTCAAGGCTCAAATCCAATCTCAAATTAAACTTCTGGATTCTATTTTCAAAAGACAGGATTGCTAACATTTCAGTGTAGAATCTCAGCTTTGGAGGACTTCAGGGGTCATCCAGTCCAGCTCACAGCCGAGCAGGAATCCTCTCCCTGACATTCCATGGAAGAGGTCATCTAGTACACAGTATTCAGGACCTCCAGAAAGTGCTCACTCTGGAGGCACAACTGGATTACATCTAGTTTGTCTGCTTCTACCCACTGATCCTTAAGATCTGCACTTTGGGGACAAGTAGAACATGTCTAATTCAAGCCATGGTCTCCAAGCTATATCGTCTTTCATAGAGTTTTGGAAAGTTCCTTCAAAATCAATGGCTATAATAAGAATGCTTGTGAGGGGAGCCATTCTATGGGGAGTAAGAGAGGGAAAGATGGGGGAAAAAAGTGGAAGGAGACACTGGAGACAAATTGTGCACTTAGCAGGAATTTAAGAAACATTCCACTCTTTTACCAAGCATGGCCCTGTGAATACTGATTCATTCATTTGTTTATTCATTCATTCAATAAATAGTTATTGAGTGGCAAGGAAGATATTGGTTTTTTACCTGGGTCAGATCACATCAAAATTACTGTGCTCACTTCTGGACATTATATTTTGGGAAGAATGAGGGAAACCTGGAGTTCATCCAAAGGAAGAGGATGAGGGGGAAGAGGACCTGGATACCATACAATATGAGAAATACTTAAATAAACTGAACAATTTAGCCTGGAGAACAAAAGATTTACTGGGTGGAGGGAGAAATAGGGACGGGGATGATAGCTATCTTCAAGTATTTGAGGAACCTGGAGAAAACTTGGTGAGTAGTTTCAGGCCACCAGGACTGACACAGAAGAGAGATTTGATTTGTTTTGCTTCAGCATGATAAACATGGAAATATTTTTAGAAGAATGGCATATGCTTAACCTATATTGGATTGCTTGCTGTCTTGGGGAGGGAGGAGGAGGTGAGAGAGGGAGAAAATTTTGCAAAACAAGATTTTGCAAAGTGAATACTGAAAACTATCTTTGCATGTATTTGAAAAAAAATATTTTTTAATTAAAAAGATTTGTTTTGCTTGGCTATCAGAGGATGGAATCAGGAGCAAATGAATAGTGCTTTCAGAAGGGCATATTTAAATTGTAAGAAAAAACTTCCTCACCAAGAGAGGTACCTCCATATTAAATAGGCTGCTTTAGAAAATGGTTAAGTTACTCTCCACCATTGCTACCCCTTACTGGAGGTCATCACAAAGAAATCTAATGACCATCTATAGGATGTTGTAGCATTTATTCCTATTCAAATTTGAGTCAGAGAAGCTGACCTCTTGGATCCCTTCCAGTTCTGAGATTCTGTGATGTGTTTAAGGTTCCATCCTATTGGTATTAGAGGCAGAAATGAATAAGATCCAGATCTTTCTCTCAAAATCTAACAATGAAGCTATAAATGACTATGTTTCAGTTGTTTTTCAGTCAGTTTTTCTTGGCAAAAATACTAGAGTGGTTTGCCATTTTCTCAAGTGACTTTCCCAGAGTCAAACAGATAAGTCTTCCTGATTCCAGGCTATCCACTATATCACCTAGTTGACTATAATATAATATAGCAGGTACCCTAAGAGTAATGTGATGTGATGGGAAGGTTCAGAGAACAGAAAGATCATTTTCATTTGAAGGGTTAGAGATAGATTCTTAGATCACATAGATATCAATCTTTTATTTTTATCTTTTGGGATGAATGAGCTAATCAAGTTATTTCCCACTGACATTGGGAGCAGATATTCATGAAGCAATGAATCTCAAGGAAGTTTGTATCCTTAGTTCAAAGGACTAATAGAATACAAGACATCAAGAGAAGTATGAGATAGCATGTGAGGCAAACATCTATCCTATCCCTCAGTCAACAAGCAGTTAGTTTCTGCCTACCATATACCAGGCAATATGCTAGGCGCTTGGGATATAATATAAAAGGGAGGCAGTCTATGATTTAAAAGAACTAGGATTTGTAGTTGGTTATTTCACAAGAATTTTCCCTACAGAATGATAATCTGCTCTCAATAGGTTCATCACACAAAATCAGAGAAATATTTTTATGTACCTTTGCTTTATGCTGCTCCCCAAATTTGGGGTAAGAGTAAACACAAGAAGAAGGTGGTATGAGTAGCTGCCTACAAGACAACATGAGGGATTTGGGAAGCTGAGAAAGGAATCTTTCCAACATAATTTTTTTATAAGTACATAATTTTAAGATTCTGCAATATTTCATTCTCCATGATCTTTGGGGCTTTCTTTTCAGATAAGTTAAATTGCCAAGCATTACAGTGAGTGTGAAAGCTGAAATACAGACATAAAAAAGGGAGAAATTTTCAAAGTTTGTCTCTTAAATTCATTCATTTCTGGATGGCAGGTTACTTATTTTCATCAGATTGGGAACTTTTATTGAGTAAACTCAATTAAACTCAATTAAGGCCCTTCTCTCTCAAATTGATATGCGGAGTTTCCTAGGGCAGGGATTTTCAGTCTAAAAAGGATTACTTCAAGGGAAAGACAGCTTTTGGTGAGAGATGATTCAAGGTCATAAGAAAATCTGGAAAGGACTCCAAATAGTCAAAAGAGTCTGAGGACTGTCTCAGGTTTAACTCGCCTCAAAGACACTCTTTACTTCTCCCTTCCTGGTTCCTTTGATTAATCAATAAGATAAAAATGTATTAGTGGTAGCTGTCAAAACAGATACAGTAAACATAAGGTAGACTCAGAGTAAATCCAAATAAAACTGATTCTCTTTGTACTAGAAAAATAATCTCTTGTTAGCAACTATGACTTCAACTTGGAGTGTTGAAAATGTGTGCATTAGGAGACCAGAATTCTTGTACCATCTCCACAACAAACTTGTTGGTTTCTTGGACAAACCATTTTTTGAGCCTCATTTTCCTTATCTGTAAATTAATGGTATTCACAACATTTTGAGAAGCAGCATGGCATAATGGAGTGAGAGGACTGGCCCCCAAGCCAGGGAAATTTGAGTTCAAGGCTCACATCTGAAATATACATATGTGATCCCCAGTAAATCACTTAACCTCTCAATGTTCAAGCCAAGTCTCAATGATTTCAACAAGACCATATATTACAAAGAATTTGGGTGGAAATTCCCCAACTGAGGCAACTGAATAGCTAAATATATAGAGAGGGTGCTGGGCCTTAAGTCAGGAAAACCTGAGATAAAATCTGGCCTTAGACACTTCCTCTTCAAGTGAGTTCAAATCCAGCCTCAGACACCTCCTAGCTATGTGACAATGACACTTGGCAAACTTAATCCTGTTTGCTCAATTTCTTCAGCTGTCAAATGGGGAGATTAAAAATACCTACCTCAATGGGTTGTTATGAAAATCAAATGAGATGATATTTTTAAAGCACTCAGCATAATGTTTCTCACAGAGTAAGCACAATATAAATTCTTATTCCTTCTCTTCTCTCTGTATCAATGAATTCACAAATCCAATCCCTGGTTTTATCAGATTATAGATTCTGAGCTGGAAGGGACAAGATCCACATCCCTAATTTTATAGCTGAGGAAATTGAAGGTCAGAGAGTTAAGTGACTTGTCCAAGTTTCACATTAAGTGCTAAAACCAGCATTTAAATCCTGGTTTGGAGGCAGCTAGGTGGTGCAGTGGGTAGAGTACCAGCTCTGAAGTCAGGAGGACCTAAGATTCAAATCTGGTCTCAGACACTTAACATGTCCTAGCTGTGTGACCTTGGGCAAGTCACTTAACCTCAATTGCCTCAGAAAAAGCAAAAAATAAAATAAATCCTGGTCTTTTGATTTTAAATCCAGCATTCCTTCTACTATATCATGGACTAGACTAGATTAGTAAAGGCCAGAAATAGTAGAGTATTTATTATTCTAATCTAGTCCCTCAGAGAGCTTCTGGAACAAGACTCAATCATGTCAGTCTTGAAGATAGTGATCCACAGTGACCTTATCTATAACCTAAAGATAATTCTGGAACTCTGGATCATCCTTAGGACCATAACTAGGTTAAACTCCAAGGGTTGTATGACACAATGTTGAAAATCATAGAATACGAACATATAACATATTCAGCACCTTAGAAGTCATCTTAGAAAGTCATTTTCCTCCCCATTCAACTGAATTTGCCTTAATTAAATAAAATTACATTTTATTTAAGAATTACAAAACTTAAGTATGTTTAATGTTTAATGTTGTTTTCCCCCAGTGTCAAAATTGTTAGTTCTATTTTCTCCTTACCCTCATTCAGATCTTTCTCCCCAAGGGGTATATTACTTGGGTAAAGGGATTTGTCAGATAATTGAACACATTTGTAGTCATCTTAGGAAATAAAGGATTAATCTGGGTCAATTCCCAAGCTGGACAGAATAGCACATTCAATTTTACATACCATCAAAACAAAGTCTCCATGGATGCTGCTGCTCTGATTCTAGTCTTTGAGCCTGAGCGTTCTAAGGATAGCTTGGTTCTAGAGTTCTAGGCTCTGATGTTCTAAATTCTAACACGTTGAGAACCAATGTTTGATTGCTTTTATTTTGTAGTTGTTATCAGGCCTCCAAGTAAATCCACTGATGATTGTCATAATACTTTAGTCATAAAGCTGTACCCCACCCTTCTCCTCACCACTATAATCTTGCAAATGTGCAAATTATTAAATGAAAGCAGACAGGGGCTCATTCTGCTTTCTTACCTGTGTCTTACCCGGCTGAGACATTTCATGTAGGGAATGAAACTATCCAAATTTCTATGACTTTGTACATTTGGTATCAGAAAAAGAACTGAGAATTGGAAAGGGGGAATGAAGAAATGTTTGTCTAAACATAGTGCAGGTATTTGGAGCCAGAAGAACTGGATTTGAATTTTGATTCTGACACTTATTTTTCTGAGCTTCCGTTTCCTCATCTATAAAATGGGGATATTTTTCCCTAAAATGGGTATATTTGTAGCCTCTCAGTGAACATCAAAATGAGATAAAATATGTAAAATGCTTTGTAAGCAATTAAAGGATATGCAGATGTGTTCCAGTATTATCTTGCTCTTTGACCAGCAAGAGAAACTGCGTGCAAGCTGCCTGCAGATGACAGGGTTGGTTGGTTAGGTGCTCCCACCCCTTTTCTAGACCTGGAGCTCCCTCTACAGCCAGTGAGAGGGACTTTCCTGCCAAGTCACTGGAGGGTCTTCCAAAGGCTTGCATGGCTGGTCTTTTCTTTTCTTTTCTTTTTTTTTTTTTATTAAAACTTTTTATTTGCAAAACATATGTATGGGTAGTTCTTCAATATTGACCCTTACAAAGCTTT
Source organism: Myrmecobius fasciatus (assembly GCA_023553655.1). Lineage (NCBI taxonomy): Eukaryota > Metazoa > Chordata > Mammalia > Dasyuromorphia > Myrmecobiidae > Myrmecobius > Myrmecobius fasciatus. Next base: position 201,608 of record JAJPUD010001668.1, on the reverse strand, counting down.
CCATTACAAATTTTTCCCCCTAATCCCCACCCCTCCCCTAGATGGCAGGAAGTCTACTACATGTTAATTATGTTAAAATATTTGACAAATTGAATATATGTATACATATTTCCATACTTATCATTGTTGTGCAAGAAAAATCGTACCTACAAGAAAAAAAATCAGAGAAAGGAAACACAATGCAAGCAAACATCAATAGAGAGCATGAAAATATTATGTTGTGGTCCATATTTCATATCCCTCTCTCTGGGTGTATATGACTATCTTCATCAGTGAACAATAGGAATTTGTTTGAAACATTTCATTGTTGAAGAGAACCATGTCCTTCAGAATAGATCATCATATAGTATTGTTGTTGCCGTGTATAATGATCTCCTGGTTCTGCTCATTTCACTCAGCATCAGTTCATGCAAGTCTCTCCAGGCCTCTCTGAAATCGTCCTGCTGGTCATTTCTTACAGAACAATAATATTCCATAACATTCATATACCATAAGTTATTCAGCCATTCCCCAACTGAAGGGCATCCTTTCAGTTTCCAGTTTCTAGCCACTACAAAAAGGGCTGCCACAAACAATCTTGCACATGTGGGGCCCTTTCCTTCCTTTATGATTTCTTTGGGATATAATCGCATGGCTAGTCTTGAGAAGCACACTGATGGCCAGGAGATAAATCACATCCGTCTGGTTTTCCCCCATCTGCTAAGGTAGAGTAGGTCATGGCAACAACCATGGACACAGAGGGCATAGGAGTCAGAGCACCTTGCTTTCCATCATGTGACTAGGGACAATTCATTAAACTCCTCTGGACCTTGGTTTTCATCTATGCAGGGAGGAGCTTCCCCCTCCCTCAGTCTCTAATGTTGATTTGAACTGAGCTTGGAAGGAGATGAGGGATTATCGTAAGAGAGAGAGCTGAGGGGGCAATACTCTGCAGGCTGGGACGGCCAAGGCCAGAATACAGAGGAGGGAGGGAACGTCCTGTGTGAGAAGCAGCAGGGAGGGCCTTTGGGAAGGGTCCTGAAGACCAGGCTGCTCTCTGGTTAAAGGGAGCCCCTCTGAGCAAGGCCGTCATGGGACAGCTAAGCTCATAGTCTGCGGCCCTAAGCTTTGTAGGGATAACTGCCCTACTTCTGGTGGCCTATGGCTCCGATGACTTATACCTGGAAGGACCCTGAGTCTCTGGAGCCCTAGATTAGTGACTTATATACCAAGAAATATTGGGGAGGCTCTGACAACAAATACAGAATGGAGAGGACATTTATGGAGATTTCACCACCTCAGACATGCTCCTCAGGTTCCCTGGGAATAACTGGGCCTGGGACTTGTGGACTTTGCTCTTCCAGGAGAGAGGGTGTGAACCTTTGTGTCTCAGGAAAAGACTCTTCACCAACAACCCACCTGAGACACTCTGCTAGGTCCTTCTAGAGTGTGATTACTTACTAGCTCTTGTTTAGTAACTCTTCTGCAGCCAATAATAACAACAATAATAAAAACTGATGGAAACTCCAAGGCCCAGTAAACTTAATGAGTTACCCATGATCACACAAGAGAAAACAACAGAGATTGTTTTGAACCCACCTTGACTTCCAGTCATGCTCTTTCCACTTCTTTTCTTTCCGTGGTTGTTGCCATGATCTGCCCCAAACCTGACTTGGGTAGTTCTTTGAGGTTTTCAATGCCCCAGATATGTTATCTCATTTGATTCTTACAAATCTGGGCAGAAGATGCTAGGGAAACTTAGGCCGAGAGAGATTAGGTGGCTTGCTCAGGGTCATATAACTAGTAAGTATCTAGGATAGGATTTAAATTCAAGTCTTCCTGCAGCTAAGTTTGGTATCCTATCTGTTTCACCACCTACATGCCAAGATAAAAATAAAAATGATAAATACAAAATATGATAAAAATAAAATTAAAAGTTAGATAAAAGTTTGACTGAGAGAAAGAAAAATATAGAAAAAAATTCTGTGATGAGGATACAAAATGTATTTATTTTCAAATCAGTTTACTGAGGTGTGGGGAGGTGGGAGTGGGAGGGGAGGAGAAGAGCCATGCTACTAAAATTTATATGTGCTACCTAAATAAATATTTTAGTACATATATATAATATATATATTTTAATGAGCTCTATGACTCTATGAAACAAAGTTATGATAGCAAAGTGTGAAAATATCCAAAAGTTTTATTTGAGCTTTGAACAAAAGATGGGCTTTCTAGTCTATGGCAAATGAGAACAGTTGCCCAAGCTGTGGGCAGTAAGCCTCACTCTCCATTGCTGTACTGGCCCCTTGAGGCTTTTCAAATGCACTGGTTCTTCAAGCCTTTGTACTCCACTGGTAGAGACAAAATATGATAGTGATTTCTCAATGGTTTTACCTGTGTCCATAACCCAATCTGGGGTCTTCTTGGCAAAAATTCAGCAAAGAGTGAGGGGCTCCAGGGATTCTTATAGGGCTCCGGCTCTCCGGGAAGCAAAGGCAAAGAGGGGGTAGAGCACTGGGAAAATAGAAGTTCCAAGAAAGGACCACAAATTCAGTTCTGACCGGTTGGGGGTATGGAGGAAGGATCATAAATTCTGATAAGGAGCTAGGAGACACTGAGTCTGAGACCAGAAAGATATGCCAAACATTGGAGATAAGCCATGACTCTTTGGAATAGATGGACAGAGCTCCCAGCCCTAATTATTTTGGTCCTAATGGCCAGGAAGTAGGGGTTGCCACCAGGGACACTGAGGCAAAACATTTCAGGGAAATTGTGGCAGAACAATTCAGGTAAATTGAGGAAGGGAAACTGAGACAAGGAAACTGAAGCACAACAAAACTGAGTAAAATTTGGAGTCAATTTTATAAAAATAGCCATTGTCCATTTGATAAATGATCAAACGATATGAACAACTTTTAGATGAAATAATCATAACTATCAATAGTCATGTGAAAAAATGCTCTAACTTACTATTCATTGGAGATAATCCTTCTGGAGAAAAATGGAGATTTAAAAATGACACAGAGGACTTTTTTTAATTAAAACTTTTTATTTGCAAAACATATGTATTTCAACATTGACCGTTGCAAAGCTTTCTGTTACAAATTTTTCCTCCTTCCCCCACTCCCTCCCCTAGATGGCAGGAAGTCTAATACATGTTAATTATGTTAAAATGCTTGACAAATCAAATATGTGTATACATATTTATACAGTTATCTTGCTGTGCAAGAAAAATCGGATCTACAAGAAAAAAAAATCTGAGAAGGAAAACATAATGCAAGCAAACATCAACAGAGAGCATGTGAATGCTATGCTATGGGCCACACTCAGATCCTTCAGGTCTCTCCCTGGGTGTAGATGGCTCTCTTCATGACTGAACAATTGGAAATGGTTTGAAACATCTCATTGTTGAAGAGAGCTACATCCTTCAGAATTGATCATCATATAACTGTTGGAGGGGATGTGGGAAAACTGGGACACTGATACATTGTTGGTGGAACTGTGAACGGATCCAACCATTCTGGAGAGCAATTTGGAACTATGCTCAAAAAGTGATCAAACTGTGCATACCCTTTGACCCAGCAGTGTTTCTACTGGGCCTATATCCCAAAGAGATTTTTAAGGAGGGAAAGGGACACACATGTGCAAAAATGTTTGTGGCAGCCCTTTTTGTAGTGGCAAGAAACTGGAAATTGAAAAGATGCCCATCAATTGGAGAATGGCTGAATAAATTATGGTATATGAATGTTATGGAATATTATTGTTCTGTAAGAAACGACCAACAGGAGGATTTCATAGAGGCCTGGAGAGACGTGCATGAACTGATGCTGAGTGAAATCAGCAGAACCAGGAGAACATTATACACAGCAACAACAATACTATACGATGATCTATTCTGAAGGACATGGTTCTCTTCAACAATGATGTGATTCAAACCAGTTCCTATTGGTCAGCGATGAAGATAGTCATATACACCCAGAGAGAGGCCTGTGGGAACTGAGTGTGAACCACAACACAGCATTTTAACGCTTTCTGTGAATATTTCCATGCATTTTGTTTTCCTTCTCAGGTTGTTTTTTCTTCTTCTCTTTCTAGATCTGATGTTTCTTATGCAGTAAGATAACTGTATAGATATGTATACATGTATTGTATTTGTCATATAATTTATCCTATTTAGCATGTATTAGATTACCTGTCATCTAGGGGTGGGGGGTGGGGGAAAGGAGGGGAAAAGCTTGGGAAAAAAAGTTTTGCAAAGGTCAATGTAGAAAAATCACTCATATGTTTTGTAAATAAAAAGCTTTATAAAAAAAAGAATTGATCATCATATAGTCTTGTTGTTGCTGTGTATAATGATCTCCTGGTTCTGCTCATTTCACTCAGCATCAGTTCATGTAAGTCTCTCCAAGTCTCTCTGAAATCATCCTGCTGGTCATTTCTTACAGAACAACAATATTCCATAACATTCATATACCATAATTTATTTAGCCACTCTCTAATTGATGAGCATCCATTCAGTTTCCAGTTTCTAGCCATTTACAAAAAGGGCTGCCACAAACATTCTTGTACATATGGGCCCCTTTTCCTCCTTTAAGATCTTTTTGGGACATAGGCTCAGTAGAAACACTGCTGGGTCAAAGGGCACGCATAGTTTGATAACTTTTTGAACATTGTTCCAAATTGCTCTCCAGAATGGTTGGATCTGTTCACAGTTCCACCAACAATGTATCAGTGTCCCAGTTTTCCCACATCCCCTCCAACATTTGTCATTATCTTTTCTTGTCATCTTAGCCAATCTGACAGGTGTGTAGTGGTATCTCAGAGTTGTCTTAATTTGCATTTCTCTGATCAATAGTGATTTGGAGCACCTTTTCATGTGACTAGAAATAGTTTTAATTTCATCATCTGAAAATTGTTCATATTCTTTGACCATTTATCAATTGGAGAGTGGCTTGAATTCTTATAAATGAGTCAATTCTCTATATATTTTAGAAATGAGGCTTTTATCAGAACTCTTAAATGTAAAAAATGATTTCCCAATTTATTGCTTCCCTCCTAATCTTGTCTGCATTAGTTTTGTTTGTATAAAAACTTTTTAACTTAATATAATCAAAATTATCTATCTGGTTTCATTTAAGAGTTCCAGTTCTTCTTTGGACACAAATTCCTTCCTTCTCCACAGGTCTGAAAGGTAAACTATCCTACGTTCCTCTAATTTACTTATAATATTACTCTTTATGTCTAAATCATGAACCCATTTTGACCTTATCTTGGTATGTGATGTTAGGTGTGGGTCAAGCCCTAATTTCTTCCATACTAGTTTCCAATTTTCCCAGCAATTTTTGTCAAATAGTGAGTTCTTATCCCAAAAGCTGGGGTCTTTAGGTTTATTAAATACTAGATTACTATAGCTATTGCGACATAGAGGACTTTCAAGCATTTTTGGTGAAAAGACCAGAGTTGAATAGAAAATTTGATATTCAAACACAAGACTCAAGGGAAGGATAATATGGTAAAAATGAAAGATAAATGGATGCAATAAAGTTAAATTATTTGTATTTCTATGAGAATGTGGTACATTTAACTTTTAAGAACTTTATCTTTATTAGTATATTAAAGGGTCTACCTAAAGAGAGCATGACTGTAAATTGATTATGTTGGAATGATCTAAAAAAAAAAATGAAAGGGTGAGAAAGAAGCATGCATTGGGAAAAAAAGAGGGAAGACAGAAAGAAGGAAGAAAATAATAAGACATAAAAAAGGTACATAAGGAAGAGCTTTCATAGTGGAAAAAAATGGGGGTGGGGAAAGGAATAATGCTTAAACCTCTCAATTGAATTTGTTCAAAAAGCAATAATTATTCATTCTAAACTAGTTATAGAAATCTAATTTACCCAACAGGGAAGTAAAGGGGAAAGGGGAAAAGAAAGAGAATAGGGTGATAAAAGCTAAGTGGATTAAGGGAGGCAGTGATTAGAAGAAAAATAGGCTTGTGAGAAGGGACAGGGTAAAAAGAGAAATAAAAGGATAAACAAAATAGGATGGAGGGATTACACAGTCATAACTGTGAATGTGAATGAGGTAAATTCACACATAAAATAGAAACAGCAGCATGGACTAGAATTCAGAATCTAATAATATAGTTTACAAGAGACACACTTAAAATTGAAAGACACATGGAGTTAAAATAAGGAGCTAAAATAGAATTTATTATGCCTCAGTTGAAGTTAAAAAAAAAGATGGGTAGCAATCATGATCTCAGATAAAGCAAAAATGGATTTAAAATAAATAATCAGGGAAATTACATTTTGCTAAATACAGACAACAAAGTAGTATAAAAATTTTTAAGCAAGTTTCTCTGATGAAATCAGATTCACTTCTCAAACATACAAAAACAAGCCAAATTTTAAAATAAGAGCCATTTTCCAATTGATATATGGTCAAAGGATATGAACAGTTAATTTTCAGAAGAAATCAAAAGTATTTATGGGTCATATTTTAAAATGGTCTAAATCATCATTAATTAGAAAATGCAAATTAAAACCAACTCCGAGGCACCATCTTATACTTATGACAAATGCTTGAAGGGATGTGGGAAAATTGGTACACTAATAAATTGTTGGTGGAGTTGTAAACTGGTCCTACTATTTTGGAGAATAATTTGGAACTATGCCCAAAAGGGCTACAGAATACACTTTGACTCAGCAATACCATTTCTATATTCCAAAAAAATCAAAGAAAAATTGAAAGGATCTATAAGCACAAAAATATTTACAGCAGCTCTTTCTGTGGTGACAAAGAATTAGAAACTGAAAGAATGATCAATTGGAAAATGGCAGAATAAATTATGACATGATTATGATGGAGCACTATTGTGCTATAAGAAATGAAGAAGAGGGAATGGTTTCAGAGGAACATGGGAAGATGTTCTGAACTGATACAAAGTGAAGTGAACAGAACCAGGAGATTGTTATATACAGTAATAGCAATATTATAATAATGATCAATTGTAAAAGACTTAGCTACTCTGATCAATGCAATGATTGAGGACAATTCCAAAGGACTCTTAATGAAAAATACTATAAAAAATAAAAATACTATAATGAAAAATACTTCATAAAGAGAAATGATGAACCCTTAGTACAAATTGAAGTATAATTTTCTCACTTTCTTTATATTTCTTGTTTTTTTTTTTGTAGGATAGGACTAATATAAATATATACAAAATCTGTAACCCGGGAACCAAATGTCATTCCTGGCAAAATTCTAAAACCTTTTATTAAAAGAATGGTCAGAGTGATTTCATTTAAAACAGGTCATGCCAGATTAACCTAATTTTCTTTTTTGAAAGTATTTGCTATGGGCTAATCAATAACATAGTTAATTTTGGAACTGGGTAGGTAATTATCCAAAGAGTATCAGTCCATAGCCTCAAACATGAAGGCAGGTCTTTGGATCTTTTCTCGATCCTATGATGTTTGCCATTTTATTCTGTACTTTGGATAAGAGAATAGATGGTATGGTTATCAAATTTGTAACTAAGAAGCAAAGAGAGGTAACTAATTCATTGCATAATAGAGCTGGAATTTAAAAAAAAACTCAGCATTCTAGAAGATTGGGACAGATGTAATAATATGAAATTTAATAAGGATAAATGTGAAGTCGTATTACTATTTTAAAAATCAAATTCACAAGTCTAAAATGGGACAGAATGGCTAGACAACATTGCATTTAACAAAAAAAAAAGATTTGTAGCTCTGGATGGTTTTCTAGCTCAGTATGGTCCAATAGTCTGATAAAAAAGCTAATATGATTTTCTTTAGGGAGGGGGGCTTGGAAGTCTGGATCTACTAGTTTTCAGAATTTATTAATTTGAGCATCTCTTAGTATGGAAGTTCTCTTTGGACACAGACCAGCAAGTCACCTGAAATTTGGAGTCTTTGAGTTTCCTGGGCATTGAGAGGTTAAGTGATATGTCTATGGTCTCAGACAGAGTATGTATCACCGCAAGGACTTGGAATCAAATCTTCCTGATTCCAAATATCACATTGTCTGTCCAAATATCACATTGACTCTGAATATTATTTGAGACTGAATTAAGAAAGGAATGGTGTCCAGGATTAGGAGATTGATTGTCCTCTTGCACTTTACCTAGGTCATTTTCTATTTATACTAGGTTCAATTCTGGAAGCTACATTTTAGGAGGGACATTATAAATTAGGGTCCAAAGGAAGGTCAATAGATTACAAGGTTAAGTCCTGAGGGCACTATAACTGTTTAGTCTAGATAAAATACAATAATTGACTTCAAATATTTGAAGGCCTATCATATGGAAAAGAGACTCTTCTTGTTTTGCTTGGCTACAGAACTGGGAGCAATGACAAAAATCACATAGAGGTAGGTTTCAGCTTAATATAAAAGAAAACTTCCTTAACAATTAGAAAGGAAGAAAAGAAGCGAGCCTTTCTTAAATGTTTACAATGTACCAGGCACTATGCTAAGTGCTAGGCATTCAAATACAAGGAAAATAAGAGAAAACCACTGACTTCAAGGAATTTACATTCTAATGAATTAGTTACTAGGGTGATTCAAAAGAGAAATGAAGATAGGTAATTTCCCCCATCACTATGGGTTTCACAGCTAGAAGGTTGATTGCCTATTTATTTATTGGACTGCTATAGAGGGGAATGCTTGTTCTGATATGGACCAAATAGACTAGAAGTTCTTTGTGGTCAAATTGGAGATGATGTAATTCTATGATTCCATCCTTACCATCATTATTGATGTTCACATTTGTGCTGCCTATCTTCCATGGAGCACTTAGAGAGTAAACCGGGTAGAGTACCATCCTGGAGTCAGAAAGAATCATCATCTTGAATTCAAATCCAGCCTCAGGTGCTTACTAACTATGTGATCCTGGGCAAGTCACTTAACATTGTTTGCTTCAGTTTCTCCATCTCTAAATTGAACTGGAAAAGGAAATGACAAACCACTCTAGTATCTTTGCCAAGAAAAGACAAAGGGTCAGCAAGCATCAGACATGACTGAAATGACTGAATAACAACCAGTCTTCCATGGATAGAATAAAAAAAAAATTAGGTTCTCTGAGTGAAACCCATGGAGTTCTTTAAAGGAAGATACTCTCTAGATTTACTTTTAAACACTGAGAAGATATTAATGATTTCTTGGATGAAAATGACAAGACTTCAACATTATAGAGAATGTTCATAGCTCATCTTTAATGCTTTAAGGTTTATAGAGGAAGACTTTTATAAGGAAAATAGCAATCTACAAATACAAGGAATATCAGAGCCAATAGAGAGCACCTCCTTTAACCCTCCTATTTTACAGATAAGAAAACTGATTCAAAGCATAGCAGTATTTTGCATAAGATCACAGTCTGTTTGAGGCAAAGCTGGGACTCTCGATAGGCTCATTGTTGCTATTGTTAAATTAAATTTTATTTTATTTTTTATTTATTTTATTTTCAGATAAAGATCCTCCTCTCTTTCCCATCTTCCACCATCTGCACTGAGAAAACAATATAGGACTGCTTCTTTTGTTTTGCACTGCCTAGCTATCCACAAATTAAAGCTATCTGAACATTTCAGATTTCAAACTTTCCCTTTATTATTATTATGATGACTCCTGTACTGGAAGGTTTCTCTCTCTTTCTCTCCTCTCTCTCTCTCTCTCTCTCTCTCTCTCTCTCTCTCTCTCTCTCTC